>CM075200.1:21240471-21760471 GCA_037577475.1 Chaunax sp. Z400 | reverse complement strand
TTTATTAAAGAATTGGTCTGCTGCTGGTGGCCGTGCCTCAAAAATCCAGTAGTGTCCCTTTCTAATTATTTTTAATTATTTGTGATTATGAGTATTTTTATTTTCCTTTTACTCCGCCATTTTGATCACATTATTTATCAAAACTCTATGGAACGGACTGTGGCCGGGGTGGGGATCGAACCACCGATCATCGGTTTGGGAGGCGGTCCCTCTGCTCCTTGGCCATAGTCATTTCAAAAAAAATTTGATATCATCCAGCGTTTGACCTCCATAGTGGTAAAGAAATTTTAATTAAAAAAAAAAGAGTAACACACATATCTTTTAAAACATCTAATTATTTAGATTGGAGGTCACTAGAAACACATTTTTATACAATTATTTTTATTTATTTACACACCTTTTACAATAGCCCCCAGGGTGTTTTAACCAGTTTTATTTAAATACAGGAGAATGCTTTTAATGAACCCTCATAATTATTTTATATTCAGTCTCCCTGTGCCCGCGCCCCTCTTGTACCCTTCAGGGTTCCACGTCTAACACAGAACCTAACCCTAACCCTAGCCCTAACCCTAACCCTAGCCGCAACCCTAACCTTAACCCTAGCCCTAACCCTAACCCTAGCCACAACCCTAACCCTAACCCTAGCCACAACCCTAACCCTAACCCTAGCCGCAACCCTAAACCTAACCCTAGCCTTAACCCTAACCCTAGCCACAACCCTAACCCTAGCCACAACCCTAACCCTAACCCTAGCCACAACCCTAACCCTAACCCTAGACACAACCCTAACCCTAACCCTAGCCGCAACCCTAACCCTAACCCTAGCCACAACCCTAACCCTAACCCTAGCCACAACCCTAACCCTAGCCACAACCCTAACCTTAGTCACAACCCTAACCCTAACCCTAGCCACAACCCTAACACTAACCCTAGCCACAACCCTAACCCTAACCCTAGACACAACCCTAACCCTAGTCACAACCCTAACCCCAGCCGCAACCCTAACCATAACCCTAGCCACAACCCTAACCCTAGCCACAAACCTAACCCTAACCCTAGCCACAACCCTAACCCTAACCCTAGCCACAACCCTAACCCTAACCCTAGCCACAACCCTAACCCTAACCCTAGCCACAACCCTAACCTTAGCCACAACCCTAACCCTAACCCTAGTCCAACCCTAACCCTAGCCCAACCCTAACCCTAGCCCAATCCTAAGCCTAGCCCAACCCTAACCCTAGCCCAACCCTAACCCTAGCCCAGCCCTAACCCAACCCTAACCTAGTCCAACCCTAACCCTAGTGCAACCCTAACGCAACCCTAACCCTAGTCTAACCCTAACCCTAGCCCAACCCTAACCCTAGCCCAACCCTAACCCTAGTCCAACCCTAAGCCTAGCCCAACCCTAACCCTAACTCTAGCCCAACCCTAACCCTAACCCTAGCCCAACCCTAACGCAACCCTAACCCTAACCCTAGCCCAACCCTAACCCTAGTCCAACCCTAACCGTAGCCCAACCCTAACCCTAGCCCAACCCTAACCCTAGTCCAACCCTAACCCTAGTCCAACCCTAACCCTAGTCCAACCCTAACGCAACCCTAACCCTAGTCTAACCCTAACCCTATCCCAACCCTAACCCTAGTCCAAACCTAACCCTAACCTAACCCTAACCCTAGCCCAACCCTAACCCTAGCCCAACCCTAACCCTATTCCAACCCTAACCCTAGTCCAACCCTAACCCTAACCCTAGCCCAACCCTAATGCAACCCTAACCCTAACCCTAGTCTAACCCTAACCCTAACCCTAGGCCAACCCTAACCCTAGTCCAACCCTAACCCAACCCTAACCCTAGCCCAACCCTAAGCCTAGCCCAACCCTAACCCTAGCCCAGCCCTAACCCAGTCCAGCCCTAACCCTAGTCCAACCCTAACCCAACCCTATCCCTACCACAACCTTAACCCTAACCCTACTCCAACCCTAGCACAACCCTAACCCTACTCTAACCCTAACCCTACTCTGACCCTACCTTTTATCCTAACCCTAAACCCCCCAACCCTAAACCTACCCACTAACTCTAACCTTCATCCCTACAATAATGCATTTCTTTCCAACTTTGATGTGTCATAAAAACTTTATTGTTAATAGTGCATTATCATACTTCTATTTTCGGTTAGAGGACATAGAATCCTAATATTACTATTATTATGAAGTACTTTTACTTTGTATTTTTTGAGTAATCCAACCTTGAAATACCATGCAACGATCAAATAATGCTTTTTTCCCCCTTACAATAATGCATTTCTCTCCAACTTTGACTCTCTAAAAATGTGACCATTTCTGTCATAGAGTAAAATGCTGTGTTAAGACATGAAAAAGGCTTTTAATACATAATACACTTGTGTATAAATTATATTTTACATTTTATTTTACACCTGTCTTGTATTTTGTCTTTTCTTCTCTTCTCTTCTTCTTCTCTTTCCCCTTCACTCTTTAACTTTAAAACTCTTCTGTGTTCACTGTCCTGCTATAATTGAGTATATAAATAAATACACTGCTTCTGGTACTTTGCCTTGCTACAACACTGCAGCACCAATGTTATTGTTTTGTTCATATCAAATAAATAAAACAACATGTTCTCCGGAACACTCATACTCACATGAATACTTTGAACATAATTTAGAAGAAGAGCCTCTCTCTGGTGTCGGAGGTTGAAAGCTGGCCATCAGTCACGTGACAGATGGCATTCTCCAGCACTACATGGTGCCCGCAGCCTCACGCTCACCTCTTTAGCCCTCTCACATGAGGCGACAGACAGGTCCTCCGACTGACACCATCACTCATGGCGTGCATCTGCCCCGAATCGTCAGCCAACTTCCCCATTCGTTTCACACGGAGCCTATACATAGCACAGCCTGCACTTGCTTTCTTTGGCTTCAAAGACAGGCCTGGATGCAATGGATAACTTGTTTGTTGTCCATGACATTGAAATACTGACACTGTGTCTTAGAGAACACCGGTGCCTCAGCTTTATGGCTGAAGCAGCATTTTAAGGAGTAAAAAGTCAACATCAGGACATTTGACTCCCAGGAAGGATGTCTGACATAGAGACACATAGTATGATGTGTTTCAGTTTCCTCTCCTGCCAGGCAGCAGGATGACACATAAGGACATCAATATACACTGAAATGTGAATTACAGCTATCCTTTAAATGTGTATATCAAATCATATGTAGATTTACACACTGGCAATCAATACTGAATTTTCCATCAAGGAGGACAGGATAAATTTTAGACATACAGTATTTAAAAGTGCAAGGTGAAGTTGACTATTCATTTATTGCTTTTGCATTTATTTGTTGTACATAATCTGTTCTACAAAGTGGATGCTAGGAAATAAATAAATAAATTGGTATATTGCAAAAAATAAAATAAAGTAAAATGTTCGGCACACAGACTATAACTGAAAAGTGGAGGAAAGTAAAGTGAAATGTTAAAGTAAAACTAAGAGAAAGAAAAACTACTGAGGCAATTAAATTAATATAAAAAAAAAGTATTTCGTGTGTTAAAATTTTTTTTTAAATTACAGACACAGCCTGACCTGATGGTAAACTTGTCAAAGCAGCACATGACAAACAGATCACAGAGCTGTGCTATAAATCAGTGCAAGGACACGCATTTACCACAAATCTTCAAGCATTGAGTGTTCTGTAATCATTTCCCCAACTTAAATACAGCCTTTCTCCATAAGTGTGTGGCTGGTTGAAGCCAACGCGGCCCGGCCCATTACCATGCAGGGCGGCTCCACTGGAGGCCGGACAGTTGCAGTAGTGTCTTTTCTTTGAGGGCAACGCTTCACGTCGGCGCAGCCATAAAGAAGAGAAAAAAAGGGACAAAAATATCCCGAATGTTGGGTCTATAATTGGCTGTGCCTCTCAGACGTTTTTTATGTGTGAGCACAGCCCAGTCAAGAACAGCAGAAGCCACTTCATCCCCCAGTGAAACTCTACACTTTCCCCCCTTACTGTTCCCTCCCACTCTGTCCAACCATCTACAAGGTTTCTCAAGCTCACCTCACTTCTTAACAACACTGTACACTGGATTGTCTCCCTGGATTATATAATTTCATCTTCATGCATGAGGAAATATTCTGGATTATTATCACCTGATAATGATGCTGCCGCGGTGCTGATTCAGGCTGTGAGTGCTGGAAGCAGAGAGAGAGCGAGAGAAAGATACCTCAGTAACACTGACTGAGTGACAGGACAGGTAAGAAAGAAAAGTGTTACCTCCATTTTGTCTCCACATAATGTTCAGATCCTTTTTGGAGACTTCTTTTTTTTCCTCTTCTTGGGTTGCCCAAGGAAAAGAAAAAGTTTTTTACATTTTGGCGATGATAAACGTGCTGCTTCTGTTATAGACATCTACATAGTGGTCCCAGGTCTACCATTGAGAGAGGAAGTGGAAACGGGCCTGATGATGCAGACCCCTTTGTAAGGAGTCTGGCCTCAAGTGCAGATGTTGAAAGAGGGAAACCAGCTTGATTTTAACATTACTGTACCTTAGATATCTGCTTGTAAAACTGGATTAATTCAACACAGGGCCTGGAGACCCATATAGTGTATTTAAATGTAATCAGAGGTGAAGGAAGACAAATGAGAATATGTGGCAGAAACAGGAAAAGGAGTACAAAATCTAAATCTTGTTCAGCTGCTTTCATAGGGTTGATTTTTTTCTTCCCTTGAAGTCTTGCTGGGCTGAATTTATCAGATTTTAAATGCATAATAATTGAGGCAATTAGAGTGATTCAACTTGCCTCATTATCAGCACCAGTGAAACCAAGTACTGGAAATGGCCTAATGGAGAATCAGATAAGAGAACTCGTGTCTGGTGGCCAATGTCCTCACAGTAAATAATACACTCTTTATTTCACAGGCAGTACAGATCAAACCACAGTCATGCAAATGCTGTTTTAAATTTATATCTCTCCAAAACAACTTAAATACACAAATTACATTCTATTTAAAAAAAAGTCTTCACCACACCATCATTTCTACTTCATTTTGGGCTCCAAATTTCCCCGACTTTTGTTGTCTTATAAGTCTAAAATATGCTCCAAACATGGCAACATATTTATACTTAGACGAGGAGAAATACTGAGAGTGTCAAGGGAACATTAATCAGCTTGTTGAAGTTAATATACACAGCATTACAGTTGGGACTTTTTAAATAAACCTTTGGAAATATATATATATATATATATATATTAGCATTCTTGCAAGTGTTAGATGAAACCAACACTTATCTGTCTGTTTAGCATAAAGAATCAGCCTTTTAGCTTAGCATAAAGAGAAAGAAACAGCTACACAGTCACTGATTAACACATTTCTTTTTGTTTAATGAGTAATAAGAAACAAATGAAAATGACAATAGGCTCTTTTATGTGTGGGAATCACTCATGGATGTATTAAGATACATCCATCTCCCTCATTTTTGGGCCCGTCTTCATCCAAGCCATTTGAGAGCTAGCTTCCATAGGGTTAGCCGGCTGATGTCCTGCTAGCTCCCTGCAAACATGACCTGCTATTGGGATAAATCAATCAAATTTGCATAACCAAATTGTGACGCTCAATAAGATGCACTCACCATTTTATTGTCGCTTCTTTCCAAGTGTTAAGAGAAAAGTGCTTCAGAGATCTTTTGCGTGACATAATGGATGCGGAAGTTGCGGAACCTGTTGTGACTCCTGTGTCGCTGTTCTTTGCCAATAAATGGTCCCCCTGTACACGCTCAACTTGTCATTTTTTCTTCTTCCATTTTTGTAGAAATGAAAACATTAAAAAAATATGTTAATTGATGAGTTTTTGATATTTTTTACCTTTGGGTAGAGTCGCACAAGCCGTCCTAGTCCTCACACCATCTCACAGGTCGAGCTTCATTTTAACAAACAGTAACTTTGATGGAAAATGAGATTCAAAGCCAACAAATACAGATTAATTCAATGGAAATAGAAGAGAGATGTAATGAAAGATGGAAAAGAACTTTTCAGAACACAGGGGGACTCCCAAGTTGTGCATAACTCAGACTTTCCTCAGTCTCCCCGCGTGACCCCCACAATTAGACACTCTCCCAGTCAGGATGAGTCCATGTTATGTCTGTAGCCAGTCACACATCAGTCCTAATGGCAGACATCACAACCACCGGTGTATAATAAGAGCAGGAATAGTTTTGTGTTTATATAACAGGTTTTATGTCAGTGTCATCCAGGCACAACAGGCTCATAAATGACAGAAACAGAGACAGGCTGGAGTGTCCTTCCCAATATGCTGATGGATCAAATTATCTCATCACAACTCCAGCAGCTCCAAGTGAAAAGCAGAGCTATCTTATTGAATTTCAAACTTTAAAACCTCAGTGTGCAGAAACCATGCAGTGCAACACCAGCAAACTGCACACTCCACGCCATCTGGGTGGAGATTGTAAAAAAATGTTCAGGAGTAAGTTCAGGAAATCCTTTAGTGAGTCCAGTTTTCGGGGAGGGAGATGCATAAGATGCTTTTCAATTATCAAATTGAAGAAAAAAAGAATGGAGAACATTTCCTGTCAGCTTCAAACCTAACCTTTGTCATATATAAAAAGTGTTTAATGCATTCCTACATCAGACCTGTCAGAGTAGAGATGTGGCAGCAGCCACTGGATGAGGCCTCTCCCTGCACCACAGTGTTTCGCCCACTTTGGTCTCAATGTCGGAGACAAAGTATTGCAGAAACCCTTTTTGCTAAGGGACAGCTTGACTGTTCAGTACTACTTTTATAAAATAGGCTAAATGATGAGTTTCAATTAGAGTACATGTGAATTGTTGATGTTTCCACTGACCTGTCCACAGATTGGACAGCTTGATGGTGGTAATAACCTAAACAAAACAGACTCGAACCAAGGCTGAGATGGAATTACGACTGGGATTTAGGATCACCCTGGTCTTTGTCATCCTGGCCTTGAGTCTTTTCAGCGAGAGAGTGGAAGCACAGCGGGCAGGTATGATCATTCACATTGAATATTCTGATACAGTAGTAGAGTTTATATTGACTTCATGTGACTAAACCTCCTGAATTTACTTATGACAGGATGTAAAAATGTCCACTATGACTTGGCGTTTATCCTGGATACCTCATCCAGCGTTGGAAAAGAAAATTTTGAGAAGATCAGGCAATGGGTGGCGAACCTTGTGGAGTCTTTCGATGTGGCACCGGACAAAACGAGAGTCGCTGTGGTTCGCTACAGTGACAGACCCACCACTGAGTTCAATCTGGATAGACACAGGACCCTGGAGGAGGTGAAGCGGGCTGCCCGGAACATACGCTACCTGGGGGGAAATACAATGACTGGGGATGCTATCAGCTACACCACCAGCAACATCTTCACGGAGTGGAATGGAGCCAGGCCCATAGCCAGAGGCATTCAGAGGGTGGCCATCCTTCTCACAGATGGCCGAAGCCAGGATTATGTTCTGGAACCCTCCAAGGCAGCTGCCAAAGCTGGCATAAGGATGTTCGCCGTGGGCATCGGGGAGGCGCTGAAGGTGGAGCTGGAGGAGATTGCGGCCGAGCCAAAGAATGCCCACGTCTTCCATGTGACGGACTTTAATGCCATTGACAAGATCAGGGGCAGGCTGAGGAGGAGGCTGTGTGAGAGTAAGTCAGGCATAAGGCTCAGTGCCAACACATCACTCACCCTGTATGCCTTCTGTTTGAAGCCTCACTTTGAAGATCCTGCCTCACCCTGAATGTGCACTTAATCAAATTAGACCCTTAGTTTACCCTTTAAACACCATATGGAGGAAAGACCCCAACCACAAAACCCCACCCCAACCACAAAGAGCAGCTGCACATGCATGCAGTGCTATTGTGGCTTCTTTGTGACTGAGTTTGAAATGTGCGAGGGGGCTGTTGCAAAAATTGGCTTGTAAATGACAGTTCTCTAACCAAGACATTTCTGTGGTGTAGCTGCCTTTCTGACTGCTGCTTTGGTGCAGAGGTGTTTAGCACTGGAGAGCCTGTCTTAAACTAACCTCAATGGATTTTCCACTATGGTGCAGAGAAAGTCTTTCTACACAGGCACACACAAGCTTGGAAAGTAGCTTACATAGCCAAATGAATTAGCTAAAATAGGTTTAGCATTAAAGTAATAGCATTATGTTGTCCGGTGGCTGTGTGGAGAAGTATCTGTGTGCGAGTGTTTTAACGAGGATGGATGTTTTGCACTCCAGAGCTTGAAACTCCGGCCTGAAATTAGCCAGACAGGAAAGAAAAGGATGCCATAAATCTTGGCAGTAAACAGTGAATGCAAAAATGGAAATGAAATGATTATAAGGTTCAGCACATAGATGAGAGCATTGATAAACTCATTTCTCTCTCAATCTGGATGTAAATCATCTGACTCTAAAATTCCTTCATTCTTTTAGGGGGCATATCGTCTTGCAAAGTGATACCGACCTATGACCTTGCTCCTTGACTCCATAGATTTCAATCTGTCAACCAATAATGTAGGTTATATATTATAAAACATGCTGTACATGTAGGATCAGAGTACGATGCTCTGTAGAGCCAACCAAAGACTAAATTTACACAGTGTTTCCTTTCTGTGATCTCTAAAATCACCACGAGTGAGTCTCCAAGTATATCAGTGGTCAGCAAAAACTGGCTCACTGAGCAATGTAAGTTATTTTCACCCAGAAAATTACAGCTCTAATGTTTCAAGTGGGTCCAGCGCAGCTGCTCAAGTGTCCATGTTTCATCTTATCTTTTAATCTAAAGGTTTAAAAGCGGACACTACTCATTCTGTGCTACACTGACTCAACAGATCATGTGTGGCCTCATTTAATACCCACCTATATGATTACACACTTGACCTTATGTGACAGAGAGTTAATATCGAAGCTCATGTCTAACACCTATGATAATGACAGGTAACGATAATTAAAAATGTATGTTTTCTGAAAGTCTGGTGGTTGTAAGGTGGGCGATGTTCATTTCTTTCCAAAGGCATGTTTTACATTGGTTCCATTTTAACTAACAGCCATATCCCTAAATTATAGCTTCAGGGCCACAAGTGCAGGGAGTAGCTCAGCTATCTAGCATGCTAAGTCTAAGATGTGCAACAACAGAGGCTATAAAAAAACACTGACGTACCTCCACTCACAGAATGGTAATTTTTTGGTAGACCTGCTGGCTCTATAAACAATAGAGAATAACTTTCTTCTCTGAAATCTTCGCTTTGACTAGAATAACTTTGAAAACACTAAGAAAGAAGAAAAAATTATTTAACCCCTCTTTGTGTTCCAGTCGAAGTTTTCTCACTAAAAAAATACAGTAAATTTCATGTTTGTCATTGGGTTCCATGATTTTGTTCACATATAGCATGTGGACACACAAAATACATTTTGAGAATGTTTATTAAATTCTGGGTGTTTTATTGAACTTGTATACACCAAAAATGACCGGGAACACCAAACTAGTTAAGGGGAAACAAACACAACATGAGGGTTAACTGGCAAAACTTAACAGACACAAACAAGGAAAAACTATTCAGCTGAAATTAGAAGCAAACCTCTTAGAACTGAGATGACACCACTGGATGCAAATAGTCACAGTCTGCTGCAAGTCTTTCCCCATCAGGATGCTCTGGGCTTTGCATGCAACATAAAAAGCAAGACATGCCAACAGAGCTGTTCCCATAATGAATGGCACAAAGTTTAAAAGCCACTCATGGTTTTTATAGTTGTGATTTAAGAAAATTGCAGGGTTTGACAGAAGATGTCTCGCAGATCCTTGATCTATGGAGCATTAACATTTATGGCCACTGATAACATCTGAGAATGACAACACAGACAAATTGTTGGGCTAATATTAGGTTTGCTGAGAAGTTCCTCTGAACAGTTTGATTACAAACTGAACAGACGTTGCATTTTCTGTCACAACGAATCGACAATATGGATGTGTATCTTTGGATGGGTGAGGTTTTATTCATGTTCTAAAGTGAATGCGTAAACATTCATGAACACTGATGAGTCCATATTTGTCTTTGTAGGACTAAGATTTCATTTTTGCACCATTAGGCCTACAACAACCTGCAGCATTAGTTAGTGCTGCTGAAACCCTTATATTTCATTGATAAATCTAGTGTATTCTTACACAGAAATCTCAACAAATGCATCTGTAAATGGTAGGGCCACCCATTTTTTATTTATTTCAACGCACTATTTCATAAGTCAGTCTCTGGGATTTCTTATATGACCCCAAATGCAATGGAGGCAACAGGGATTTAATAAAAAAAGAAAAAAAAAGGAAAAGTCTATAGCCTATGCTCGCAGCACTGTAAGGCAGAGTTTCTGGCTTACAAAATTTGTGGTCTGCAGTATGACAGGGAAGGATCTCAAGGAGCTATACCGAGCTATACCCACCTCTCTTAAGCCTTTAGGGAAGGGGCATCGTAGCACCCTGATTGGCCAAGAGGGCACCAAGCTGCTCTCAATCATTAGTTAACATGTGCAACAGGTGATCTGTGTATCACTCCAATCAACTCCAATCAACTAAGAGGGATATTGATATTCAGCAAAAATAAATAGAGTGAAGGGAGATGATAGCAAGTAGCAAATAATGGGATCGTGACACAATGACAACAACATGCTGTTCTGGCAGTCTAAGTTTAGCTTGTTAGCATGCCAGCCTTGTTAAATGGCTCTACATACCAGAATATATCAGGCTGATGAGAATGCTGTTCGTTTGGCAGGTCATGGGTTAAAACAAAGTGTTTTAATTAAAATTAAAATTTCATTTTGACCAGATGGTGTCACATAAAAAGTCTTATTGGGGACATGGACATCTGTACCAACTTTCAGCAATCTATCCATGGGTTATTATTGACATCTCAGTCTGGTGAACCACCCAGACATCCTACTGACGTGCTGCTTGGAGGAGCAGCCCCAATACAAACTGCTGCTGGCGAGGTCTGCAAAACTGTTTCTGGAAAGTTGAAAAAAAAAAAAAAAATCAATGCCGGGAGAGAGCCATAAACGAAAGTCACCACCTCCAAGTGATGAAATATGTTTGTTGCTTGTAATTTAGATGAGCTGACGCTTTTCAAAATGTCACACACGTCCCTGAGCAGATGTATTAATATTAAATCGAATCTATTAAACAGGATGCATCCATTGATTTTAGTAGTGAATCTGACATGTTGACACAAATCGAAAATGTCCCTCCTGCCATTAAAAAACTTACCGTGACATTCTCACTGTCATCACCATCAATGAGATATATTTGTGTTGAAATGTAAAACTGTTAGCGTCTCTCGGGTCAGTGACTGCCTCCCGCCTTCACACTCGCATCAGACAGGAGGAGGGATGGAGGACGGTCTGTCAGATCACATATCAGTCCAAAGGCTGTGTTTCAATGAGATCACCTTTTCCTAAAACTCACTGAGGTTTTGTCCTCTCTTCCTCCTCAGATGTCCTGTGTCCAAATATGAAGGTTCAACCTGATCGCTTTAAGGTCAACAGCACCAGTTACGGCCTTCAAGAGGTTCCAGGTATGTGCAAAGCGCCCGGCGCTGGAAATACGTGTCAACCACATGGTCAGCTTTTCATTTTGGAAAATATTTCCCCACATTTAGCTTTTTTTACATGAAGACAAACAAAGAGATGGAGATGCTTTTTTATATGGAGATATTTAGACAGTTTCTCTGGTTCTATTTGATTGGAAACTGAATTGGTTTTATTCATGACTTTGAAAGTGCTACTTTTCCACCACACTCATTTTGTTTGATGCTTTCATTATAAAAACTCAATTTACTTGCAAAAACACTGTCAGACTTGATTTTTCCTCTCATTTTCCCCACTTTGCATCACCCTAACCATTCGGAAAGCCAGTTGCTGTGTTTTAGAAATGTCTTTTATCTCGGGGTCCAGACAGTTATTGGCTTCCATCCATTTTCCATATGAGATGAAAACCAATTCGTAGACTCTTCAAAGTTTCTTGTGTAATCAATCACAAGGAATATCAAGTTAAATTCATTTTTGTCAAAGTTGTAGCAACATGCATTCAAAGACATTTTCTTGCCCTAAAAACTTCAATATTTAACGTGTAACTATTGTCTTCATTTAACCCAATAGCAAGATAAGATAAGATAAGATAAGATAAGATACGAGTAGATAGTGCACACAAACTATAAAAAAGACCAAAAAAAAGTAATTTGTTTTTTTGGACCAGGCTTCATTCTCCCTGCTGCTTATCTTTATGCTAAGCTAACCGGCCATCGGTGGTACAGTAGCTTCATATTTATTACACATGTTCATGTCCTCTAATTCTCAGCAAGAAGGCAAATTGGCAAATATCCCGAAAAACCACCTTTTTATTTCCCCGGAATGAAAACACTCTGCTGTCATTGTGAAGCTCGTCGGTTGAACCGGTCTTCCACCGAGCTGCTGTAAAGGTTTCTCAGAACTCAGAATAGCGTTTATCCAGAGAGGTCGGATGTTTTTATAAGAGCGTCTTCTGGGGGATCTGAGTTCCTGTCCGTGTCTCCCACCCACATCCATCACGCTAAGAGAAAGAACAGATGCCCTGGCACGATTGTTTGGATTCCTGTTATGTGGAGCTTCATGGAGTCAGAGCCTTTAAAGCTGTGTTTCAGAAGGTTTGACACATGTTTGACTTACACTGTGGCACCAACCTGTGTAAAACACCAGGCCGACTGAAACACGCTTTTTTATAGCAGATCACTAATAGTTTGCTAATGGACTCTTTTGAGCCTCTATCAAATGTCTTCTTCAGTTGGAGTTGTCTGTGTTTCTTGAAAAATGCTTTTCAGGCTATAAAACAGCATTTAATCATTCATGAACTGAACTCCAGACAAGTGAAATTCTTCAAGCTTCATCATTTCATGCCGGAACAAGGCATTCCAAATAGGAATTTATTCAAAATATAATAAGGATCGACAAATCAAATGATCCACATTCTGTTTACCTACTCATTCGGTTGCGGAGGTGGTCCTATCCCATCATGCACTGGGTGAGAGGCAGGGTTCACGCTGGACAGGCATGAAAACTAAAACATTCACTAATGAAGGGATTTCAATTAAATTTTACCAAAAAGGTTGAGCACCCACAGGGAAGTCTGATCATTTGTAGTGTTTCATCCCCTCCAATAAACTGACTCACAAATTAGTTCTATATAAACATAATTTCTATGAGAAGCTAAAAAAAAAAAGAAATTAAATATACTTATTTTTCACCTCCTGGAAGGAAGCGTTTACCCTGCTGATATGACAATTCAATGCACTCACTAGTAAAAGTGATTTTTCAGCCAAACGATTTGGCATCACAGAGAACATAATGGCTGACGTCTCCACTTCCAACTGCTGAGACGTATTATCAGATCCTGTCCAGTGGGAAAATGATAATTATGTTGTTATGCTTTTCCTCAAGGAAATTAGAACAAACGTTAGATTTAGGATAAATTACTGAGACCACTGATGTTTTCTTAAGCACATGTACCTCTCTGTCAGATGTGATGTAATTGGAATAAATCCTTTTGGGATATGTTTGTTTGTCTCTCTAAGACACGTCTTAAATTTTACAAGAGTTCCAGACAAGTCTCCCACTGGAAAAGTATAAGAGAATTCTTTTGTCTTGTAAACAAAAACTGAAACAATAGCTGATTGCGAAATCCAGCCTAAATGTAATGTGCACAACATGAATCTATTTCTACAGAGCTGCAGTTACTGTAAAGTATTCGTTACTGTCATGGTGTAAGGTTACTTATTCATGAAAGGACTTCTGTTGAGTACACTCAGAGGCCACAGCAGACCACCAGAAAAAACTGTTTTCACTTTACCCACAGTTATAAGAAGTTTCAAGGATGATTGCTTTTCTTCTCCCACAGAACAGACAGATGTCCCAAAATCAGATCTGAGAGTCTAAAGCTGTATTGGGCTCCAGTTGGTTCAAAATGTTATCAAACAGTGGTCTGAGCTCCCCAACATGACAAAGATGTCTGTGGTTTTTCCAGAATGTAGTGTGTCTGTAGCTGTGGCCTAGCTTTAACTCAACAGACTCTGGCTAAGTACAGAGAGAATTTCTGTCCCTACAGAAAAGCACTAAACAAACAGTAGTTAGCGTCACTATAGCAGCAGCTCATGTACATTCTGAATTACACAAGTTCTCTCTCTGTGTGCGTGCAGAGAAAGTGTAATTCTCTCTGAGATGTCAAGACTATTTGCCACTGATTATGATTTGACAGAGCTGTGGTTGGAGTCAGACTTGTATTTATCATGGGCTGTCTCGTCTGACCCCTCGGGGGCAGTGAACGCACCGGAGGCTGCGGAGTGTCTTTATGGCTATGCGCTCACTATCTTCTGCACCAATATTGCACATCTGCTCTGATCAAAAGAACACTGCCTGCATGCGTTTGCTTTTCCCAGTCAGTGAACTCATCTGGCTTTCCCCGCAGATCGCCCCATTGGTCGTTTTTGGCTGTCCAAAATAACTTTTTGGGTTGATTATATGCTATCCGCTGCCAGTCCAAATTACAGCTCTGTGTTGAGATGGCCCGCAAACAGCCAAAGAAACAGCATGGTGAGCCGAATGTGCACGGTGCAAGCGTGGTGACAGATGGGACGGAGGCCAGCAAAAACTCACAGCTGCATGGCTGCCTGCTGCGACCCTTCAACCAGGCTGATAAGCTGAGAAATATTCCATTTAGTGAGGCATCACCAGTGCTCAAAAGATGGAGACGAGCATTTAAAAACATTGGTCTCATGATCTGTTTACCTGCTAACATGCTTGAACTCTGCTCTGTTAAAAAATAAACCAATGAGCTGCATGAATTCTGGTTCAGCTGTTTTGTTTTTGCAAGTATGAGCGTGTCCTTTGGCTTCAAAGGTGAAGACGACATAAGTGGAATCAGAGAACACAGCTACAATAATTGTTCCGACTATTCCAACACTTTCAGATGTGCCAGTTATCCCGATTGAGATATTAGTTCATGGCCTAGTCGGACTAGTTTCTACAGACAAAGCACGTAAAAATGAAAATATAAAAGTTATGCTGCTGATAACATATAATAAAAAATAGAACAAAACTTTCATTTCAAGGGTAGAAAGATACAAGATTGAAGAAAAAAGCTCAGCGTTAATCTTTAATAGACAGCACAGGATAAAAATCTTAAGCACATCAACGACAAAAAGTGGGGAACACAAGGAAGGCCAAAGCAGGGAGAGCGCCATCTACTGACCAGGAGAAGTGAAAGAATCAATTTGAAATTAAATATGAATAGAAGTGTATGAGAAAAGTCCCTCCCTAAATATCCTACTCATGTCCAAACCGGCACAAACTCTCCACTCAGTGGCGAGTGTAAGTAATCTGAGTGGTTGGTAATCTGTCATCACTAACAGAGCACCTGAGACACTTGGTGGCCTTTACAGACACACAAAGTGGCTTTGGTGGACGGCTGATCCCCTCAGAAATTCAGACCATTATGATGGCTCCTGTTTTTGCTGTTATTTTCTGCTCTGTTGCTAATGGAGCAGGGGCAGCCTGCGTTTCTTACCACCTGTTTCCAGGCTATTTCCACTGACATCCACTAAGCTGTTGCCCAGACTCACGTTACCACCTTAATGCTCCAGTTTCCTCTTCTGGAAGATTAGTGCGCTTGTTTTAAAAGTCCCACCGGAAAAACCTCGCATCTCATTGATTTTTTTTTTTTTTTGCTGCATTACTATGAGGCCAGGCAGGAATATGTTGAGGCGCTCCTCATGCTCGATCCACACAGCGTAACCAGCAGCTTTCAGCGAGAACTGCCGGACAAACCGGTAGCATTGGTGCTGTCCCAGCTCTCATCATGCTGGCATTGCCATAGCTACGGCACTTGTTTGTTGGACAAGGGAGTGTCCCCTTCAACCACCTAAATATGGTCTGTGGTCACACCACTTCAAATCACACACAGAAGGCCGACACACACACACATGTGAGCGCACTCTCAAAGCTCACATGAGGACCTCACCAGCAATAGCAACTTTTTTTTCTTTCCCTCTAGCAGTAAATCTAATAAATCCTGAATTGCAAGCAAATTGTGTTTTTTTCCCCCCATGTTATTAAGTAATACTGTGATTTTAATCTTCCCCCTCAAAAAGCCACAAACACAGTGGCCACAGGGTGTGGTGGGAATGACCCCAACAAACCCCAGCATACCCTGAGAAATCTGACAAAGCCTAACTCAACTTCATGCCTTAGGAGCCATGTGTGCTTTATTTACTGTATGTGTGTGCGTGTGAGAGAGTCCAGCTATAGGCTGCTTCATTATGTTGCTGCAGGGTTCGACTTGATGGAGTTCTTCAATGTGAGAGATATTCTGGGAACCAGAGAGGATGATGGCCAGAGTTCTTACGTTCGCCTCGGCACCATGCCCATTGTACAGCAAACAGAGTAAGTGCCCATCCTGTTATACTGCCAGCGATACTCCACACTGGATATTTGTTAAAATGTGAGAAAGAGTCACAGCCTGAATAATATGCTAGCAGATAGAATTTTTGGTTATTAGTTTATAACTAAAAATAATTAAAAAATACGTAAAATGTATTACATGCTAATGTTTTCATGCATTTTTTTAATCAAATATTTTACCATCATAATAGGCTGATTTTAATTACTGCAGAATTCATGACAGATTATCAAATATATTATTCATCACTTCTTACAGCGGATGTTGAAATAGCAAGTCTTTTGTTCATAATCAAAATAATGAAATGTTTGGGAAGCAGGAGCCGCGTCTATAGACAAAGCGGTTACAAGGAGAAACACAGACACCTTCTGATTTTGCGCCTTGTGCATTAAAGGCATCACTGCAACTGTGTGTTTATTGTACAGTATCTGCAAAGTAAAATAAAGCCCAGTTTGTATTAACGACAATCTGCTCTTGTTCCACAGAGACGTGTTTCCTCAGGGTCTGCCAGACGAATACGCCTTTGTGACGACATTCAAATTCAGGAAAACCTCAAGACGTGAAGATTGGTACCTCTGGCAAATCTTTGACAAATATGGGATCCCACAGGTGAGTCAGCCAAATATAAATAATAGTAAATGTGACTAATGTGTGTGGATTTTGATAATCACCAGGTCAACTTAGAGTAGATGCAGCTCCTTGACAGACATGTCTAGCAAACGTAAAAGTACCATTCAAGACAATTTTGAAAATGTGCACTTGATTATTAATATTCAGAATTTGCCACAAGGTTTTCTTGTATTTCTCTACATCTTAGCTGCTCATATTTTATGCACTAGAAAAAAAGAGGAGCCTTAAATCAAGAAATAAACACAGAATTTGAGGAGAAAAAAACAAGACGATTATCTCATGTTTCCAGATCTAAGATTTTAAATCTTGCAAAGAGCAATTTGCAGTGTGAAAAGAAGAAAAGAAGAAAAAGCTTGCAATAGGAATTTCTGACTTTGTAATAAGTAGTTTTGTTGTCAGTGTTCTCTAAAACTCTAAAATTCTGGTTTAAAGCATTAAAATATTCAAAAATAGGCAACGTAACAAGTTTTAATACCTTCTTAAGATTATCATGGACAAAGTAGCTTGAAACAAGTGAAATGCTCTGATATAAAATCTGCCTGGTAAGAAGAAATATCTTGTCAGACAAAGAAACAACAACAATCTAATATTGCCTTGATTTAAGATATCTCATCTTACTCAGATTTTGTAGCTCCTATCGTTAACATGGCTTTGCCTCTGACTCGTCAGGTGTCCATCCGCCTGGACGGTGAGAACAAGGCCGTGGAGTACAACGCCGTGGGCCTGACAAAAGATGCCGTCAGAGCTGTGTTCAAGAACCCGGAAGTTGACAACCTGTTTGACCGCAGCTGGCACAAGATTGCCCTCAGCGTGGAGGCCAAATCTGTGTCTCTGTACCTCGACTGCAAACACATCCAGACGCTGCCCATTGAAGACAGGGAGGACATCGATATCCAGGGGAAGACGGTGATTGGGAAGAGGCTGTATGACAGCGTGCCAATTGATGTGAGTATTGGCTGGTTTATTTGGCAGTTGAACACTCATCTAGTGAAATGCAGTCAGGTAGTGGAACGTTTTCCTCCACTCTGGAGATGCTGTATGAAAATAAAGGTTATTTTCCTGATGTTGATCCTGTCATTGGTCGTATGTGTGTCTCTGCAGTTTGACCTTCAGAGGATGATGATTTACTGCGACTCCAAGCATGCAGAGCTGGAAACCTGCTGTGATCTACCCAATGGACCCGTGAGTGTTTTCAGGCAGTTTTAAAAGTCAGTCATTAGACAATTACGTAAATTACGAAACAGAGCATGCATGAAAAAGACCGAATCTGTTTTCATTTAAAAAGTAACAAGTCAGAAAAAGGCAATTATCTATGCAGTTTAACAATTTAACAATTTTTTTAGCATACAATTATATGGCGAGGTTTATTTATTTATTTGTTTATTTTTGAACATGGAATTAAAAGAACAAAACACATAAATAAGGAGAATAAACAAAACAAGAAAAAAAATGTTTGAAAAGGTGTACAAAGAAGGTTAACGTGAACATCCAGTATTTAACTTTAGGGTTAACTCGAACCATATCTTAACTCTAACATGATTTGTACAGCCGTCTACTACAGGCCTTATCACATGTGCTCCCAACGAAGCAATGACGGTTAGCTGCTAACTAATAACTCCAAAAAAAAAACGCAATCCCTGCTGCATCAGTGACAAATTTGAGTTCCTAGTTTCAAGGCACATAAATCAACCATTAGCAGCCTTTCTGGTTGAACCAGACAGTCTTAAATGGTATAGTTTGGTAATTATGCCTGGAGTCTGTGCTGCTTGGAGAGCAACCCCACACTGAACACAAGTAACTACATATCATTTCCTGAAAAGTCGTCATTTCACAGTTTCTCTTTTCTGTTGATTTGATTAAATAGGATCCGCCTTCGTTAGTTTGCTTTAAAGTGTTTTAAATTTGAACTCTGCCAACTATTCCAATCTGCTTCATGCCAAGCCATAAAAGAGATAGAGGTTTAATAACAATAAAAAAAGTGTGACATCACCTATAATTTATTTGTATTCACCTCATTTTTTCAGTTTGATGACCACACTTGGCTTAAATGTTTTCTCTTTTCAGTGCCCTAAGAAAGTCGTCACAGAAGCCCCTCCGGTGCAGATCCCCACTCCAACGCCGACTGTTGTGGAACAAAAAAGAGGCCCTCAAGTGAACTGCTCCTGCCCTGCGGGAGAGCAGGTAAAGCCTCCCTACTCTACCAGACTTTATCCCTGTCTATTTCCATGGAGGAGAAGGAAGCCTCCGTTCTATGGCTTTGGAAAGATGTCTGTACTTTCATTTTTCACAGGGAGAGATTGGAGCACCCGGTGTTGCAGGTCCTAAGGGTGAAAAGGTCAACTACTACTGTTTTTCAGTTTTTGTGTGACAAGATGGTGCCATTATTTCCCAGAGTTGTTTCTTCCAAGTTTTGATAGTTTGAACATACGTTTTCAGGGTGACATTGGCTCTAAGGGTGCCATCGGACCACCTGGAATCAGAGGAGAAAAAGGAGAAACTGTATGGAAACTAGTGCATATTTGTGTGTCATTTTTGATTTAATGCTAAGCGATAGAGCTTCTTCAACACGTTATATTCAGTGTTGATATGGTGGTTTCTAAGCATTGCTGATAAATATACTCTCATGCATGCCCTCCATCTATTATTTCATCGGCTTTTCTTCCCGCCTCGATAATAATTGATCCTTTATCGATTAATTATTTGCAGGGCAGAGTAATCTCTGTCAAAGGTGACAGAGGTGAGAAGGTAAGTAAAAGCGCTCTGATGCTGCATGAGCATCACGCCAACCTAAATGCATGCCTGTCTTCTTGCATATTCCTATGCATGTAAATATCACAAACTATTTTACCAAAAAAAAAAAGCAAAAAAAAAAAAAATTCATGTCTATTTTTTCCCCATCTTTTATGTCATGTTTGTCTTTTGACCTCTTCTCTGCCAGGGAGTGGTTGGGAAAATGCACAAAGCTGTTATTGTCAGAATTACAGGACAGGTTACCACAGAGGATGTGCAGCAGAGAGAGCAGGCACAGGCAGACGCCCACCCAGTTCAAATCACAGCCTCAGTAGAGCCTGGCAGCACCCGCTGTGAGGAGAAACAAAGAGCTTGGCATGCATCATTCAAGCTGTGCAGAGAGAGATACTTAGAACGGCCACAAGACGAGACGTGGTCTTCTCATTTGTGTTATCTATTCTTACTTAGAGCATATCATTTTTTTCTTTGTCTGTAATTTTAACATCATATTTCAGTCAGACAGACAATGGAATTCATTCAAAGCTAGATTTATTATGTAGTTCTTGCCACTTGAAACCTGCTGCTTTCATTAAACTGCATTAAATCAACCTTTAATGCAGAGCCTTCTTTTTCTATTTCTTACCATCTGCATGATCTGTCCTGACTTTCCCCAAGAGAAGGCTGCAATTTGTTGTTGTAAACTTTCCCAAAGATGATGCAAAAAAAAAAAAATGACGTGAGCCGAAATCAAGCTGCGGTTAAAAAATGGCCGTGCCGGTCATTGAGTCACACGGCCTGAGTGTGAGTTTATCCAGCTTTGATTGCTCCTAATTGCATCTTTAATCTACAAGAACAGGCAATTCCCCCGTGCGGCAGCATTGTTATATGTCATTTATTTTTTCGTTAAGGGGCGCAGCAGCGCTGTGGCCTTCCTCCTAATCTCTGATGAGAGAAATGACGTGGGCTAAAGTGATATAAGCTCCTAAAATAATTAAAGGCCAACCTTCTGTGACTTGTAAAGTGGTTTATGAAGCTGTGGGAAGTCCTGCGGTGGCCACGACCTCGTGGTACCGTGTAATTTAACAGTCATTAGTTTTCACTCAGTTCAGCTTTTGAATTCCAAGGGATTCCTGTGCAGAGCATATGACATCAGTGTGGCTTAAGTCTCCTTAACATTCACTCAAAAGTTTGTATATATTTGTTTTTGTGTATCTTTTCTCTCGGTGTTCTGTTTTGTGATGTTAATTCCTGTCTTTTGTCCAAACGTCAATGTCCTTGTCAATTAATTCAGTTCATTTCACTAAAAATAAAACTAAATCATGTTCCGTGATGCTACCAGGTTGACACTCTGACAGCACGCCACCGCTGCCTGCATTACCGGCCATCCTGCATGCTTCTGTATTACAGAGCGGTCCAAATAAATCCTTGCCTTCTGTTTGCAGGGTGATACAGGCAGCATTGGGTTGGCAGGTACTCCTGGACAAAAAGGAGAGAAGGTGTGGAACTCGTCAACCTGGACATGCGGAGGGCTTTTTTTTAATGTGTCAAATCTTGCTGGTATTAATGGTGTGTTTGCTATCATCTACCAGGGTCTAGGTGGTGTGCCAGGTATCGATGGTTTATCTGGAGACAAAGGAGATAAAGTAAGAGAGATTTTTTTTTTCACTCTGGGACTGTGAGACCTTTGAAAATATGAATGTTTTCATCTAGATGTTCTTTTTGTAAACAGGGTGAAGCTGGATTGGCTGGTGCTCCAGGGCTGCCAGGCCAAGCTGGGCTAAAGGTGTGTGAGTTTAGTCTTCCTACTTTCTATGTGGTACACATGCAGTTGCTTATTTTTGGAAAGCTTTTAAAATAGTGTTGATGCGGGTAAAGTCATCTGCTATTGGCACTGATTTAAGAGATGCACATGTAGTGTTACAGTAAGTGGGCGTATATACGTTTTTTTCTGGACGATTACCTCAGCCAGTTATCGATTTCCTAGTTTGGTTGAATTTCCCATGGATGAAGCCACAGCTGGTGAAAAAGGAGGGGGAGGAGGGGGAGGAGGGAGGTGTGCTGGCTCAGGCTTAGTCAATGGACTATGACATGCTGCTCAGTGCAGGACCTGAGGAACTGATCGCCCCCCTTTTGGATGCAAATGCTACCCACAAGGGGCTGTAGATGCATGTGGAAGACTAAGAAAACGCCGCTTCCTAACCCCAGCTTTGACCTAGAGTTTGTTGTGGATTTTTTCTGCTCCCAAATAGTTAAAAAAGAATAATACCTGGTGATACCAATGAAGCAGACATACGGTACCTCTAATAGTCACATTTCACTGCAGCAAAAGCAGGAAAAAGCATAAGTAACTTTAGCAGTGACAGCGTGACAGTGAGCCAAATGGAATTATCAATTTTATTATATAAACCTTGAGATGCCAAAATGTCTCGAAAAAGGCCCAATAAAGTGAGTTATTCTTAACAATGCATTAGTGAATTATCTGATCCACCCGTCATTATATAGGCTACTATGATACCTAAGATTTATTTTTATAGCACTTTACAAAGAAAGTTTGCCACATAAAAGAAGGAAGGAAGGAAGGAAGGAAGAAGGAATATAAAACGCCTGAGGATGGAATGAAGCTGAGATGCTGAATGACAGGGGCAGAATGATAAATCTCAATCACTGATGAGAATTCAGTAACAGCATTCAGATCTTGGAACAATGAGCAGAGCAGCATCCACCGATCTCAGAAAACGCCCAGACACATATTAGTAGATCAATAAATCTGTTTCTGTAATTTGGAGCGAGGACGTTTAAAGCTTCAGAAGTGATGAGCAAAATTATAAAATCAATACAAAATAAAACAGGCAGCCAATGTAAGTTAGGAAGACCAGGAATAATGCACTTGTATTAAGATTGTGATCAGTAGCTAATGCTGCACACACAGCACTGGGATATTTTACTCTAGAGCGCCACGCTGAGGCCGGATGACACAATAATCACATTTCTCTCCAGAGTTCATAAAACTACGCTTTCAGATTTAAGCTGGAAAACTATTTAAAGCATCATTTTGCTGTGTGTTGATTGTGATTAACCACAAAAACGAAACGTTTTGCATTTTCAGGTAAGAGAACAGGACATGCTGTTGAGTATTCTGGCAGAATACTGTCAAAAAGATTGGAAATAATTTAAATAATAATCGCAAATGGTTGTAAGAGGATGCATTTGTTTCATTCTTTGCTAAATAAATGAGAGAAAAGCGAGGTCAAAGGTCAACGTGGCTCTGTGCTCGTGTGACGGGCAACTGGTTTTCCTGCCAGGGGGGTTTATTGGCCAGTTAAATGTTCGACATTGATTCAGCTCTGACTCAGCAGTCTACCAGTTGGCCTGCTGTACATCGCTGAGTCAGTAGTCGTGATGCTTCTGGAGAGTCAATAACTTCCACTAATAGAATGTTCCATTTATATGATACAGGGAATACAAGGGGATGCAGGAATTCCTGGCATGCCGGGACCAAAAGGTGTCATAGTGAGTAGAATCTTAATGCACTGCACTTTCTGACATGGTATATTTATAATGTTCATTTTTTAAAAATCACGTTATGATCTTTTATTTTAGGGTGAATCGGGCGGAAAAGGTGAAAAGGGAACTTCGGGATCCAGGGTAAGTAATCATAAGAAGTGTTCTTATTACACCAGTTCAGCATCTCAATCAACAGCATTTCAGTAAAACAGCAGTTGCTGAGGGACTTTACTTATTTACTTTCCATGTTTTCCCAGCATGCCCTGGGATTTGACCCGTGATGTTAGATTGAACCTGTACAGAATAGAGCTCATTCTGCAGAATCCTGACAAAAAGGTTGACTTCTGAGAGAGACCACTCTTCTGCAGAGGGACTGAGAACTGCGGGGTGTAATGGTGCAAACAGATGTGGCCTCCTTGATTGACTCTCCACACTTCCTGTCTGGGATTCTGTGGAGGCGTTTGGCTGTAATGCAGCTCATTCAGACCCACATAAGACTTGTTGTTGTCTGAAGTCGCTGACACCTTCCCCCTTTCTGCCGTCACAGTGATAGCAGTGATAGTGTTAGCATGCATTTTTAGGCTGCTAATAAATCAGTGAAAGGCAATCTCCCTGCATCACAATGGATCCCAATGGAATTCAAGTTGTTGTTGTGATTTCAGTGACACCATGATGGATTGTGTAACTACAGCAGCAACATATAAGAAGCAAATACTTTTGTATTATGCTGATACGAAAGCACTTGAACTTGAATTTAAACGACTTTAACAAGGAGTCTTTCTGAGGCTGCAAACACAGATCCAGTACAAGGATTACTTTGCCATATGGCATGAGGATGTGTTGCAGGTTCTAGGTATATGTTGAAGCTCCAGTAAAACATGCTGATACCCAGTTTGGTCATTCAATTGGTCAGTGAGCAATTTCCTGTAGGTGAGAACTGGAAAAGTACTTGGCTCAGTGAAGTGATCATGGGAATAGATGGTTCAGAGGAAGTCGGTGGGGGTTGAAGTCAGGGCAGTGCTGACTAAAAAGTCAAGAATGTGTTTTGGGTTCTACAGCACCGTCCTACTGTTCTAAAACCTGTTCTCTCTCTTTGTTATCTTAGCAGTGGTAATGCGGGCCACCAGTTTGGTCCAGACAGAAATCTCAGTTTGCATGTTTTTCAGGCTATCAAGGCCAGAATTATATAGTACCAGAGGGACGAGGCAGGAAGAATGTGTGCTTCTCTTGGTGCTTAGACTGTATGTTGTATCAAGCAAAGTGCTTGATTCAATGGTGTCTTGGGACGTAGTATAATATAGAGCCTGTATAGTGATTTGGAATGGTCTGTATTTGTTTAATATATAAAAGGATGGTGTATAAGGATCTGTAATTCTTTGTCCTACATGCTTCTACATCCACATTGAATCCACGGTGGATCTATCCTGAGGCAGGATCAGGATCATCCTGATTTTTATTGCATCAAAACTATCCTAAACTCCACCTTAGAGTTTTGAAAAATCCCAAAACGTGATCTGATCTGGGTACGTTTGTTCACCAAAAATCCACATCCCAGATTTCTAAGATCAAGATTGCATCTCCTGCTTTAGAAAAAAACAGTTTTGAGATTTAATCCTGACTGAATAATTCTGATTTTTGATCAAAGGTTTTGAAATACATGGGTGCAGAGGCGATCTGCTTTATAATGTATTTAATTTGCTATATTTAATCTTTATGTTCTAGCGCCTCCAGGAGGTCAAGATTTTCACAAATCCACTTGGATAACTCTAAATTCCCAAATGATGTGTCATAATGAATCTAGATTTTTTTTAATAAAATATCTCAACACCTATTGGATAAATGATAAATGTAATTTGGTACAGACATTCAATTTCCCCTCAGGATGAAGTGTTACTGTGAACATGCTAACTTTTTCTTTAGATTTTTTTTTTATTGATGATATTTACTATGCACAACTTTTGTTTGTGCCCCAAATAATTCTGCTTCATGTGACATGTGACTATTTTTCACTATTACAAATACAAAAGTTTTCATGGCCTTATAGATCAGATTTATTTCATGAATGAAGCACAGAACCTGACATTTATTTATTGAACACACTTCCTTCCTTCCTTACATCCATTCCAGGGCCTGGCAGGTCTGGATGGATTACCTGGCAAACCTGGTGTTCCTGGGAAAGAAGTAAGTCGTGATCTTCTGTTTAAGATCCTGCAGTTACAAACAGCATATTAACCTGCGAAAGATCACCTTTGTGCTAATAAAGCTTTTATTCAAAACTGATTAGGGTTTAAGAGGACTGGCTGGTACGCCCGGAGCGAGCGGAATCAAAGGCGACAAGGTACGCTCCCCCCTTTGCTGCATGGAAAACTCCATTCACTTTGTTAGAATAATTTGAAGATGATACTGCTGAACGCGAACATGATGTTATTAAGCTGTGATCAAAGAGGTATCATCGGTTCCCCAAGCTGCTGTCTGCAGTCTCCAGACATTCCTCAGTCTCCTCTGCGCACTGTCAGAGTCAGCCCACTCATTTGTCTGAGAAAATAAAATGCAGAGCTCATTTGTCTGTCTGTAATTACTCACTTTGATGTTCTTCCACTGGTGCACGCAGGCTTATACCACACCCATATGCATGAACATGGATACATGCACACAAACACACACATATGCAAACAGGATTTCTGTGCTATTTGACACATGATTCACTTTCCTTTAGGTCTACAATAAACGCTCTCTTTAACACACTTAATCCCATAAATTATGGCCGTCGCCGTATCATTATCGTATTGCCTGAGGTGCTTTAGCCTGAAAGTCGCCTGATTCTAATGATGGGTTTTCATCTATGTCACAGGGGGCGAGAGGCCTTCCCGGATTACCTGGGGATGTGGTGAGTACCAAAAATAGAACAGAAAAGGATGTAAGGATTCTTTTCTGAATGATTACAGGTTTGTTAGTGATGGAGTTGGAAAGATTAACTGGTGTTTTTTTTTTTAAAGCAGAGACAAATGAAATATATTTCAGCTCTGTTCAGTTATGTATTTTTATGGAAATGATTGCAAACAAACCAGGTAATCATGGAATGAGGTAAAGCTCAAACTTACAAATCACACTCAAAATTCACAATTTTAGAAGTGAAAAAATAGAAAGAACCTAAAAGAATATTTGGCTAATATCAAAAAATAATTGCCTAATAACGCAACTGATTGATAATGAAGATATGACAAACACATTTTTCCAATCTGTTTATTTTCTTCTGCAGCAAAAAGGTGCAATAATTGAAAAGGAGAGGCAACATGTCTTTTTCTCATGAAGTCATAGAGTTTTTTTTAGTTTTTTTTTTATTCAAATGTGCTTTTATAAGACTTAAAAAAACAACCAGCTGTTCCAATTAGACCATATATTTAGCTGATAATGATCAAATAAAATATAAATAATGTAATAATTAATTTCTATTTCTTTCAGGTTCACAAAGACGGACTACGGGGTGAAAGGGTGAGAAACTATTCAATAATAAAACATTTTAATACGTTTGCTTCATTAACAGGTAAATTAAAAGATTATCTCACACTATTAATTATATATAGTATAATTAGTTACTGTATATTAATAAAAGGACTAAGTGGTAGATCATTAGTGCAGGTTTATTCTCACCAATGTAAAAACTACTTTAAAGAATGTGTAATGTTCCTTGACTATAATAGCTGACTCTTGTCTTTGACCTGTTTTAGGGAGATGTTGGACCTTCTGGGCCTCAAGGGGCTGAAGGCCCCCCGGGGCCTCCTGTAAGGATCACAATTTATTACATCTTTCTTATAAGTTTTCTCTTTGCTGCACTTTTGATGTAGATATTTTGTTGTTCACGAAGCTGAACATTTTATTCCTCAGGGGCCTCCTGGAATACAGGGTCTACCGGGGGAACCTGGAGAGTTCGGTCAGAGGGTAAGAACCTCATTTTGATCTGAACATTGCATTTCTCTTCTTCTTCAATACTGAGACCCTATACTGTACCAGGAGATGCTAAAAGTACAAATACCTGCACATGTGATGTTATATATCACCAGCTGCATTCATATCTTTACCTGAGTTCATGTCGATTGGGAGTCTTCTTGTAGACATTTCACTCGGATAAACAAATTGTTTATCTAAAGTTTAAGTTATAGTCGGAGAAATAAAAGGGATAGCGCCATGGTTAGTTTGACCGTCTGTCATCTGAGAATTTATGATTTGTACACTGCAAAAAAGAGCAGCTAAAATACAAGAGATAAACACTGAATTTGGGGAGAAACGGCTTAACACTATTGAAATGATCCATGCAGCAAGATAATATTACTTGACATGATATTATATACCAGAGCTGTGAGAAAGTTGTTTATATCATTGAAACAACGCTTCAATCACAAGACAATAACTTAGTGATAATGAGAAGAGGAAAAAACAAAACATTTTCATGCATGGTATCTTGGGATTTCTGTGCTTCTTACAGCTTTAGTCTGATTTAACATGCAGAAACATTGACTAAAAGGAGATTACTATCCCTCCAGAGGAGCTCTTGTCAAACCAAACTTTATTTATTTTATCCTACTGGGGATTATCTAGACGTAAGAAAATGTATTCCTCATGCTAATGAGAGTTGATGCTGTCGCTGCTATCGGTACAAAAACTGTCCCCTGTCTCTCATTTTCTTTCCGTTCTGTCTCACTCCAAACTGGTCCCATCGCACAACGGTGTGTAATGAAAACAGCCAGGATGATTTTACATAATGTGTTATTTCAACACATTAGCAAAGATACTGACCTCTGTTCCATCTCTCTACTGGGAGCAATTAACTCCTCATTGGCAATATGCTGGAATCAACTCGTGCAGCTGCTCAGTTGGACAGCGAAGCCATCTTCTCTGGCCACGGATGAAAGAATCCTGTCCTACCAGAATGTTTTGTCCTCAGCCAGACGAGCTTGTCTGAGATAGAGGGATTTGTAGTTTATTAACACGAATTAAGCGACCGCATTGGGTTCAGATTCCCACAGAATCCTCAAGACTTCCCTTTAATATTTTATAACACTGGAGGTCCTGCTGAAGCATTTTTACAGCCTCAAGGGATGCTTTTCAACTGAATGCTAAAAAAAAAAAAACTAAAAAAAACAAAACCTTGACCTATTTTTCCCAGCTTTGAGGTTGTTATACCTCAGCTGAAGATGCACAGGGGGGGGGGAGTGCTGCAATAATAGGGTGGTCTCCACTGCTGCCAGTGCTGATAGAGTGGGCTTTATGGTTGAGCTGGTGAAGATTGAGCCACTCCTGCAGCAAAGCTCTCATCACTGACGCGTGTCACCTCTGCTGAGGCCTCTGTGCTGGTATGACAGCCGGGAGGAGCCTGGGTTTGAATCTGAAAAAATGTGACATAAATCTGGGAATAAGGGGGGGGGGGAGTATCCACAGACAGAATGTGTTCTTTTAGTTTTCCTGTCCATTTGAAGTATAGTCCAAGAATAAACTTTAATGAGTGACACGTCTTTGGGAAGGAGAAAGAAGGGAAACAGTGCAAACAGACAACAAAACCACAGAAAACCCAGTTAAACCAGTCAGAAATGCAACAGGACCATTACATAATGACTATTTAGAGTTCATAGATCTACCATTAATATTTAACGTTAAATCAAAATCAACATAATACATTAAATTACAGTGTGCCATAGCCTTCTTTTACATGTGTGATTTACATGTTATTATTTTTTTGTTATTTAATTTAATTTATTTGTCATGTTATTTTTTTTAATTTTTAGTTTTTAATTTGTTTTGAATGCTGTCTTTCAGGGGAGAAAAGGAGAGAGTGGGTTGCCTGGAGTGGATGGCCTCCCTGGACCCCCGGTAAGAACAATCCTAGTCTCATAACAAGTAAAATGTACTCACACTGTCAATGAAGTTATTTAAAATGACTCTTATTTATGTCCAGCTCTTGACGGTGCGTGTTCTTAGAAGTCAATGACTTCTGTAGGAAGAGAATTCATTTTGATTGTGTGGGTTTGTGTGAGGCGGATCAAAGATACCTTCACTGTTGGTCTTAATGTAGCTTATAATCTTTTTCCCTATAAACAGTTTGTGTCAATTAATTTTCCAAATTGCTGCCTGGAGCCAAATAGAAATCCACCTGTCTTCAAGTGGCATCCAAGTTTAAATGAGGTGTAAACAGAGCTCTAGTGCTTCCTCTAGTGGCTGCTTCCTGGTACTAATGTATAGAGTCCACAGTCCCTCTAAATCTATTTCTTCTGATTTTTTAAAACATATTTGGTGAAATCATATCTTGCTTATTGGGACAATGCTTTTGTTATTTTGATCCCAAAATAAAGATGCTTTAAAAAAACCTCCAAAATATGACAATGATAATGAATGGATCAAGTGATACACATTTTCACTGATATTGTTTTCTATTATGTAGGGTGTTCAGGGTCCACCTGGGCCACAGGGAAACCAAGGACACACTGGGCCTCCTGTGAGTGACCAGACATACAAATCAGGACACATTAGTTCTTAAATATGATTTCTTTTTGTTTTTGACATCACATAAACATGTGTTACAAAGTGACATGATGTAATCATGCTTTTTCTCACCCTTTTTGTATACAGGGTCTACCTGGTGAAATTGGATTTTCAGGCAAACCTGGGGAGTCTGGAAAGCCTGTGAGTTTTTGACCTTTTTATTCTCAAATAAAAACCATGATTTATTGTTAATTGTTCTTTCGGTCACTGGTGTTCAGCCTCTGTTGTCATTTCTCTCTTCATGTCACTAAATGTCAACCTTTTATCGCTGATCTTCAAAGGGTCTCCCTGGTAAAGATGGTCTAGACGGTCTTCCTGGAAATGATGGTGCCATGGTCAGTATGACCTTTAGAATGACTTTTCGTTTCTTTATCTGGGTTTTTTGTCCGTCCGTATCCACAGTGGACAAAACTTGCTGTTAGACTTTAAAGTTGCACCAATCAAAGAACAATTATATGAAGGATGTCAAAGTATAATGTGATAATAAATCCAAGTATAAACCAAGAGAGAATAATTACCAAAATCTGCTATTCTGCTCATCTCCATTGACATTTTTATTATCTCTTAGCTGCTTTTCTTTGTTTTACTTCCTGCAACTTTAGTGGTTTGGTTTCCAGCTGCAGCAGGAAGCTAATTCCTGACGTCCTATGGGAAAGATCTGAAATCCCAATGTGTGCCACCGGCAGCCATAGTCAGACGCTATCAGCTTAAGGCCCAGACATACAAGTGAAAACATGGCGGTGCAACATGGCATACTAATTACAAAAGACTCATTCTAATGAAAATATATGAATAGTTATTCCGTTTCTGCCAGTAAATCCCCCTAAATCCTACAGACTGGACCTTTAATTGTCACAATAAATCGAATATGGAGGCTTGTGGTGGGTTTACTATTAGGCCTACTACATACGGGTAAATGTTTGTGGCAAATACAGTTAGAGTGATAACTAAATTGAAATCTGGTATCTCTAAAGGGGCCCAGGGGAGAGCGTGGAACAGATGGTTTTCCTGGCAAATCTGGACCTAAGGTACTTTGACTTAATCGTATGCAGAAACACACAACTGGACACGACTGACGACATGTGCATCCTAAGAGATAACAAGTGTATTTTTCATATGCAAATCTGACATTTTAACGGCCGCCTGTCTTCTCCCAGGGTGATGAAGGGCCTCCAGGACCAAGAGGACCTCCAGGGGAGAGAGTGAGTCCACAGTTGTTTCTATCCCATGATATATATTCAGTATATGGTCATCAGTATGTTTGTCCATTTGCCTGTCCATCCATCCATCTGTAAGCATTTTTTTGTCCATAGTATATCTTAGAAACTATACATACAAGCTTCACCAAACTTTACACTTATTCTTATCATGATGCATAGTTGTGCCTTTCGATATTTTTAATTTTACACATTTTTTTATTTTGTGTGGTTTCCATGCAAACGTTGTTTTTGGCAACTCTGAAAGTTGGTCATCTTCTCCATATCATATATCCAGAATTTGTTGTACAGTTTTTATACTGGGGTCAGTGGGAAATCTCATCCTCAGATAACTCCTGTTTAGATATTTTGTTAGATAATGAAAATTCTCATGTCACATGATTGTTTCTTTCCTTTTTAATTTTTTTTAAGGGAGAAGGAGGTTCCCCCGGACAACCAGGTGCTGATGGAACAAGAGGAGACAGGGGTGTACCGGTAGATATTCATTCACATTTACCCACAAAACAACCTTTACAATTGTTCTATGCTGCATTATGTGATATGTACAATTGTGCGTGTGGAGATGTCATCTTATGGCCACTATAATGTTAATAATTAAAGACAATATATACTCCATAGTGAAATGAGCTGTTTTTATTTGGTTGGGACAACATCAAGTTTTGCTGGATGTCCTCAAACGCCTCTTTGAGACACAATTTACTTGACTTTCCTATAGTATAGTGCATAAAAGGATTTGTGCATGTCTTTCATAGGGAGAAAGAGGACAGGATGGACCAGTGGGGCCAAAAGGTGAAAAGGGCGATAAGGTAAATAAATAAGCCTGTATATTAATGTGTTACAGTAGCTGTAGAGTCGTCCTCCTCTGTCTCATATATGGCCTCCCTGCAGTATTATCAGTAATAAGGTCATTAGTATGCAGACAGTGTGAGCATATTGTCTCTTGCCTTAGGGTGACGGTGGAGCTCAGGGACCACCTGGCGCTCCAGGAAATGTAAGTATATATATTTTTTTCTGTTTCTATTAATCATGTTAACATATGGCACAGTCACAGCCAGGAAATACATTAATTAACCACAATAAGGAGGAAACAGAGTGTGTGACTCAGCATTACTGTTGTATCTTCATAGGTGGCAAATGTCATCCCTGAGCCTGGTGAACCTGTGAGTACATGCATAGATTAAACTGTTGTAAAAGGATTGGAGAAAAAAAAGGCTATTTATGTACTGGATGATCTTCTTCTGTAGTACTTCTTTTCATTAAAACTTCTAAATGCATTGTTTGTTCTTGGCTCTAGGGATTACCTGGAGAGAAGGGAGAGAAAGGAGAGCAAGGACAACCAGGAGAGATGGTCAGTTTTGTTTTTTTTCCTCCTAGTTTTTCTGTCTTGTCTTTTTCTATTTGTAATACACAGAGGTGTCCACTAGATGTCAGCAGAGATTCAATGAAGTGGTCCTTCAATTGGGGGGAGCTCTTGGGACTTAATTTAATTGGCTGGGTAAATTAAATTGTATGAGAGATTAATACACTGGCCTCATTCTCCATCCATTGTAGTTTATAGAGTATATTAGGTGGACCAGGATAAGATGAAGAATATAATTATATATTTAGGTAGCCTGCACACACTCTCATAGTATTATCATAATTCTTAATGAAAGGATTTTGTTTTCATCTACATTGAAAACCTTCATTGCATGAGCCTCAACACTCCTACACTCTTAAAACTGGTGTCATTTCATTTCTTGTGCCTTTTCTAAAGGGTCAAAGAGGGTTGCCTGGCGAGCAGGGCTTTAAGGGACTTCCTGGACCATTGGTAAGATGCGACTCTTCCTATACTTCCAGACAATGTGCTGCAGAGTGAATTGGATTGAATTTATCGTTTTCTGTTCAGGGTCCAAAAGGGGACACCGGACTTACAGGCGAGATGGGACGCGTTGGAGACCCTGTGAGTTGTCTGATTTCATACAAAACATATTTTTAAAGAAAAGGGAAATATCTCCTGAACTGTATCGACTATAATGACTGATGTATTCCTCCCAGGGTCCACCGGGCATAGCCGGTCCTCCAGGTGCTCGTGGATTACCAGGGAATGTGGTAGGTCTTTTCTAGACTTGAAAATAATGTGACGACCTGCTATAAAAGCAGTAGTTTTGTGAACCCACCATTTTTCTATTTTCTAGGGCATACCTGGGATCATTGGGCCTCCTGGTCCACTCGGACAGAGAGGAGACAAGGTCAGACACCTGTTTCTAAAAGCTCTGTGATATTTAGTCAGATTTTAATGCGAAAGCATTCAGACTGTGTTCAGAACGGTTTTGGCGATGCAGAGCATAAATAGGACTGTGGAGGAGAGAGAGAGCGACCTTGTTTGTCTTCCAGCATTGTTTGAGCAAATAATTCATTTCAGTCCTGCAGCAGCAGCAGCAGCAGCTACGTGTAGCTGTGCAGCTTCACAATGGCAATTCAGAACTCTTTGATGGATTAATTATTGGCTTTGCTTCCTCCTTTTGTTTTCCTTATTCAACAAGCTACTGCAGGGACTTTTTTTCAAATGTGTCATTTGTTCCCACTGTGATCGCTGACATATGAAAGGATGACTAGGGCCTGATAGTTTACCAGTTCACAGGACATAATGTATATCTGCATTCAATGTTGTTCACAATGGAAGTATGACACATAGAATATTATCTTAAGTAGCCATGAGATGTAAAAACGACACACAATGCACAACACTAAAGGTGTCATGTAAATATGTAGTACCTGAGGCACCTGCTGATGTACCTGTGTAGCCTTGAGAGTCTACAGAAGTCTTTCTTTTTTGTAACATCTATTTTAGGGTGATCCAGGTAAACCAGGACAAGCAGGTCCCACAGGCCCACCCGGAGAGCCTGGTTTGACTGGGCCCCCTGGACCACCAGGGAAGGGGAAAGACGGGCAAAGCGTAAGATATTTTTTTCTGTCACACTATATGTATGACTTGAGTATACCTCAAACATATTGATAAAAGATTTAGCCACAGAGAGTGTTTTTATGTATATGTTATATGGAATTAGGATATTTAAACGGTCAGTAAATCAAAGTGTAAGGAAAATATTTAACGTCCTGTTTTCATAAATGCAATATTAAATGCAAATACTGTAAATGTTTGGTGCATCATTTTGTGCACATCTCCCGCTATAGATTCGCTCTATTAAGAAACCTTTGCATCTCCAGTAAATTTTAGAATAAAAAAAATAAATAAAAAAGACTTGTCCACCAGAAGCTGGTCAGTTAGATTCAAGAGATACGACATGTCAGGTATTGATTTTAAAGCCATCACTTTAAAGGCTACGATTAAAAGTCATTCGACAAAATATTTTTATTATAGAGAAAGTTATTCGTCTGTTCACTAATTATTTCTGATAGTAGTTTAGATTATTTATGTGCCGGCTGCTGTATGCCACATGTGTTCTGCTAGTAAACATCACCTCGCCTGTAATGCGTGTTGAACCACAACACAATCTGACCAGCTGCATTGGAAGAAAATGAGCCTCAGTGAGCACATTTTCTTCTTCTTCTCGATCATTTTTCACCCCAGGCATGTGGCCGTCCTGCTGACGAAGCAGGAGCAAACAGGAAAAACATTGTTAAGACATATCGCATTAAAGCAACGTCGGAGCGCAACAGATTGAGCTCACAGCAGCTCTGGCTTTTACAGCTGCCAGGTGTGGCCCTGAGGCCTCATTACGGTCACGTGCATGAAGGATCCCAACACTTTGAAGTCAAAATGACAATTTCAAAAGAGACTTGATGCCTGTGTTTGAGCAGCAAGAAAAATGATTAATGTCATGTGTGATATTACAGGGAGATCCGGGACCACAGGGAATTCAAGGACCCCCAGGGTTAAAGGTAATGTAATTTTAGAAGTTTTCAAGAAAGTGTATGCATGCATGTGTGCATGTGTGTGTGCATTTATAGCTTTATAGCTTGCCTGAGGTGGGGTTTTTTTTTATCATGCACAGGTGCTCTTTTGTTGATGTGAAAAACTTCTTTGGCAAGGATAAGAGAAACAATTCATTTCTGTTGAAAGCAGCAAAAGCAATTTCTATGTCCACTGCACTGTGACCGCCGCTCTGATTATGAGTCTCTCCTTGCTGTGAGGAGCTTGATGTCGAGGGCAGAGGCCGGGCCGGGGCATTTGCTGGATTTATGGTGTCAAATCATTCACCCTCATCACCGATTCACTCTGTCTTCTGGGTACCTAAATGTCAGCTGCAGATTGTATTTTTTTTAATGTGGTATTTTTGGGATCAGCAGACACTGCTGAGTGTGACAGTTGTGAGATTCTTAGCCAGACTCACATGACATTATCTGAGAAGGATGGTGGTTGATTTTTTTTTTCTTCCTACCAGGGCCAACCAGGGTCGAGAGGAGAACCGGGGTTACCAGGGGACAGGGGTTCTCCAGGAGAAGGCAAAGTTGGCCCACTGGTATGACCGTCACCGCCTGCCAGCTCCACTTCCTCCAGTCTGTTCATTTACACATCCTTAAATGTGCAATATTTCTTTTTGCAGGGTCCTCGAGGAAATAACGGAGAACCTGGACCTGGGGTAAATATTTTCTGAGGATTAATATTGATTATGTTTATTAAAATATGTTCCTATAATATCTGATTATTTGAATTCCAGGGCTTGAGGGGCCCACCAGGAATCGCCGGTCCTCAGGGCCCAGCAGGACATAACGTGAGTCCAAAAGTGATTAAACGAGTGAATGAATGAAATAAATAATTATATGATCTGGTCTTATTGCTTTGAGACCCATGAATCCATGGCTATGGAGACCAAAAGTGACTCTTAGCTCTCATAATATCACAAGGCTCTGATCTGCTCTGCCTTGATTGCAGCAGAAGAACTCTGTGATTAAAAGTGACAACTTGGAATAACAGTTTTAATAAAACGTTTTAAAGTCTTCTTTGATTATTTTTATGATTTCACAGTTAAATTGAATATTTTGTCCCTATGCATTTCTTATTTTTCTCTATGTCTTATTTGAAAAATGCAATTCCTTGCCTTTTGCTCCACATGCAGGGTTTACCAGGAAGGCCGGGAGAGAAGGGATCACCAGGAGAGCCTGTAAGTTCAGAAAAAAGCAGATAATGCCGACTTCGTCCTCAACTCAGGTTACTGTCACTCAACTAGTTTCCTCTACTTCGCTCTGTGTGTCTGTGTGTGAAGCATGGATAAGTCACGCCCTAGGTAGGAACACCAGACCAGAGCAGAGAGTTGGTCATTGATCGGGATAGCGAATCACATAAAAGATGCTCATGCTCTGCTGAAATGAAGCGAGTGCAGATATAAATTACATGTGTATTCCATAAATAAAATATTTTGTGCCTTTCTGTTTGGGGCGGTAGGAGGTATGGTAAATGGTATAAACACTGCCTAGTTTGCCTACTGAATGGCAGCCGCTAATCTTGTGTTTCTTGACTAACTAACACTTTCATTAATCGTCTCTCAGGGAAAGGCTGCAGACCTCTCCGACTTAAATCTGAAGGTAAGGAGCATTTCCACACCTCTTATATGACAGAAGGCTTTATGCTCGGGCTGATCACTTTATCAGAAACACGTCTCTTGTTACCTTTTAGGATGTTTGCTCAGACTGCCCTGCAGGTCCACCTGGACCATCCGGTGTGCCAGGAGTTCCAGGGGAAAAAGGACACGCGGGACTACCAGGAAAAAACGGTCAAGATGGTTACCAAGTAGGACACAGTCATTAATACTTAACCACCACTACTTGTGATAACTCTGCTCATCTTTAGAGGGGTGTTATCATGCATGTATCTCTGCTGTATTAGCTCTGAGTGAGGCACAAGCTACATCTTTTAGCATCATCAATCACGGTTGGTGTGACTGATGGAGAGGCTCTGTCTGCACCATTAGTTCGGCCTCCTCTGGGGGCAGCAGGACCCGGTGACTGTGCTCGGCACTGTCTGCCTGGACAGAGACTGATGCTCTACCGTTGTCATTACAGGGCCAGCCAGGACCAACAGGACCTCAAGGGTCCCCTGGAGCTGACGGTGGAAAGGCAAGTTTGCACACTAACTGCGACCCTATGGCTCCCAAAGGGCCTGATGCTAATTAATTGCTTTTGTCAACACTTTTTTTTCCTCACAGGATTCAGGTAATTGGGTGGAAAGCTTTGCACCAAAAAAAGAGTCATATTTCAAAAGAAATAATGGTTTTGCTACGTCCTCCTCTTTGGTCATATTTGGAGCAATTTGAGGTTTTATTTTCTGTTGACCAATAGTTTCTCAGATGGATGCTTTCCCCTCGATACATGACATTTCACACGATCTTTCTCTTTTTTCATCACAGGGTATTAAAGGTGATCGAGGACCACCTGGAGGCCCTGGAGACAAAGGAGAGAAGGTATATATGTCATTTATGGCCCATGGCTCTCACGTTCCCTCTTTTCTTTCTGCATGTATTATTTAACATTCATTACAATCTAAGTATGAGTCACATTATTATATTTTAGTCACTTATTCTCTATTAACAGGGTCACCCCGGACCCCCAGGACATCCAGGTACTCCTGGCTTGATGGGTGCACCTGTAAGTTACTATTTTAGAGATCATTTTCTCTTTTTCTCTCTTGAAATGGTGAAACTATTTTGTGTAAGCTGGACTCATTTGTTTGGATTTCATATCAGAGTCAAGCTTTCTATTTCGGCTGACCTCCACTGACACTGTCTTATTCCCCTTCAGGGTAACGACGGACAGCCCGGCCCCATCGGCCTCCAAGGGACCCCTGGAGAAAAGGTCAGGCTGCACTCTGTGTACTTTCCCTTCAGAAAACGTATTACTCATGTGTCATTAATGTGCAAACCTCCTCCCTGCAGCATGTAGGTCAGCCTGCCTGTGTGGTAATAGTGGCCATTAATCATTTCTTTTCTTTTGTTGACGGTGACCTGTTTGTGCGTTTGTTTTCACAAGGGCAAAGAGGGTCTCAAAGGAATTCAGGGACCACCAGGTCTCCCCGGCTTGATCGTAAGGAAAATGATTTTAAAAAAATAAAAATGGATTTGTAGGTCTTAACAGATGCATCCACTACATGATCAATGTCACTGATCTGCAGGGTCAGCCTGGAAAAATGGGAAAAGATGGCCGACCAGGTGAAACAGGAGAACCTGTGAGTAGATGAAGTTTCCCTTGTCAATGATTCAAACAGAATATAACATTTGAACAGCAACAACAAGACACTGTCTGTTTAAAATAATATTATAATATGGCCAGACAGTAACTACGTCTATTTTCATTTCAGGGCAAGCAAGGTGAACCTGGACCACCAGGAAATTCAGGGCTCAGGGGACTCCCGGTCAGGAACCACCACTAAACAGATCTGATGATGTAAGCTGGAGGTACAAATTGCTGTGACTGATTCATTGCTATTTTTTCCTCCTATGCAGGGTTTTAAGGGCCACAGAGGAGAATCTGGAACTCCAGGAATGAAGGTAAATGTCTTGCTTTTTCAATTTCTCATGTATTTGAACGGCACAGTTTGCATGTAAGATGCACAACTGTTTATTCCAAAGCACAAACAATGTCATAATTTGTTCTTTAGACCTTAGAAATGTGAACTAAAATGGTTTAGAGAATCTGACACTGGAAAGAAGAGAAGAAAATCCACCGCTGTACTTTCTTTATACATTAGGCGACAGTGCTTTTACTCTATTTTGATGAGATATGCAGTTTTTCTGACTGCACGTCAATGCTGGAAATACACTAAATCTTCAGTGTTACACGAACACAATATTTTTTTATTTTCCATTTTTCTCCTCTTAAATTAGCAATAAAGTAGAGACAGGTCAAACTGGACTGAAATGTTTTGATTATATTTTTAATCACTGTTTTTCTGCCCGCAGACAATTTTCTCTGATAAAGTGACTCTTATCTCATATTAGGCATGTTCGTCTTATTTTTTTTTTTTTTCTTGTGCTGAACAGGGAGAAGATGGGAAGCCTGGATCACCAGGGCGTGATGGGAAACCCGGGAAGGAGGTCTGTTATTAAACATTAGACTTTATACTGTTATTTTCCTGATTTTCATGAATTTGTAATTCATGCACACTCCTCTAAATTACAACTGGTGGAAAAATACAGACTCCCTTTGCAGTTTCCTCACTTCCTACACACAGAAACTTGGTCTTAGACAATGGAATAAAGTCACATGAGAAAAAAACATTCATAAACAAAGGAATCGCTCCTTTGTTCCTCTATTCCCTACAGCGTTTCATATGCAGTACCCCGTCTTTACTCTGTCACCAAAGGAGGCACCGTACATTCCCTGAGAATAATAATTATCACAGTCTGGAATCAGCCTCCAGTCTCATAAGATTAAAAAAAAACACGTGGACAGAATGAATTTCAAGCAGACAACAGAACCTTTAATCATGTCTTTATAATATAATACAATAGGTCCATTACTCCATTACTACCATAGGACTTTAATATCTTTTGATACTGTGTGAGTTGCGTCCCATTCATATTGAAATCCCTCTCACATAGACATTGGTTCCTGCAGGATGTAACACATCACAAAAAAACCCTTTATTCCAACACATCCTCTGGGTGTAAGAATATTCTCCAGCCACTCCTTCCACTAAAAGAGGAGCTCAAATTTAAGTTCTACAGTAGTGGCTGAATTTCAGTAGAGGTTCTAATGGTCTGAGGTTTATTCCCACCGTGTCCTGAAGAAGAGCTATGATGAAGCTCTGTGTTTACATCTGAAAGATGTAATAAAAACTGCATATTTTTCCCTCTGGCAGGGCTCTATGGGACCTCCTGGCCGAGACGGACTTGTTGGACTAAGAGGAGAGTCGGTGAGTCATAAACAGAAGACAGACGCAGCGCTGGGTGAAGCGCACAGATGGATATGGACATGAAATGCCAATCGAGTCAGTTCTCTTTTTTTCCTTCTCATTCTTTCTATTTTTGTCTTTTGCATCCCAGGGCAAGCCGGGTGAACCGGGGCCGTCTGGGAAAGCCGGCCTCTCTGGACCACCAGTGAGTGATTTCTTCCCACTGTACATAATCTGAAAATTCAACTTGCATCAGGTTCTTATCATGTAATCACAGGTCTGATCCTGATGGGTACTTGATGCGCTGCATGCCACCCTCCTGACGTTTTACTTTAAAGGCATTCCTTTAAAGGCAGCAACAGGCAAACGACTGGGTCAAGAAGTGTAATGGAAGGAAACCCAAAGGAAACAGCTTGTCATCAGACATTTCCAGACTTCACCAACTATATGATCCTTCTATATAAGTCTGCAATGGTTCAGGACTGCTCTACCTTGAAATCAGCAAGTGCTTGAGAACATTCTGGGCCCTCATTTAAACCCCAGAGCAATATGCAGAGAGTCATCACCAAGGCATGATCATGTTGATCATTTTCAAGACACTTGTGCTTTATGAGCTGTGCACATTACTGCCCACGGGTAACATTTCATTTTAAAGTGTTGTCTCAGTCCTCTTACAGCTTCCGGAGGCCTTGCACTCTTTGTACCATCACAGACGAGGTTAATTAAAGTCTGCGAGGGTCTAGTGATTACAGAGTTTATAAGGTGACACCAGCATTTGAGCTTAGAGGCGACAAAAAGGGCAGAAACATGTGATGCGTTCAAGGTGAAACAGCTCCAAACCATGGTTAAAAATTGAAATTAGGTGTTAGTATTTTTCTGTGAAGGTATGTAAATGCTTTGTGTTTTGTTAGTAATAATCATTACAGCTCTATAATGAGAACACACAGGGAACAATTAGCTAGCTTAATAGTTTCATAACTCTAAAACCCCTAAATTAACAGTCTGAAAGATAGTTATTTAATATAATATATCTGTTATTCTACTGTTTAATGAACATTTATCAACAATATGTATGGTTATTTACTGTAATTTGACGTTATCCGTCTGGAAACTCTGCTGCCAGACCTTTTACTGTTTTTTTTTTTATAGTTTCTTTTAACAGTGTAGGGTCACCATAGAGGGCACTTTATCATGCTTTATCTACCACAGGGGCAAGGACATCTAAAAGGCAGTCATATAACACGGAGGCTCCAGGGGCTGGCCTGGAGACGAGGAGAGGGTCAGAGGTCATCCTGATGGAACAGAAACAAATATAATAGAACATGATAGTGAGGACCTGTTGGTGTCATTTGCATTTGGAAATAAATAGAAGGAGCTGTGTGCTGGTCCCTGGGTTGAAGGATGGTTTCCTGGGAGGAGGAGAAGTAATTGTAACTGTTGCTGACTCGAGGGCAGACGAGTTATCAGACAGAAGTCGATGACATCAGTCAGCAGAGGGAGCAGATCATCAGAAATAGCCTAGAGAGGGTGGAGGGTAGGAAACAGAATCAGAAAGAAAGTTAAAAAAAAAAGAAAAGGAGAATTCTGTGATTTCAGAGGAGGGTGAAGGTATTTCGAGGTAGGATCAGATAAAGCTAAAAATGCTATCAGATGGCTACTTTACCACACAGAGGAAGGTGGGTGAAGTGAGTGGAGAGAGGAAGAGAAGATAAACCGATTCAGTCATTTAAACATCTTCTTTTTTTTTAAAGTGAAAATGACAAATTAAAAAAAACTTCCTTCAGTCTGTGGCTGCCGTGACCAGCTTATCTTCAGGCCCACGAACGCCTCTCCTGCAAATATGAATTTTAATTTCTTCAAGCTGGCATGTCCCACCACAGGATTGTTAACGAGATTTTTATCTGCAGCTAAATGCTAACCATGTGGCGTCCTCAGTTATTCATTTAGAATACAAGTACATTATGCCACCTGTGTGCCATATGATGGACGGCCATGTCTCTGCTGTCATACAGGGTCTCAGGGGGGACAAGGGAGAGCCCGGCAACCCAGGATTACCAGGCTTTAGTGGGCCTAAAGGCCCTGCGGTGAGTGTCAGATTTGGCATAAAGATTACTTGCAGCCCATAAGTATGGTCAGCTGTGGATAAATGAACTTTAATCTTAATTTCCAGGGTCCACCTGGTCCAATCGGTCCAGAGGGAAAACAGGTAAGGACTTCACAAGAGCTTTGAGGCTAATATGATGTAAAATATACAGATTTCTTGCTCACATCCACTGTTTTGGGTGACTTGTAGGGGATGCCAGGCAGAGTTGGTGACCGTGGCCTCAAAGGAGATAAGGTGAGTGTCAATCAGATGTTAACAGATGATGGATTGATAACAACAGATGCAAGCTTGAGACCTGATTGGCACATTTCAAATTACTCAAGACTAAAAGAAACACTCAGACATCAAAACCTAAACTGCTAAATTCAGTCCATTAAAATCTCTGACGTCTCGACGGACTTTTTAAAAAAGCACATAAAGAAAGGTGCTTCACATCATTTCTGATCTGGGCTCATAATTATCACAGTCAGACATTTTTGAACTATTGTTTTGCAGCATTTTAACACATTGTTGTTGTTGTGATGTGTTGTAATCTCATTTATTATTTTTGCTAACTGTCCAGTAATCCATCAGTTGTTTTTAAGGTGATTTAACAGCTGCTGTAATGTCATCTAGGGAGACCATGGTGTGAAGGGAGATAAGGGACAATCAGGAGATCCAGGTATGCCTGGAAACCCTGGACCCCCAGGCAGAAAAGGTCACACAGGAATGATGGGCATGTCAGGACCACCAGGAGAAATGGGACCTTCTGGGCCACAAGGACCTTCAGGAAACCCAGGTCTCCCAGGCCAAAGGGTGAGTCGTAATCCTGAAAGATTTATACTTAATTAGATTTTGAAAAAAATGCTCCTGCCTCCATAATCTGCCCAGTAGACGGTCTGTATCTAAGCACTAAGTACCTTTGTTGTCTCAGGGAGAGTCAGTATCACTGGAGCAGATGAGACGACTCATCCAGGAGGAGCTGGCAAAGCAGTTAGATGGTGAGAACATTTCTGTTTGGGTTTCATCTGGCCTGCAGTGAGACGTCTGCTCCATTCTAGTTAATTTAATAATTACATGAGATTTAAGTAACTTTTCTCTTCTGTCCAGGCAAATTGGCTTACCTCATGGCTCAGATACAGCCAGCCCATGTGAAGAGCACAGCAGGCCGTCCAGGACCTCCAGGTCCTTCCGGTAAGGATGGCAATACCGGACGACCCGGCCCCCCTGGAGAGCCTGGTATGCCTGGACAGAATGGAGGAGAAGGACCCAGAGGACCCTTGGGCCCTAAAGGTAGGACAAAGACTCGCAGCAGTGTTATTGGTTGTATTTGCTCTTCTTGTTTGACTTCATTATTTCTACGTTTGACTGTTTTCTAGTTCTCCAATCAGGAATGAAGAAAATAGGATTATTTCAAAACTCACATTGATTCAAAGACATTTCACGTCCAACTTGATGTCCTCAGTAGAATTTCACCATTGTTTTCTGTTCAAGCAGTGAAGAACTTTCCAACTTGGAAAGATCTACATTAGTAGAAAAGAGAAACAGCACTTGTGCTGTAATTATATCGGAATTGTGAAAAAAAGTCATGTCTAATGTCACATTGTAAAAAAAAAAAAAAATCAAAATTTTACGGAACTCGAAATGTTTACAGTAATTAAAAAAATCTGTAAAATTAAAACATTTTCGTAAATTAATAAGCCAAATGTATGTATGTACAGTATATTTACAATAATTAACTGTAATGTATAATGTAGCTTGTTATATAAAGATTTTGGTCCATACTAAAAATGTAACATTTCTCTTTGTAATTTGAATGTAGGTCTTATATTAATGTGTACTTTTACATTCAAACTCTAATTCTGAATGCATAGTCTTTTTGAAAGATTATCCACAAGGAGAAGGCACTGCAAGGCATCAGCATTCTGTTTTTCTTTTCCTTCCAGGTGAGAGAGGAGCAAGAGGAGAAAAGGGAGACCCTGGTATCGGCGAAAGAGGAGAGAATGGACCCCCTGGGCCAATAGGTAAAAGCCAGTTTCTTATATACTGTATTCAGTTCATAATACATCGATTTCACTCAGCTTGGAACCCCTAATTGTTCCACTTCCCACTTCAGGCCCAGCCGGTATGCCTGGTTACGGAAAAGACGGAAGCCCAGGACAAGCTGGAGCGCAGGGAGAGCCAGGAAACCCCGGCCCCCACGGCCAGCCTGGATCTCCGGGTCCCCCTGGCCAATGTGACCCCAGCCAGTGTGCCTACTATGCAAGCCTGGCACACAGACCCCACACCAAAAACGTCAAGGGGACTTAAAAAAGAGAAGAGCTTGAAGTCCAGCTATATTTATGAACTTGATGGTGTCAGTCTGAATCAAGAACTTTTCTATTTCAAGATAACCTCACTATGGAGGGCTGAAGCAATACGTGCTGCCGGTCAGATTCTTTGTTTATGGTATGAAGCCTGGGATGGATGGGGATTAAGTATCGAGGGAGTATTTCAGATTTGATATGGGTAAAGAGGGCAGCTACAGTTTTTTTCTTCACTTGCATGCTTCCTGTAACATATATAGGGAGATAACAAGGATGATGCGACTCCCTCCGTTTAGGCTACGTTTACATTACCAGGCGGAAGGGACTCAATTCCGATTTTTTTTTTTTTTTTACCTTAATGTGACACAAATTTGCTACTAGCAAATGTATGCAAATATGATGTTTTTTGTTGTTGGTGAAGCAGACTCAAGCAAAAATGCATCAGTGTGTGCATGCCTGCAGATGCATTCACATTAGAGCTGGATACAGGTCACTTTTAATTACGAATGTAAACCGTCAAGATAACCAGATCTAATCCGAGCAAAAATCGGAATTGAACAATGAGGCTTGTAATGTGAACGTAGCCTTAAACTCCCCCCGTCGGGGGTGATGATTTGGGTGTCTGATATTCTATTTTTTCATCAGTAATTATCTCAAAAGTTCACTAAGGAGCTTTCTTGCAGGAATATGTCTTTTTTTTTTAAATTCTGCCTCACACCATTTTGCATCACTTACTCTCAGTACTAACTCATGCAAAAGATGTCTGTGACTGTTGCTGCTTACTCTTACTACCAGAGACTTCTACAGGTCTATTGGTCATTACTCAGTTGGGGAATCATCTGTTTTATTATCATTGATGGGAAGGGGCAGGACAGACAGTCTCAAATACCAATAGTGCTTTTGTGCAGGAGGTGTGTAAATGGGTCAGTGTGGCGAGTGATGAATGACCACATTTGTGCACTTCTTGCCTCCATGCTGAGAGCATCCTTCTTATGTCGCCTTGTTTTGGATTGTATTGGCGCCCCAAAGCAGGCAGAAAAATAAAATAACTTTTTTTTTAAAAGGTCCCTTTAAACAAACTGGAATTTTGCTCCATGTGTAAAAGTGAGCATGTCTTATTTATTTAGAAATTAAACAGGTTTATATTCTGGGAATCAACTGGAAACAGCAGCAATTGCTTCAAAATGAGAAGCTTGTTATTGTTCAAGCTTTGGGGGAGATTTAAAGGATTTCAATTTAGATTTCAGTTTATTTGCCTAAGAAATGCAACACTATCAGTCATTTGGTTTGAATTTGCAGGTGGATGTCTAATCTTGAAATGAAAATCATCTAAATTCGCTTGATATAGTGTCCAAAATAGTAACGACATGGCATGTTTGCATTATTCATATACATGCCATGTGATAATTTGTTCCAAGCTCACCCACAGGATGCCAATTAAACCTAAAAAAAAACAAAAAACAAAAAGCAAGACAAGAAGCAATGTCACTGTTAGATTTGCGCTTTTATGTTTAACGACTGGCTCTGGTCACTCTCACTTCGAGTTATGCATAAATCTGAGCAGTAAACAGCTTTGAGGAGGTGGTATAATTGCAGCCTTTGTTCACCTTTCTTGAAAAGCTACTTGTTTCACACTACTTTCTTTAAATGTGTCACTTCCTTTCTTCCCTGTGAGGCTTATTAAGTGCCGGTGCTGTGGCAGCGTCTGGGCAGCTCAGCCCCGCTCTTAAAAAACAAACAAAAAAAAACAAAACTTGCTTTTCTTACTTGTCCTCTGGCGCCAGAAATTGGAGAGTTGTCTCCCTGCATCCTGATGACCAGAGCATTGTGTTGGTCATTTAACAGACTTTTTGCTTTACGTCCCTCATGGGCCAATTACACACTTCTCCACTAACCCAGCCTCAGATGTGCTGGTCATCTAGAACACAATAAACAGCCTGCACAATTGCATTCCTTTCAAAAACCTGAGGGAACACTCAAATACACAAAAATAGGTCTTATGTGAGCAAGACATTCAGTATTACCCACAGGTACATGTGCCAAACATGCTCCTATCATCACTTGCTCAGGTTACCTAATGGAAGGTCGTGAAGATTGTGACATTTAGGCTCTGACATAACTTGATTTTGATGAAGCTGGTAAAGCAGAGTGGAGGTTTTAGCCTGATGAATATTCCTGGACTGCCGTGGAGGCAAGGGTCATTAAATTTGTCGAGGTAAGGCAGATTGTAATGTGATTTTGGAAAGAACAGCATTCTTCTTCTTTGCAAATGAAAAGGTAAATTCATGAGAAAGAGAGGCACCCTTGCTGATTTTGTTGTACAGCCTCACTTGTGACCAGGTATGACCAGTAGCGTGTACAAAGGTTTGAATTTAACCTTTTTCTTTGTACTGCAGTTTTCATTTTTGGCCTCTATTCAGCAAATGTTATATGGTTGCTTTAAAGTAAGTGGATTTAATTTGTCAGAATCAAGCTCAGTCCTGAATGTGTAACCGGAATAAATGTCCTGCTCTGTCATGATTGTCAAACCGTTAAATATATTTCTATCATCGGGGGCTTTTTCAGTGATTTAATATCAATCAATCCTACCGTATCAGTATTGCCCTTTCTTGATTTTTTTTTTTTTGTAAATGCTTGTTAACAGTTACGTATAGAATATGTGTTACAGGCTGCACACAGCTTAAACTTTGTAATGCATATATAAGACAAACATCTTTCACTATTATTAAATCTCCAGTTTTTGCTATCTGAAAGATTTATTTTAAGTTATACTGCTAAATTATTCACCATTTGAACCAATACAAATGTGTTTCAATGCAGTAACGGACATTTATTTAACAGGTTTTCCTGATGAATTGGTGCTAAGATATTTTAAATTGGTAGCATATTGTAAGTATTGGAAAGACACATGTACTGTATTGTATAATAAAGACTGGAACTGATTCATTTTATAATACAGGCTTTGCTTTGTTTATTGACCAGGCCGTGTTTGTCGTATGTGGTATGAAAGACTCCGATCACTTTGATCACTACGCCGTCCATTTAGTTAAATGCTGTGTGTGTATGCTGAATATCACCAGCATTTATTTGTCTATTCCTAAATCACGTTTATAAACCATGTGCCTCCTTTATGCACACAATCTAAAATGCACTGCCTCGAAGCCATCATCATAAATTCTATTAAATCACAGGGATGTCCTTCGGATGGCGGCTATGCTAACTCTGTCCAGCAGCTTGGTCATGGTCATGTTTGATCCGTGAATGTATTTGTGCTGTGCAGACAGAGGTAGGGATCATGTTGACTTTCCCTTGTAACCAGGCAGCAGTGAAATGCCCTGCTGAATTCAGTTTACATCCATAACAACCTAAGGAGGAGCTTATTTTCAAGACAAAACCATTTAACCGTGAGTCGATTGAGTCGATGTTGCATTGGCAGTGGCATATCTCTACTGTTAGAATATCTCTGTGGGGTGTGTGAGGGACTAAAACTAAAGAAGTTTGCTCAACTGTTTCGACTAAACATGCAGGAGCTGGTCAGGATGCGTCTACTCACTACCCATGCTCCACAGCGCCTCCTTTTGCGCTCCTTTTGCGCTCCATTACTACTCCTCCAATACTTAATACAGTACTTTTCACGCACTTCCAAAACATATCACTTTATTACATTGTTTGAAAAAGAACATTTATTTGACAATATTAGGCAAAACAAATGCAGAAAGCACATCGTTGGATAAGTCAGCTCAGGTCTGCGCTGAAGTCTGAAGATGTTAAAGTGAACATTTTTGTAGCTTTGTTTTGGAAGATAAGACACAAAACGTAGTTCCGCCTCACTGAATTCTGATGTAATCTGACTCAGGACAGTGGAGAATCAGTAAAAATGACACCTAGTATTTTATAGGCTTTACACGTAGCTAAACGATTAGAAGGGATGTTTTCAGCGAGCTTATTCAAGGCTGATAAAGTATATTCATAAGAGGAAATCAGAGAAATGTACCTTTTTATACTTTACAACCTGCTTATACTTGTTTTCCTGCAGGTACGGGGTCAGCAGCTGTAACATATAGATTTGTATAGGACAACTCATGGGCCTGCATGCCTGTCATCAGCTGCAAGAAGTTGCTTCGGCATCAGCAGCAACTATCTTTATTCATTAGATAAGCTCTCTAAAATCACATACAAGTTTTAACATCTATACAGTATTCTACAATTGTGCCTTGTCTCTGTTTCCGTTTGCGTCGCTCAGATCCGAGGTTTAGATGGAGACGTTTGAGGACTCCCAAAGATCACCACGCCTGGACTTCTGAGCCCTCAAACATGGTCACGGCAGGATGAGATCTGTACTGTTTCAATGAGCTGTGTTGTCTCACGGGTTTTTGTAGCTGGCAGACTTCTTCCCGCTGACCATATAGAGAGGTGGAAGTCTGCTTATACAGGTTGATGGATCACAAAGTCCAGGAGGTCCTGAAGGTCCCCTAGGACCGGATGCTCCTGGGATACCAGGACTTCCTGTTTGGCCACGTTCTCCATTTTTGCCATCCTTGCCAATGCCAGGAGCGCCTGGTGCACCTGAGAGGACATGGAAAATGTGGAATTTTGAAGACAAACTGGAATTGAAATCAATTTTTGCAAGAAATGAGTACCTACATACATACATATACAGTATATCGCGAAAGTAAGTTTTCACTTGTGTGCTTATTTGGTCAAAATTGGTAATATTTTGGTCCCCCTTCTTAGCAGTACTTGGATATCATTCAACAGAATGCTTGCAGATTGAATGCTTTAACAGTGCTGCAGAATGCAAGACAGTCAGTTTTTCAGACATCCTCCAAAAACCATGGCTAGAGGTTTCAAATGGTAAATAGTGCATGCATGTTAATCAGTTTGACTTTGGAAGTTAAAGACTCCTGTGGAGTGCACTAATTATTTTTTTCCTTTCGCTTGTGTCATGCATGCACAATGGGGTGTACATGGGTGCGCTTGTGTGGCAGAATGCACAATCCTACAGTATCAAAGGTCTCTCTCTATTAAACTGATCACAGCTACAATATGCCAAGAAGCACAGTTACGATACAGCGAACGCAGGAAAGCAGAATATGTTTAGGTGAATAATACTCAATGCAAACAGAAACTTTGTTTGTTCATAGGAAAACTCCACAGGGTATGTTTGACAGATCCTCTGCTAACAAACAGCAGTCTGCTACTGTCAGGGGGGTAACGCACACCCAGAGGCACAAAGCTTAGACACTGTTTCCACAAATATCTCCTCCTTTAAAACAATGGATAATCTGCAGCATCGTTATAGGTTATGCTTACTTACACAAAAGTGTCCCACTGTTAACAAAGAACAGTGTTTCTTCCTCTCAGCAGTGGTATGCTCTAATGATGACAAAAATATAGCTTACCTGGTGCACCTGGTGCGCCTGGGCTTCCTTTGATTCCAACACCGTCCTCTCCCTTGTCCCCTTTATCTCCCTTTTCCCCAGGATCACCTGCAGTACAGAAGAGCACATAGAGGGCACACGCATTAAGTCTGAGATGAAATTAAGAGGCATACTGTTTTCACACTGATGGGGGATGTAATTAGGAAACTTAATGACTCCACTCTGATTCAACCTTGTTTTGTGAATCGGCGATTATAAAATCTTATATACGGGTGAATCCTTTCCCACCTGCAGAGTGCTCTGCAGAACTTCTTTGAGCATGCTGTGGCAGTGTGAAGACAAAGGCTTACTGCCAAGACCCACAGCCTTGTTTTCAGTGAAGGCTTCATTAAATTTCTTGCTACTATATCCACTGTGTTACTTCTGGGCATTCTCTGGGAGCTAAAACAAGAGAGGATAACGATATGGGAAGGCTTACTGACCTTTCTTGCCTGGCACGCCCGGAAGTCCATAGTAGCCTGGATGTCCTTTTGGACCCATCTGCCCAGGGGCTCCTGCTGTTCCTGCCTTCCCATCTTGTCCAGGGGGGCCGGGAGGTCCTGCTGGTCCAGGAATACCTGGGGCACCAAGGGCTGCTGGTCTCTTGAGAAATTCTTTCATAAACTCTGCCAATTGTTCTACATAGAAAAAGAATGAAATGAAATGATTGAAACAGGGATTTTGTTTTATAAGACATGTTAAATATAAGTGATGATATAGATGATATAGATGAACAAACTTAACCTTCAACAACCGCTGAGCATATATCCCGAAGCTTTTCATCACTCACTTTTGGGCCCTGTGAATGAATGAATACAAATGACCACAGAGTGACTGAAGATTTTTATCAGGCATGCACCCTGCATCAGCAGAAAACACAAAGTAAATCATTGTGACTTAAAGGTGTGTGGGGTTTATTGGAAGGGAAATTAATAAAAATTAAAGTATATAGTTTATAGTTTGTTTAAAAGTTTTAAAGGAAGAGCAATTTCATTATTAAAATATTCAAGAATGATTATTTGACTCATACTTAGCATATTCCAAGAGATAAATGATATTCATTTCACTTTGAGTAGGTTCAGTGTGATGATGTTCTTGGTCATAGTTTAGTGTTTTTGCATGCTAATATTTGCATCTTATGAGACTGACATTGCCATTTCTAGAGCAACGCCACTAGCATGGCTAAAAATTAAATATTCTGTACAATCCCATAGAGCATAATTAAATCAATTCTTAGTTTATTTATTAGTTTATCACAACTTTGGTTGGAATTTTAGCTCTTGATAGCCACTGTTGCTAAGAAAAGTATAGATAATACACGTATACTGTGTATTGGCAATGTTATCACTTACAGGAAGACCTCTGGGGCCTGGTGATCCAGGAATGCCTGGTTCTCCCTCCAGTCCACGAGCTCCCATTGGACCAGCCAAACCATGGTGGCCTGGCGGGCCAGATCTGCCTTCATCTCCCGTGGCTCCTCTTTGGCCCTTCTCTCCACTCTTAAGGTGGCAAAAACATCCCATTCTGACATTAGCAAGACGATAACTGCTATGTCTCAATTCCTTGTTTCTTTTTTGGGGATTTCATTGAATTACATAGAGCACAAGTTCAACTAGTGTGCATGACTTTGACCATATACAGTTCAAGCAACAGTACCAGTAAGTTACATTGACTTGTATGTGTAACAAGTGTTATACCTGTCCTTTGAGTCCAGTAACACCAGGTGGACCCTGGAATCAAACAGATGAGTTGACTTCTTTCAAAACAACACTCAGAAACATTATTGCAGACATTGGGTCTCAAAACCAACCATACCTGGTCTCCTTTGACCCCGATATCTCCTGCTAGACCTGGATCCCCCTGTTCACAAAAGTGACATGATGAGTGTAGAACTATTGGGTAAGTGAAACGTCCTTCAGAGAAACACTTAAAAGAAATTCAAAGATGATAATAGTTCTCACCTGACTTCCTTTGGGTCCCATTTCTCCTATAGGCCCCTATCCAACATTTGAAGAATATTATGTAATTCAGTCCACCTAAAGATTCTGAATAACATTGGCAATGTGAGATGTATCTATACCTGATCGCCTTTGTACCCAGTATGACCCTTCATTCCTTTGGCACCAGTGTCACCTTTGTCTCCTTTATCACCCTGTGAATACAATATTTTTCCAATGCTGGTAATGATGTTGGTTATCTTGTGTCTATAGATTCTCCATATCATCATCTTGAACTGCATCATCGGCATTCAAAGACTTGCTGGAGTATTATGAGTAAAATGTGCTCAAAGTCTGAAAATTGAAAATACGAAAATGTTTCCTGCACGTTTTTTTTATGATATAATGATTACAAATTCTCTCTCTGCCTTTAGTTTATTCATGCTGATGTTATGCCTGCCCCTCCAGCTCCTTATCGGTGCCCTGTCTTTGCAGATTTACCAGCTTCGTCATTTCATCAGTCTCATCAGAGTTATTGGCCACCACCACCACCAGTGTCTAGACTCTACAGGAGGATTTATCTTGCTGCTGCTCAGGGCAGATGCACCTCATTCACAAGATCTCCCTGAGTAGTTAAAGCCAAAGACTTCCTGACATTATCATCACATTTCATCCACTCAATTCACTTGTCTCTCCTGATATAACTTTTTTAAATGTAGGATAAGTTATTCTACAGTGATGCATCCTATTCTGTAAGTTTTTATCATTGGTCTCCAGTGAGTACCAACCCATTAAAGTATATGTATTAGTTCAGTTGATCAGAAAAAATCAAAGTCACCAAATTTGGAGATATGTGCTGTAAGAAAAACTGTAATCTAAAAAGTGTTTATCTCTGAGATGTAATCAAGTAGAGGTATAAAGTTAGTGTACCTAAATTTGAAAGGCAAAATTATCTCCCAAGTGCATCACTTAAGTAAATATACTCACTTACATTCCACCACTGGTATGTGTAACATTAAATTATTAATACTGACCTGGATGCCTGGAGGCCCTGCAGGCCCCACTGGTCCTTGTTTGCCTGTTTCACCCTGGAAATTGATTATAGATTTACGTAAAACATCAACTATAGATTACAGATTAACACAGTAATACAGATGTATGTAAAACATCTAAAAGAAGAGACAGAGATGACCAATATTCAGAGTTACCTTAAAACATCTTTTCATGGAAAGGTCAAAAACTACAGAAACGGATGGACGGATGACTATATTCCCCCATGACTTTTATGTCGGGGGGATAATACGTGCATCTAGCATCCATTAAATACCAAAATCAATAGGAAAACAGGAGGTGAAACATTAATATGACCTACACACAACTGAAAAGTAAATGTCAACTCACTGTTGCTCCTTTATCACCTGGTTTCCCATCTTCTCCTGGTTCCCCAGGCTCACCCTACATGGAAACAGAAGATCATGGATGGAATATGAGAGTAGCAGAAAAACAGAAAATATAATCAGTGTGATTGGAGGCTTGACGGGAGACTCTCACTGTCTTTCCAGGAAGTCCGACTGGCCCGATGGCTCCCTCGGCACCAGTATCGCCCTAAATCAACAAAATGAATTGTGTTAGTCTTCAAGTTTTTTTTTTTATTTCTATCGGCTCGTGCTGCTTGCAATGACTGAATACTGGTAAAGTTTAATGATGCAGCAATAAAACTGATGTACAATGTGGACATGCCTCATTAAATGGGAGATGATTCCAATTACCTTTGCACCAGGGGGTCCAACTACTCCCTGTTTTCCTGGCAGCCCCTAGACACAATGTCACATCATATAAAAACAAACTTAAAGGAAAACTGATGTGGTACTGCTTCTACACCTTGAAATGATTTATACTATATAGATGGGGCAAAGGCAATAAGACATTTTTCAAAAACGTAGACAAAAGACAAAGTGTTTTTTAGCCATACTATAGTGGCTCTATGAGGATGTACTGAAGCTACAGTGTTGTCATAATTACAAGGTTCTAAAAGATCCAATATATCTGACTTGACATGCAGAAAAATAAATGCTAAAAAAGCTACACTACACTAGTACTCTAAGTAGTATACGGTTCTACATGTGAGTATACTAACGGAAGTGTGCGATGTGAGACACAGCAATGGAAACGTTCCCAGCATTGTTCATAATGTAAGCCGACAAAATCTCTCTGCAGCGAGCAAAAGAGGAGACTGCATATTTCAAGACATATCTGTAGCCTCTCATCTCTCACACTAACAGGCAAAGGTCGATGTGTACTCGGCATTAGATGTTCCATCTCGCTGGTTGTTTGACTTGAATGTTTTATTTATCTGACCCGCTTTGAGACTTCAGAGAGCAACTTGGGCTCCATTAGTTTTCCTCGCTTTGACTCACTTTGCAATACACATCGATAGTTATCAATTAAACACATCATTAGCGATCATCTTACAGTGAAACAGTCTGTTTCTGATAGAGAAACGCAATGAAATAAAATGAAGTTAGACTTACTGGAATACCCACAACCCCCCTGACACCAACAGCTCCAGGAATACCAGGCTCTCCCTGTTAAGCAATACCAGTATAATAAGAGAATAGAGTTCAATACTAGTCCTTATGCATAATGACTGAATCAAATTACCAAAAGATACACGGACCATCATGATGTTCAAACATTAGGCTGCAATTAAGTGCATTTAGTTCACCTTTGCTCCATCAACCCCAGGAAGTCCATCCATGCCGTTTGTACCAGACTCTCCCTGTAATGTCACACAACAGTTATAACCCTGTAGACTATGGTCTAAACAAATGGTTGTTAAAGAACCAATGAGCCAAAGTTAACTTCATTCAATCCCATCGACATACTTACAACGTCTCCTTTTCCCCCTGAAGGACCTGGCTCTCCTTGAGCTCCCACAGCTCCCTAATTAAAATCAACATAATTTAACCCAAGCAGACAACGTTATGCAATTATTCATAATCTATGTGTAAGTGAAGAACTCACTTCGTCGCCCTTAGGCCCCTCCAAACCCTGACGTCCACGGATTCCCTCCACACCCTGAGAGACGAGATTGAATCAGTGGCACATTTGGAGAGTTTTCATTTACATCTTTCCCCCGCTACAAACAAAGAACTGATCAGAGATCAGCTGCTTACAGGAGCTCCAGGCGGGCCGGTAGGTCCTGGGACACCATTAAAACCAGGAGGACCCTATGATCAGAGAGGAGTAATATTCGTATCATCACCACATGCTAGTGAGTTTTATCTTCTCTTTTTATAAACTTTGGTTTAACTTACTCTGTCTCCCTTTTCTCCATGCGCTCCAGGGAATCCAATGGGCCCTCTTTGCCCCTAAAAACAACATAACAAAGAAGCATGTCACTTCCTCTCATCGAGACACAGATCTGTATTAACAAACTGTGACAGAGAATTATCCTCCGTACATCATCTCCCATGCGACCTGGTGGGCCCTGCAGACCTGGTGCTCCATCTTCTCCCTGTGGAAGAAACAAACAAGGACAAATTAATTAAATTCTGGGGACAGAGATAATCATATTAAGCTATAATAGGCTGCATACAAGTCATTTACATGCAGCTTGTTCTTCAATGTCTCTCCATGCTCGTAACTTGTTACTGGAAATGGGAATTCACACAGTTGGAGCAGAGAGAGTAAAGGAAGGATATTAAGAACTCTCACATACCTTCTCTCCAGGTTTCCCATCTATTCCATGCTCACCAGGCAAACCTTTGTGTCCCTGAAGGCAACAATCAATTGTGTTGTTATTCGATTTTATCTCATTACTGTCACAAGGTTCCTGTATATTAATCATGCATTTAAATGTATCCCAGAGTTTCCCCTCTTGCTTAAATGGATTTTAATTTCCTGCCTTCCAAGCCGCTGCTGTTTTTCCTTATAATATAATCAAACTATTGCAGCCATGCTGGTGCTTCTGTGAGGCTGTATGAAGGGATAATGGGGTTAAAGTTAGCATGCTAACCTGCTAAGACAATGTTAACTTGATGTTAATGCTGAAGTTTCCTGTTCGCTGAGATGTATTTTGCAGGAATTTGTTCATGACCTCACGTATCGGACAGAGTAACATTTTGACCTGAAGATGTGATGGATAAAAAGTGAAAATAGTCTTTGTCATGGTGTCCAGGAGTGATTTGTCTATTCATTCATTCATGAAGGTCATCTGGTAAAAGCTGCAAGGGAAAATACTAAACATGTGCCTCAGCGACAACTTGACTCTCTGATATCTAAATCATGAATAAGTCAAACTAAATCTTAAGTGTTATGCAGTCTAAGAATTTTTTCTAATAGTGACGTTCCTCACCTTCATCCCTGGTAGCCCAGCCACTCCCTGTGGGCCAGCAGGGCAGGCAGCAGGACACTATAAATATACACAACCAGACAGGATTGAAAATTAGTCCTTCAGCATGGCTACTGCAGAGCCTCTTAACGGCAATGACAACATTTGATCGGAAATGTTCCGTCACCACTCCAATCATGCATGCAGGAAATATTTGGTAGTGTGTAAGACAGTAAAACACTCACAGCTTCCCCACTTCCCTCATTGCTGGCACCAGGCGGTCCCTAAAACACAGCAGAGTGACATCTAAAAGAGCCGCGGGGCCTTAGATGTCCACACACATCCACCACAGCAGAAATTCCCAGAGGTACAGTAATGTGAAGAGACTGCAGCATGCAAGCATCACCAAACACTCGTGATTTCACATGGAAATCTGAGCTCAAGAAGATAAGATAAGGTGTAAGTGTCGAAACAGACATGACACATTAGCATGAGGGCTGCAGCGTGTGGCTGATATCTGGTTCTAACCGAAAGGCATGAAGATACTGATGAAACAGTTTTGCCAACTCTGACAAAATACAGTCATATACTGTAGTATTTTAGACTTAATCAGATCTACATGATCTATGAAAAGCCTCTGATCTGATGAGAAGCCTCTGCTATCGAGGAAGACTAGCGAACACTTTGTAAAAGCTAATGAGGACTCAAATTTGTTTTTTTAAATGACTGCACACCAAAGGAGAAAGTATGGAGGTAATAGTAAATTACAATATACTTGTCATTTTTGCCATGAATCAAACTTAATTATATCAGGTAATAATCAGCAGCTGTAATCTCAAATATCAGGATCTGCAAATTTGATCTCTCAAGTATATAAGATTTAAAATGCGAAAATAAAAATGAATCAGAAAAGAAATAAAATGAAATACAACACATGTTGTGATACATGCATTGTATGAAATGTGTGAACAAACAATGATAGATTAGTCGATTTCAACGGAACATGTAGTTTACCACAGGCCCTGGTGGACCAGGAGGGCCAGCAGGCCCTGAGGTGCCAGGTGTCCCTCTGGGTCCAGGTGGACCCTGCAAGAAAAGGAAATATCATCATAACATTTGATTCTTGTTATTCTGCTGTTTTTGGACTCTATCTGGCCGTCATTGATTAAAAAGAGAAACTATTTTTGAGTCCCGGGTCGTAAAATACCAACATTTTTTGTTGGTGGCTGTTTGATGACATTGGAATGAAAATCAACAACCAATGAAATTTCTCCACAATTGCATACTGATGTGTTCACAAATAGCAACCAACAAATTCTGCACAATAATCCTTTAAATTAAACCATGTGAGACTTTTTGAGAGGAAATCAGTCTTCAGTGGAAGCAGTAAGCAGGATGTCATAATATGCACACCGTAGTACAGACTTTCTTCAACATCTATTCAGATTAAAAAATCTTTGCTTTGTTCCCTCACACTTGTGTCTGACCTCAGGCCCGATGTTTCCTTCATCTCCTGGGGTCCCTGGTTTGCCTGGTGGTCCCTGTTAGATGCAGACACACAGCCGTTAATAGAGCAGAACATTCACTTGTAAGCCATGTGTGAGTATTTGCACAATGTTTCAGAATAAAACAGAACACATACAGCAGGTCCCTCACTTGCTGGGCCCTGTGAAAAGAGAGAAAGATTCAATTTAGATTACATTACACTATCTGTAGTTTCTTCACAGTGTAATTTCCATGCATGTTGCTTTAATGACAGATTTTCCCACTTACAGGAGGGCCTCCAGGTCCAGGAAAACCAGGAAGTCCCTGCAACCAGGATAGCGAAAAAAATTGTCATAATTCTTACAACTATATAATTTCAAACTGATCTGAAAGGCTACTCACTCTCTCCCCTACAGGCCCTCTGGGACCCATTGGACCAAGAGAACCCTGCAGACAACAATAGCTCACAATCACACACAGCTAGTACTAGCAGATATTATAAAAAGTGTGTGTCGGTGGATGGAGGGATGTTTCCTACAGTTGCTCCTGGAAGGCCGGGCAGGCCTCTCTGCCCTGGAAGCCCGATCTCCCCCTGCTCCCCTTTGCTGCCCTAGGAAACACACACAAAAGGAATGAAACTGCTTTATCTTATTCCGGCATTCACCACCATGGCCCAGAAAGACCCAGATCTAATCCCTACGTTGGCCAAGGCTTCTCTCAAAAGATTTTAGAACAACTCATCATTGCAATGGATAAGAATCTCCTCCCCTCCTCTGTGACCATACAGCACTTGTTATGTGTTGCTTTTTGTTGTTTTATGTGTTGCTTTTTGTCTCCTGGCAATCAAACAAATGCACAAAAAGAGAGAGAATGGAGACTAGATCTTCTAGTATTTCATACTTACAGGAACGCCTGGACTACCAGTAGAACCTGGAAGACCCTGGAGGGACAAATAGACATATTTAATAGAATTTATTCAGACAATAAAAGACTGCAATGATTTGTAGAAAGAGTGGCTGTAATCAAGGAGAAAATACTGACGTCTCTTCCATCTCTGCCGTTTTCTCCTGCGGGCCCTCTGGGACCCTCTGGGCCAGGGGATCCGGGGGGGCCTTGGACTGATTTGTCAGGCTGAGAGTGGAGATAACCAGTCAGCAAATGGCAGGGAAATGATTGAATGTCACATATGAATATAGCTTTTAATTAAAGTAGATCTACATCTTCAATATTGAAATCAAATGATTTATCCAGAATGGTGATTTTTTTAAATAATTTTTTTATTATTATCATATGTTTGTTTGTTTTTATATATTGTGCTTTTAAAAGCAATAGAACAGGAATGCTTGCACCAAAGAGGTCAAAATAATTAAAATAGTACTGATCTTTTGATAGCCTGCAGACATGCTTCTAATTTGGGACACTTAATTTATAATTCTACAAATTTCTGAGCCAACTTCATTTACGGTCTTTCACATTTAAATTGGTGTAGGAATATGAATGGTCCAACTGTACAACCCCATCAAAGGAAACAGATAAAACCACCACCATAAATTAGATTTAGAACAAAGCAATGAGGCAATCAGGCAACCAAAGCACTACAGTAGATTATTGGTTTAAAATCACAAAGCAAAAAGGAAGTAGAGTAGATATATAAATACCTCAGCATTGGCATACATCTGAAGAGGCAAGAGAAATCAGATAAAGGGAGAGTTAGTGAAAGTAGTCACACCACCCTCACCAAGTGTCAGCAGAGCAGCGCACGTTTTCATAATCATAGTAGTGAGTATATCATGCTGTCATTTGAATATACAGCCCATAACTGGGAGCCCATGTACAGAACCACCTCACAGCTGGATGCAGGAATGTTAGCCTGAAATCTAAGAGACAGCACCAGGCCAGGAAATATCTCCGTCTATGGTTGGTAGGAATGTTTTTATCTTACAAAAAAAAAAATAAAAAAAAATAATAATAATGAAAATCTGAGATCTGTTATACAGATTTGGTTCTTTCCATATTATCAAATGCAGATATCCCATTGTTTTCAAAATGTGGTATTAAAAATGTATTGATGTGATTTTATGTTATTTGTGGACTACATCTTGTTCTTTGATGTTTATTGCTGGTTGGTGAACAAACTTGGAGGTGCATTACTGCCACCTACTGGATTGGAGTGTCAAACAGGAGAAAAGATTTTTTTTTAAACTTTATAATTTCATAATATATCTTATCTGCTTTTTTCTCCAAGAGGCCTGTCAGCAAAAAGTTCTGCCTTCCTTAGTGACTGATTAAGGTGATTTCTCTTCATATTGCCGTTCCTACAATGAAGTAAAACACGTTTCTGGTTGGCTGGTTGGCTACAGTGGTTACAGTGTGTGTATTTTCCTTGGAGACTACATGTGGGACTTGATTTCCAGCACGAGTGACACATGCTGTATGCATGCTGTGCTGAACTGAAATGACACAATGACCACAAAAATTTACCACTATGCACACGATGCAGGCTGGGTTTCTGATCTCATGCTTTTAGTTTGACTAAACTTCCTGTTTATTATTAAAGTTTGCTTATTAGCTAACCAGCGTTTGTGTTTTGAGGTTCAACACAGACCACTGAGATCACATCTGTCTGGTCCTTAACAGCTTTGCCTCCAAGACTGTACTCCAATCTGCTGTTTGATAATTCAGAAATATCTTAATTACCCAACTTGCGAATTCTTCTGGATGTACTAAAGGAAACTGCTTGGCAAGTGTTTGTTACGCTTCTGCAGCTCTACCTCAGCGTTTCTGTCCTGTTTTCTTAGAGGGCCCATCAACCTGAATAAAACCACAAACCACAGCAGATGCTGAGCAGATCCGAGTCCTTGTTACTGTACCTCGGTGGCAGGCAGCTCACTGCAGCTCTCTCTCTGGGCTCTCTTTGGGTCACAGTGAATCAACATCCACTGGAGCTCAAACTGAAATGAGATTTAAATGTTATTACAAATACAGGCTATGCATTCAGCTGTAGATGAAAAGGAATAATGAAATGACTTGTCATGGTGCAGTTATTTTCTTATAGCTTTGAATGAATCAGCCCTCTATGGCTTGTTGAGCTTGATTTTACACCGATGCTATTGTCTACAGGGATCGAGTTTTTCTATGTTTTCCCCACTGGGATCCAGCTGAGCAGCTTTGCTGTAACAGCACTACTTCAGAATAATAGGCGAGCTCAGCACACATATAAACCTGAACATGTTTGTTCACAGAAAGCTCCATTTCACCGATACAGCTTTTACGGAGAGTCATTTAACACGATTAAATGCTGCAGGAAACTCTCCATCCTTGCTTACCACTACGGAGGCGTCTGGATCAGCATTCAGCCTGCCAATAAGAGTGTCTCCCTCTGTGTTGATGGGGCCTTTTCCCTTAATGGGTTTCTGATCCACAGGCTGGCAGTCCACATACAGAGTCACCTGGTCGCGCTCCACGCCAATCATCACCTTGTGCCACTTGGTGTTGAAGAGCACAGACAGGCCGGGGAAAGTGACGGTCTGCAGGTTGCCGTCAGCGCCCATCAGGAAGTATTCCAGAGACTGCTGGTCGCCATTCAGCCTCAGCCCGGCTTGTTTGTTGCCGTCTTCGTCCACTATTTGCCAGACATTCCACACCTTACTGACTGTGTTCTTGATCATGCGGAAGGTGGCCATGAGGGAGTACTCATCGGGGAATCCACGAGGAAAGTTCAGGCTGCGTGGGATAGTAAGGAGAGAGTCAAATCAGCTGGACTTGAAGATGCTCTCAATGTTAGACACTCAAATGAAAAGGTCTTAATGCTCAAAATATCTTTCATACAGTATAAAAACACCCCACTTAGAAAAACTATCATCAAATTAAACACAATACGTGGATGAAAATAGCCTCATGTTCCTTGTCTGAGTGTTGAATGCAAATTAATTCAAGCTTCAAAGAAAAAAGGCAGGTTTTATTAGGCATGTTATTATATCATAAATGCAATACTATGAGAGATGAGAGAGACTTCAACTCCAACACGAAGTCCTGCCAAGCGCCAACAGTCTGGTGCTTTCTGCGTTTTTAACAAGCCAGATTCTCAGTGGGCGATGCCTAATGGATGTGCGCTGCAGCCGAACTTTTACCGTCTTGTAAACACTCAAGGTGAGGCAATAAAAAAAACGTTTCCTGTAAGCCAGTAAAAGGAATGGAGACTACGCTCCAGCTTCGCCTGAGGTGAAAAAGTCTCAAGTATGTGCTGCTTTTGGCCTGCAGAAAAAAAGGAAGGAGTGCAGCTGAAAGCTCGCTTGCTTTTGGGACAGACTTCAAACACACAGTCTGTGCCACTGGACCTGCGAGGAAATAAACATGTATTTACATTCAGTGTGACAGGCCCAGTGTGGCGTAGGTGCAGGGTGCCAGCAGTTACATAACAGCTTCTAAGGAAAGCTGGTCTGCAGGAACAGATTAGCCGAAACAGAGCGGAGTGGGCGCACCAGGAGATATAATTGGTTATTAACAACAGACAGTACTGATGCTTTTTGAAATCATGCCTTGAACATCATGCCTTTATTAAACTGCTAAATTGTTGACAGGGCAGAGTGTGAAGCTGCAACAGGATCACAGGTTCACTATGTGTCATCTGGTTTGTGGTAGTTTGACTCGAAAATATAAAGAATTAAACACCCTGATGATGTCATCACTACACATTTTTAACTGACAGCCTTCGTCATGAAATACATTTACAAGGCAATGAGAGTGAGAGATGCTATGCATTATGGGAGATGCCATGTTTTTGGACTGTGGGAGGAAGATGGAGCACCCGGAGGAAATGGACGCAGATGCAGGGAGAACATGCATCCTCAGGGGGATGGACCACCGTGACGCCAGCTATTAATCAATCCATTGTCAATGTGACATCTTAAAATCCTTGTTGAACAACAGTCCAGCACAAAAGGGCAACCAGTTTGCAGTGATGTAAAACAGGACAGCAGCAAATGTAGGTAAATTAGGAAATCTGTGGATTAGTGGATATTTTGCCATGTTTTCATGATAAATGATTGAAGGAGGAATTCCTCCATTTGTGCTGTAAAATCACCCTGAGGAGCACCTCTGAGCCAACGGAATCTGCTGTATAATGTCTCCCACAGCCCTGGAGATTGGGTTGGAAAACCCTGATTATGTCATAGTGATGGTGATCTGAGTTGTGTTTGAGATGAGTGTTTGTGATCCTAATTTGAAGATTTATTTTTTTTTTTTTACATTTGGAGGTTTTGAATTCCAAGCAGGGAGGGTCGAACGAAAACCTCAGCCTCCTCATTTAAATAATTACAAAATACAAAATGAATAAAGCTTTGAAAGAGTACCGATTATCAAACCTGCTGTCACTTTCCTGAATTGTTTGCATAATTGACTTTTATCCTGAGACACACCCCAAGTGTGGGATATTGCCCCAGTTACGTTGCTTCAACTAAACTTTATTTACAGAGCGAAAGGAAGCGAGTGGAGCCTTTTTTTCAGTTTGAACCTTTATGTGCATTATAAGATAAAGCACCAAGTAGTAGATAAGCTCCAATTGGTGCTTTTCCAATCCGACCCTCACACACATGAACAAAATGCCTCGACTCTGTTATGGTGTTGACAAGATGACAAATAGGCTCAGACATGTTTTTCTTTACCAATTATATGCTGCTCAGTAACATCTGCGCTGGACCTGTAATAATGCAACACCTGCATTAAGAAACCACCGCTGCCTCTCAACATTTGTGTGTTTTTTTTTTTATGGTTTTTTTTTCTTTTAAACCATCTTTGCTGTACTTACATTGTTGGAATTTGGAAGTTGGCCTCCCTGTCGAGGCGGTAAGCCACCTGGAGGGGAGTGGAGCCGTCCACCTTCCTCACTCCTTTCAGAGGGATCACATCCAGCTGGAACTGTGTTATCAGATCAAAACCTGTGGAGGATAATGACTCACATGATGACCAGGATGTGATAATGATCATTATCATTTACTGTATTGTGTTGCAAGAGTGATGTTGTTATAATGCAGTCACAAAATATTGTGACAATTACAGGACTAAACATTACAAACAGTAATTTTTTTTAATAATAATCCATTTTCAGATTATAGAGGATAATTTATTTTAGTATTACATTATCTTATAAAACAAATTCTCTCTCAACAAAGCAGTTTTCTGGTGACTAAGAGTCTGTGTTATGCTAATGTGAAGCTGTGCAATCAGCTAAATGCTAAAGTCAGCATGCTACCAAGCACAATATCAACATCAGCAAGAAGCAAGAAAAGTACAGATGAAGGTGAAGGGATTTAATCAGAGGCCATACACAATGCCATCATCACTAAAACCTGAAAAACAAACAAACAAATAACTCCTTGGCTCTGGAAACCTCCTCCTAGTATTTGGAATCATGTGTTTATCATTAGTAATTTGTGAGTTATCAACTAAAATACAGTTTTTCATCATTTCTTCCCTGAACCTGCATTATCTCAGCTACATATTGGTGCCAGTGCCATGTCTTGACCCCTCTCTCTTACCGTACTATGACCCTATACATATCGCCCCCTTTCCAAATATATATTGTGCTCCTCCAGGACCGGATTATGATCATTGTTAGAGAAAGTGACAAAACGATCCACAATCAAACAAAAAAACATGGGTGATCACATGACCTGCTCCAAACTCTCATTATCCTGCCGTCTCAATCTTGATGTAATGCTTGTGCTAAAGACTAGAAGGCAATAGACTAAAGTCCTATTGTCTATGTCATCAAAGACAATAGGATCCACCGCCACCCTGACACCCATAAATCAACCAGAAAAACATTCCGTCTTGATCACGGCAGGATTATTTCACATTTACATGAAAGTTATGACAAAGCTCATGATGAGGATGAGGGATCAAAATGAAATAATAATCCAATGTGAGAGAAACAACTTTTCCATTTAACAGTACATCACTTTTTAAAATCACAGAGCAGAATGTGCACAGACTGTGTTAACAAGCAAGTCAGTGGTGAACAATTACAATCTTGCTGAGTGTGAATTGTTCCTTCTAAATTCTGTAGAGCTCAAGTGGAACATTTTACTTGCCTCATTGGAAATGTTAAGCTGTGGGCATGACGCAGCCCACCATGTTCTAATTAACTAATTAAACGTACCACCTTCATTAAAGACTATTTTCTAAGTCTATTTTCTCTTTTTGAGGCTTGTGGTTTTACAGCAGACACAACTGTACACTGTAGGTCCTTACCTGGAAGGTCATCCTGTCCGCTTCTGATTGGTGGGCAGACAGAATCGCCATCCAATCGGTTGAGGTCGAGTTCTGACGGAAAATTTAAAAAAAAGAGTAATAATCTTGTTAGTGCTCTTTCCTGAATTTGACAGAAACAATATATTACCTGTGAGTTTAATTCAGTTTGTGCGCTCCAGAAGAGAGATACAAGCAAAAAAAACCAAAACAAGGTCTTTAATGTTAGAGCAGATTTACATCACAATGCACTGTGGTGCATTTTTAATATGAATACATTTACGCTACAGTATTCACACATTCCAGAGCATGAGCACAGACTAATCAACATATTTGTGATTAATAATGCAGACTGCTCAGACACTCTCTGTGATCAAAGTATCTCATCAGAGATGGAAACATAATGCTGATTAATAGACGATGTATGCACATGTCACCTGCAGCATTTTACTCTGGAAAGTCCTTATTTGTGTGTGTGATTTATAAAGAGGGAAACGTCCTCTAGTGGAAACCGCAACCAGCAATACATCACACTGTCATTTGATTTCATCCTCTATCATAACTGTGTGTAATTTAAAAAAAAAACATTTTTTAATGTGTGCTTTTAGTTTTAGCTCCGTAAATCTACGAAATAAAAGCCTGGCATGCCATTCATCATTTAAAATTGGTCATTTTACTATTTCCACTTTTCACTTTTATCACTGCTTGTCATTTATTATATTTTGTCTTGTGAAGCACTTTCTAACTTTGTTTTGAAAAGTGCTATGTAAATAAAGTTTATTATCATCATCATTAATAATGATAATATAAATTGCGTGAATTCATAAAAGCTTAGACTCATTCAGTTTGAATACAGCAGCTGTTTAGTGCTTTTTGCACATTTTGCAGGCCTCAAGACATGTTTTTTTTTCATTTGTTTAAAAAAAACAACTCACTGGGATCTTTAATACAGCAGAAAATCAATTCCTAGGATCTGCCAAAAGAGAGCGCTATCCCTGAGTTGCTGCTGTTATGAGTGGAGGGAAAAGCCTCTTTAAAAAAAAAAAATAAAAAAAAAACTATGAAAGAAGGATAGTGACAGCCAGAGGGCCTCCCCAGTCAATATCCTGAGTCAGCACATTTTACAGCAACACACACATCTGGAAGCCGTTCCCAAATCCCACACAACTGCTGAGAAATGAGATAAAGTGGTGAGACGGTATTTATAATCCCATATTTACTACCACTAAACACTTATCTGACTGTGCATGTGGGCCTCAAGTTGTTAAAGTTACTGCCTGCTGCCGGCATTATGCTCACAGTGCCAGTCATTATGTAATGAGCGGCAGATGAACCACAATTAAGATGTCACGTGGAGTTGCGTGCGTGCACTGCGACAATGAGGCAAAATTTCAAAAAGCAGTGTAGCCTACTGTATCTGTCACTCAACATCTGCGTTAGCTTTACCGTGTCCCCAAACAACAGCAGAGACTGGGCTGCTTGTGTTCATCAGTGTGGACATTTAATCTGATTTAATCCTACACACACCAGCACAGTGTGTTTGCTATTTCTGGCCTTCGCCTTGTCAGTTCTGATAAAGAGAATGACCTAGCAACAGTCAACATAGGCTACAGCCATTATTATTAACCTGAGTCCTCTTTTGTGTTTGCAAGACAAACAGTTGCACAGTAATGGCGGCATTCATGCAGTATACGGTACACTGATTTTGTGATGCGTCAGTGATACGTGGTGACTCACGTCCAAGTGCTGGAGCGACGAGGAAGGACAGCAGAGCCACGCAGACAGGGGTGTACGCCGACACCGATGGACACCATGACGGCTTTCTGTTCAGGAATGATGGAGAAAATCAGTATTCAGTCATGCATCTGATTCTCTTTGACAGTTTCTTTAGGTGTGAATCAATGAAACACCACAGGGACTGTTTGCTGTGCTTGACCTGAACGCTTAAATAGAGAGAAACTTTTCACACGGTCCCCCTAAAATTTATCCAGTGAAGATTAAAAAAAGATTAATATAAGTGGTATATGATGGTAAATGCTAAGCGAGAAAGTCAGAGCATCAATTTTAGGTGGAAAGTTGATTATGAAATAATGAAAAAATACAAATTATATACAAGATTCACTCATTTTTGGAGGAATTTGAGCCATAGAGCGACTGCTTAGCAGCATGCTAACATCAATTAGCTAAACTGGACCTTGGAAATAGCTTACAATGAGATGAACGGGAAAAAAAAGATGCTATAGTCATGCCATGTTATCCACGTGCTTCATTCTCGTCACACATATTTCCAACCAGAACAGGCACCTGTTGTCAGACAACGCTAATAAATTAGCTGTACAGAACTTGCTTAGCACAAAACAGACAATGCTTGAAGCTAAGTGGACATAATGTAGCAATTAGCATCTAAACAACAAGACATTTTCCTAAGGAGTTGGTCAAAACCAAAGAGTGAGCTATAAGGAAAATACAGTTTACACCTACAATAATCGAGGATACCCGATTCCAAATAATGGTAATGTTGCTCTGTATCGTCTGGACGTGGAAATAAGGAGATATTTGCAAACATTAGCCGTGTCATTGTTGTTTTTACGGCCCGTTTCTGTTTGCTGCCACACGATAAGTCAATGTTGGTTCTAATACAGCTTGTAAATAAGATAAAATAAGCAGCGACAGCATATGTTTGTAACCATCGGACAAAGCTTGCAGGTGGACCTTAAGTTGGGATTGAATGTTCAATACCCAACTAAAAGTTGACTGGTTTGACGTCTGGTCATCTTGGCGACTTTTACTGGACTTCCTCCAATTTTATTCAGCAGAACAAAATGTTCTTGGCTCTGCCAATCCAAAGTCAGAGACAGATTGTGGTTCTCTCCATAACTCCAGTCTGTCTTTGGCTGAGAACATGAATTACAAGACTAAAAGCCTTCTGAATCAATTATTTTATAATGTTCTGTATTCATAAATAAAAACAAATTACAGTTGTCTGCATTATTAAATGAAGGTGATTCCTCTCCAGTCAAATAGCCTAGTATCTGTGTACTTTTATGATGGATGACAGATGGCCATGCAGATTTTTTTAAGGTGATATGATGGTATGTTTTGTCCACACTTTCAGTGGCACGACCACACTTTAGATTCTTTCATGTCACCTTTTACATGTGAGTGATGACAGCAATCCAACATCCATCATCACGGTGTGATAGTGAGGCTAAGATTGCGTCTTGTCACGTTAAAAAATGAATGACACAAAGGTGGCGATGGCGTCGCCCATTTTTGTGCATGTGAAATTTCCGTGTGCGATTGAGGATAATGTGCTTTCATGAGTGTGTAAGTGCACTGTCTAGAGATGACTAATGGCTAAGTTAGAAAGGTCTCTTCAGTGACAGAGTTGGTCTCTAACATCGTGCCCTTACACATTTAAGAAGCCTCTTTAAGAGCCTCAGTGGGATTGGCTGTCTGCCCTCCACGCCATCCATCTACAGGCTAGATTCATGCAATGACATATCATCAATGACGAGAGGAGACTTTTGTTGCTGAATCCATCAAATGAACAAACACATAGTTATTTAGGTATAGTTTGACATAATGGAAAGAAAAAAAAAAGATTGGTTTCCTTGCTGAGAGAGGAGACGATTGACAACAACACTCATATCTGTGTGTGATGTTAGCTTAGCTTAGCAACTTTGCAATTTAAGGTTTTTTTCATTTCAGGTTTTGTTCAAATTAAACAAACAAGATATAACATTAAATACCTTCGGACAGAACCAGGCTAGCTTTTTCCCCACTGCGTCTTTATACAAAGCTAAGCTAACATTGTTCTGGGGCCATTTTCAGACATTTCTACTGATCAGTAGTTTTAAGCCAATCTTAATTTTACTTTAAAATATTTTCAAAGCAACTACGACAATTTCACAACAATAAATTATATTGTTGTACTTTGCTGACCTCTCACTATACTTACTTGCACTTGTGGCTCAGTTTATAACAATAAAAAAGGAAAACGGACAAAGTTAAAAAATAAAATCATCATGAGCCTTAATTTTTTCCTTGGGACAAAATTAATATTGTTTACAGATGACATCTGTCCTCATATTTAAGGCAATACAGTTTTTGTTGTTGTTGTCTAGCCGGGAAATAAATCCTTAGGGGTTTTCACTGTCAGTAATGACATTAAAGCTTTCTGAAAATTGCAGGATTTACAGAGCTGACAGCTGTTTTATAGTCTTTGAGCTACAGGCACTGCCTCTTAATATTGACGTGCCAAAAATACTAACATGATATGCTGTCAAACATGCAGCCACATTTACTGTAAGTATGGAAGTTTGTAATATACATCCTGCAAGATTAAAGGTCCTTATGTTGTTTCACACAGAGAGATAATTAGTACTTGCAAACACAAAGGAAATCCACAACTATATTCCAGTAAGCGTTACCTCTTACCTCTTGAAATCAATCACTCAATTAGGTAATGACATGTCATCTACTTTAATTCCTGACATTCATCAACGTTTGATGGGACTTTCCCTTTGCTGCCACCCATGATGTCTTTTGGGTGCTCCCACAGCGCTGACAGTGAGCCAGCGCTCCTGGCATGATTTCTGCTCTCTCATTGGTCCTAATTACCCTGAAATGGATCACTGTTGAGCATGAAGAAATCAGCGGTGCCATTCTGTCATGTTAAAGCAGATGTAAGATTTCTGAAAATACCTTACATTTGAGGGAAAAGAAATATTAATTGGTTCATTCAGGTTTTGCACCAGCATAACTTCAATGAAAAGAATAGAACAGCTTTAAGACTGGTAGCGATTTTCCATTTTACTTACTTAAAATGTCATGCAGTGGAGGTTTAAATGCATGTTTGCACGTGCAGGTTGGATTAAAAGCCAAATGACCAGCTTCTTTAATCTGTGTTGAGCTACAGATCTTTTTTTTTCTGTGCTGCACAGAGAAAAATGTGATGATTTACATCGTTTGCACGCAAATTAAAGTGAAAACCCAGTCAGATAAAGGTCTTAATTATTAAGTAAATTACGCCAAAAAAAAGCTAAAAGATAAAGGTTGCTGATGAGGAGCCCTGACAGACTTTCAGCATGAGATATTTACCTCATTAAACCAGAGCTGTGGAAGGCCATATTTCGCTCCCCTCCAAGATGGGAGACAAACAAGCTCAGCAAGGAGTCACAGTGGTCGGATGCAGGAGCCGAAGGAGCCACAGATATGAAATTCCCTCCTGAAGTCGGTCCTACCTGCACATGTTTAGGACTGACGGAGAGAAGTTGCACAGGAGATGCTCAAGCATTTTCTGAGGACACATAAAAGTTTGTTCAATGGTTTCCCATTGGCCAGGAGTTCTGCAGGAGGTGGTGACTGCTTTTTTACTACCAACACTTAAAAAAGATGCAGAAGCCCACGGGCCTCTGTGTGCAACATGCCTTTTTTGCCTCTTTTCTTTACGGTGCCTCCTAATGACACGTGTGCCTGTATGTAATTCTCTTAATAATTATGGTCAGAATAAGGAAGAAGCAGCTAGTAAGTGATGAATTTTGGATTTCATAATCATGTGTGCTCATCAGTGTAGCTGACTAATGCAAGTTAGCCTGTAGTGTTGACATGTAGAAAGCCTTGTTATTACCTTGAGGGCCTCAGACAGAAATGTTGTTTATGCATTCTCCATGTTATGTAATTGAATTTAGGGATGTGTGATCTGTGTGTTTTTTGTTGCAGTTTGAGGCTGACACTAGAAAATCACATTAACCCAAATCAGAAATAGTGAGTGACATTCAGACATTTTCACATTTCTTACACATATGACATTCTCATCTCAAAAAAGGCTCTATGGTACAGCATAGCTGTGCAGCAGCTGAGCTTCAAAACGGGACGCTTGAGGCAAAAGTTACTTGCAGACGAAGCAAAGGTTTACTTTCACCGACAGTGAGGAACATTTTTCTGCATGTTAACAAACATTATGTACAACAGGGAGCTTATTTCATTATGTTGGGGAAACTAAGCAACATGACGTGTGTTTGTCTTCACAGGTCCAGCTGAGACAGACAAAATAGTAAGTCAACAGAGCTTTATTGTCATTTCAACCATGTACAAGTACACAGTGAGATGGAACAACGTTTCTCCAGGACCATGCTGCTACATATCGACATGGGACTACGTAAAATGCACAGTTTAAGACAACATGTGCAAAACATAGGACTAAAGTGCACAGTTTAAGACAATATGTGCAAGAGAGCGCAAACAAAACAAACAGGAAACAAAACAAAAACATGTCATTAATACATTGCACAATACAGTCAATGAAACCATTTAATGCTTCACGTTTGTCTCATTTCATGTACTTGTACTGAATCAATTCTGCTACAAATTACTAGTATCTGTTACTCTATCATATTGCATGAATTGATTGTTTTTGTAGCTGCACCACAACAGCTGTCTGAGAGAGCTGTGAGGGAAAAGGACCGGCCCTCCTCAGAGATCCTGCAGGCAGATCATGTGTTCAGTCTGGATAATGGAGAGTCGCATGCTCTCAATGAGAGAACAGGAGCAGAGAGCGAAGGCAGAGGGGGGACGAGGAAACAGTTTGGGATTGTTCGTCCACATGGCAGGACCTCATGATTAGCACACTTGTGACCTGGACCCAGACTCGAGGCCTTTCAGAGTGAAGCCTGATATTGTAGCTATTGTACTGAACAGAAGGTGTTTGTTCTCAAAGATCCACAAACAAGAAGAGGCCGCCAAAAACCTGCACTGTGTTGCAGGTTTGAATATTTATTTGCTCATATTTTGATCTTTTGTTCAGATCCACCATGCAGGACTAATGTTGGATGGGAACCGCCCAGTATTTCCTCATTTTCATCATGTTGGTGATGTCATAGCTGACATCATGGGGCTAAACCAAGTGGAGGGTTCGAGTAGGAATGTGAGTTAGTTTTGTAATGCATGCTAAACTATTAATTAATAATAATTATATTTATGAATTCCCTTTCGGAGAGTCATCTATTTATGCCATCTTTCTACAGTCGCCAAAATGAGGCGACACTTAATTTAAAATGAACAGTTCACGGTAGTTGACTCTGACAGACAAATGCAATCAGTGTTTTATTACTGTGGGGGAGCCGATGCCTCCAGTTTTGCTGTTAGTTCATTATGCAAAGGGAAATAACACCAGTTTTGTAGTCTGAGCCTTTTGCCAAAAAACTAAATGTCAGTAAGACAACTCTTAATTGAAATGTTTATTACAGCAGCAGATCATTGAATTTGGCGTCTATTTCAATCCCCAACCACAAAAAAAAAAAAAAATCTGTGATGAACTGTTGACTTTTCCAGGGTGTACCCCGCCTCCTGCCCAAAGTCAGCTGGGATAGGCTCCAGCCCCCCTGCGACCCTACACAGGATAAGAGGTTACAGAAAATGATTGAATGAAAATGAATAATAATAATAGAAATATATTCTTATAAACCCCTAATATATATATTTGGAGGTTATTTGTCAAAATAAATAGTTGGTCTAGGATGCCAGTAAATGATTGCAGAAGAAGACGTTGCCATGAAATGACATAATTGAAAGAGTTACACCGAAAATGAACAAAAAAAAATGAGGTGAAACGTGATGGAAATATGCAGATTTTATTTGTCTCACCTCTTAATGGAGAGAAGGGTTCCAGTCTCCTGCCACTGTGTTTCTGTTTAGTGGAATGGAAGCTTCAGTAGACATTCAGAAGACTTTGTCTATTATAAGACTATTCAGAAGTCATTGGTTTGTGCAAACTGAAAATGTGCATGCACTAATAAATTCTCCAAGCTCTTCATGAGGGATGATGCTGTTTGTGAAGAGGAGGCCCACTTATTGGAGAATCTTGGATTATCTTTGAAAGATATTCCATCTCCTCTGCATGACATCACCAGAGAGTACTTTTCTGCTATATCAAACTAAAGCAAAATGCAGCCTCTACTATCAAACCACAGCAACCAATGTTATCCCCTGCAGTTATAATGTTATAGACCAGAAATCATCACCATCATCATCTTCCAGGTCTGATATTGAGTTGTGAGAAAAGTGGTGTCCTTGCTGTGTAACGTCTCTGAAATTCCTTCCATTTTTTTTTTTCAGACTATACATGGTCATCCGTGCTCTGGCAACCATTTGAAAAAGAAAAAAAAAATCAATAGCGCTTCTCTCTTAATCAAGAGTGCTCGGAGCTTATGGCAGAATGCCATAAGAGAAAAGCAGCAATTGACTTTGGATGTCTGCAGGGGAAGGTGAAGCTGGAGGAAAAATAATCATCCTGCATGAGTTCGCTTGGTGCATCGGAGGCACAAAGAAACCAATATAAAGGAGAAATGGTTGCTACTGTTGAACACATAGTATCCAACACCAGAAGCTTATGGATCATGGACATTTTTATTCATTTGTAGTTACATAATCTCCCCCCCCCCCCCCCCCCCCCCCCCCCCCTTATCTGATAAGTGATTAGTCTGTGAGGAGCTGTTTAACTAGGACAGATGGCATTTTATTACCTGACTGCCAGAAATAAACAAGACAGTGCCGGTTAGTGGTTGTGTATCAGTTATTACTTTGCTTAAACAAGGTTTATACTCCGAGAACAAAATTTACATAAAAAATAAAGGCTCTTCTGCAGCTCCTCAGCAGTTCTTAGCAGTGGTGGAGATGCCGTGTACAAAGAATATTTATGCCCAGTATGGTTCTTAAGACGTTCTCTACTGGTTCTTCAGCTTAGGTCAGTTTAGTTGGAGAAACAATAAAAGAAAGACTACATTAAAATACTTTATTCCCTGCAGAAAACACATGAAAGCAGTGGTTCCCCTGAAGCCCCTCCCTATGTCTAAGGTACAGTATTCCAAGGAGACATCCCTGCTTGTCATAATTGTACACACTCAAATGCATTTAATGCATTAAATAATTAAATAAATAAATGATACATAATTTATTTAAATAATGCAACGTATTATGTTTTACCTCCAAAAGCATAAAGGTTATTCAAAAAATATTGCTATTGTAGTAATACAATAATAATGCAATAATAATCATTTTTATTCTTCCATGAATTCCCATTCATAGCAGACATATGATTGTAGATGTAGCATCTATAGAAAGCTTTTGAGCTTTTTGTTCTCAATTGATATTTAATGGATGATGATGATGATGATGATGATGACCAGTGATGGAAATGAGTGCATTTTACTTTCTTTCTCGGGGAATCATGCAAGGATCTTGATGATGAAAAAATTAAATAAAATAAATTAAATAAAATTTTTAAAAAATGCAATGAATGCAATTTGCTGCAAATCAAAAAATAAAATCCAGATCCACCAGATTTAAATATAATTTGATAGGGGCTAGTCTGCCCTGTTAAATTAGGTTACAGGACAATAAGTTTAGCCATTATCTGTTGGTCAGAGAGTTTTGAATCAAATTCAAATCAAAATCAAATGAAGGTTAGGCTAATAGTTACTTGCTCATTAAAAGGATTCTTCCCCCTTAAAAGATGACATCATTAAAAATATGTTATGGCACCTACGTGATACTTGTACTAATAGGAATAAAATATTGCAGCACTCATCAATTGTTTCTTGTGATTAGGATCAATTCCGACTGCACTGTTCGCTTCAGCTTTTTCTGGGCAGGCTCTGACGTCAGATCGGCGCTAGACGTACACACAATTGTGCAGCAGTAGGACACACACTGCTGGCCAGTCATACCCCCCTTATGAAACTACCCACAGTCTATGTATTGTCTGCAAAACGCGGGGCGGACCTGGAGGATAACCACAAATCCAGATTCCGCGACCGACGCGGCTGTGCGCTCTTTCCCAAATTGAAAATCCCCGTCAGAGGGGAGAGAGACATAGGGAGGGAACTGAGAGAGAGAGAGAGAGAGAGAGAGAGAGAGAGAGAGAGAGAGAGAGAGAGAGAGAGAGAGGTGGGACTGCAGAACATAGAGGGTCTGGATGAATAACCATGGCAACAGCAGCAGCAGCAGGAGAAGCGGTGGTCTAAACATCGTGATTTACTCAGTACAGGCTGGACCCGAACCCTCTGCGGATCATCGCCGCTAAGGTGAGGCTCTTTTCATTTGCATGTGACACGCTCCTTCTGCCTCGCTGGGATGGTTGTTGTCGGCATGCGTCTGGAGCAAGAGAGGATTGGGAAGCTGGTTGTTATACATCCCAGCTGAGAAAGCTCCCACTGTGGACTGCAGAGCGATGTCAGGCTGAATGAGAATGTTGTTTTTTTAATTATAAGAAACCTATTCTAATAGTTTCATTTATACAGTTTATGTGCTATTTCTAGTGTAGCAGCTAATGGTCTTTGAACTATTGTGTGCACTGGTCATTGGGCATGTGTCCTTTCATTAATAGACTTAAGGACGTTCCATATTGATAAGTTAATAATGCAATAAGAATTGTTTTTAATGAAATAAAGGTGTTTATGAAATTTATTCAAGCATTGAGAATAGTCTTACTGAAATACACTGAAATGAGATGTTATTGACCAACTATGCTGTGCAGTTCTGCGCCTTTATGGCGAGTGATGTTTTTTTTTTTTTATCAGTTTTATAGGGATGCTGTAGTCTGAAATAATCCTGCATGAGGTCGAAAATGAAGGGTGCAAAGATTATCGACAATTGCACGGTTGTCACAGCGGGCTGCAAAGAGATGAGGAGCAACAAAAAGATGAGAGGAAACGATGCAAGGTTTAATAGATTACATTTAATAGGGAATACTGTAATGTTGCAGGAGTTCAGGCCCCCGTCTGACTAATGTAAATACTTGATTTGAGTAGAAAACCGTACAACCATTTGGAAGAGATCAGCTCAACTAAATGCCCGTCTTCATAGCTTTTACTACCTGTACAAACAAAAATATTAATGGTGAATCCCGGTTGTGAATACGAACATAATCCCCTCACGATCATGAGAGCAGATTCCATGCTCTAGCAGCTCTCCACGTATTACAAAAGACTGAGAGCATCTCATTTGGAGATAGCAACTTGATTTAACTTGATAACTTGCGTCACTTGGCTTCTTTTTTTTTGGACTCTGTAGAGATTTGGAATCATTTTGTAACAACAAAGAATCAAAATATATAATCATGGAAGGTCTTATCAAATGCTCGATTATATCATCACATGACTGCCGGCTTAGTGATTTCCTGAAAAAGGACGATAACGTATCCAGTGTGCAGATTTCAAATATAGAGAGAAAGGAATTGCTGTTAAATTAACTTTTATTTATCTTAATATCCTTAAAATACTTCCCAAAGTGTTCATTATGTAATTTCTTGAAGGAGGTGTTGTAAGTACGTCGTAACAGACCCCGATATTTGGTGATAGTCTCATTTCTGTGATTGTGCTCTGCAGAGGGAGTTGGGTCTTAGTGAATGGAGATTCATTTCCAGCCCTTTTAGCTGTGCAGACACACAGCAGCTCCAGGAAAACAATGAGTCCTTGTCACAATGACACCTACAAGTCTGCAGAATCTGCTCAAATGTCCCTTCATCCTCCCCGTACTGAGTTTGGAGATGCCAGTCAGCGTTCCCAAATGAGCTGACACCAACGGGAGCGGCTGGAAGGGGATTTAGAGGCAGCGAAGAGTTTTTTTTGTTGTTGTTTTTTTTTTTTCTCAAGGGGAATTATTGGAGCTCCAGACCTTCAAGAAAACCAACATGTGTATGTGGCTGGCATTAAACAGTAATAAGTCAGCAGATTTTGTAACGATTAGTTTTTAATGATTCACAGCGAGTAGAAAATCAGGATGAGAGATAGTTTGTAAATGATGAGCTTTAGCTGGTACAGGTTGTACAGATCAGTGTCGGAGGACAGACATGTGGTGCAGCCATCAGAACAGAGCATGTACAGTAATAGAAATGTGAAAAGGGCTCAAGAAATCCCTGGTAAGATACAATTCATTTGATGTTTTTTTTAAAGATGATTGTTGAGACCTTTATCAGGTTCGAGAGTTAACAGCTCAATGTTGGGCATGTTTTGTATTCAACCTGATGGCTCAGCAGTCTTTCATGCCAACTACAGCCATAGAAATAGAGGCACTAAAGACAAGATAAAGATTTTAAGTTGGAATCTTTAAGATTTCAGCGCTGGTTGATTTGGTGTCCTCAAGTGGAGTTTAATACAACTGATGCATCTATTTAGAGTGCAGCTAACCCGAGTCACGTTGTAGGCAATTATAGCTCGTCAGCGTGAGTCCAGGGCAGGAATGGCAGACTCCGACTCTTACAATGAAAAATACTATATAGAAGGGTGTTACAGGAGGTTAATGTTACTGTACAATGAATAACTACTGTGAAAAAAGGTCAGACTTAAATATTGCAAAAAAATGGTTGGTGACTCTAAAGATTATAACTTTAAAAATAAGTAAAAAGAAAAAATAAAGTCTTTAAAATGTTTTTATTATGTGGATTTGGATTCACTCAATTTTGAAATGCCCTGTAAACTTAAGCAAGACTTGAAATGGACGATGATTTTCTTCATTTGTACAATTAAAACACAACACAGTTCTTTTGTGGCACAAGCTCCTCTTCTGCCATGATGCGAGTTCTAATACATATTGGATTATGCACAATACGTCAACCAGGGAAGAGCCACGTGAAGTAATTTGTTCAATCAGATTAGCCATCTAGTTTGGATACACTGGCCAATGAGTTAATGGTATGACTTCTCATAGAAAAAAAAGTTTTCATCTGTAGGATGATGGATGAGGAACGTACGATTGAGCCAAATTGAGAAAAGAAAATTGGAGATTTTCAGGATAAAGTCAAAATATTGCAAGAATGAAGTCAGAATTAATAAAAAGTCAGAATCCTATGAGAATAAAGTAATAATTGTGCGAGAAATAAGTTATGATATTAAATTAATAATCATAAAATCCTAACTTTTGGCTACATATTAGAATGGAATGTTGAGCAACTTGTTGAGTTAGACTTTAATATAGGTTTCACAAATAAAGAAATATCGAATATTTTGGCACATCGACACCACATCATTGGAAATATCAGGATTCTGAATGGATTTGTAAGAAACTGGGTCTTTTACAAAGAAATAACCAGACAGATTTGGAGGAAATATTTTGTGGAGGAGACGACGGCTGGTAATGGTCGACTGCAGGGCTATTGTTGGGTTGGGTTGCTATTCAAAGGGCGTTCGGAGTGAGATTGGTCATCAAGACTTTGTATCAAGAAGAAGCAGAACTCAGGTCAGCATAAAATTATGATTTTTTTTCTCGTAAAATTATAACTTTTTCTTAGTTAAGACAGTATTCTTGTAATATTACAACTTCATTCTCATAATATCTTGACTTTATAGTTCTCAAACCTTATTTTGTTTTCTCTATGTGACCCTAATACTCCGTCAAAAGATAGTAGGCCTGCCAGTGTTCCTTATATTCTCTCAACTAATCCAATGAAACGACCAAAACCAATAAAGAATTTCTCACCTACAAAAATGACTTAAATAGCCCTGAAAAAAAGAACATTTGAGATTTGTTTGTAAAATAAGACATGACTGTGTACATCTTTAGAAAGAATTATCTAAGGGCTGACTGCCGCAGACAAGCCTTGGAAGTCGAAATATATAGAAGCAAACAAATATTGTTAGTTTTTGTCTTTTTATGGGATTTGTTGACGTTGTTAGAATAAGATTAACCCCACCCTTCCTGCTATGCTTCAGTTGAGGTATTGTTTCATCATCATCGTCATTAAAGAAAACACAATGTATCCTGCTTGGATGAATGACAGCTGTATGTCTTTGAAGCTGTCAGCGTGGGTGTTTCGGTCTGTGCCTCGCTGATTTGATTAACTTATTGATGAATTTCTTCAGCAGAGGCTCATAATCAGTGCCTGCATGCCCCTGCCATACACTGCTTGTTTTGAATGGAAAGGAAGCATATTAAGATCCAAGTCGTTGGACTGTGAGCATCCATTTAATCAAGTACACAGTGTTTTTCTCCTCCTCACTGCCTACCTAACACATTCCTGGAACGTGTGCAGCTCCCACTTTGGATCTCTGAGACAGCAGATAACAGATAACTGTTATTCAATTAGAAGAGACTAGTGGTTGAAGCAGCGACGGTTGCTTATTATATCAAATGATGTTAGTATATCAGAAAGTATTTGGTGTCAGAAAGTCTTTGCTGCTTAGACTCTTCAGGGAGATTGAGATCAAAGGGTGTCTGTTGTGAGCAGCAGCAAGATATATATCCCCGCTTTGAGTCCAGACACTGGTGGTGGTGGCGGCTGATGACTGTGGTGAACCTGATGAATGATGAAGTTGGTGAGTCTTTGAAGACTGGGCAGTGATGGAGAGGTGGAGTGCAAAACAGCCGCACCTTCTGTCTCTGCACTTGGTTAGATTCTCATAATGCATTTTATCAGCGTAAGTGTAGTGGAGTGTTTTCCGCCAACTGAGAAGACACTTAAAACTCACCCTATTTGCACTAATGAATTTCTGGTTTGTGTGAGGACACTGGAATACATTTCTCTGCCCATAAGTGACAAATCAGAACTGACTCCTGGTTCCCTGACAAATTACATGTGCTTGTGAAATTCAACATTTCAGACAAAAACCACTGACCCTTCCCAGAATAGCAGCGTAGTAGCTAGATGGGTAATTGGCATTTAAGGAGTGTAGAGGGTGGTATATGATCTTTTAGCCTTTACTAAAGAAAATACAGAACGGCAAAAGCCTAACAGTTTGTGTGGTTTGGATCTGAACTCTGGAAAGATCTTTTTTGTTGTGATTTGGCGCCATACAAACAAAATTGACTTCACTTAAAAAAGTATTGTTTATTACCTATATGTACAGTTCTGTACATTCCACAGTCAAACCCTAAGTGGTAGCCTATCAGAGTTTTGCAGCTCTTTCCTAAAAGATGGTTCTCTGTAAGCTAAACAGTTACATTACAACAAAATAGGAGTCTTACATTTCCCCTCATAGGACTGACTTGCATTACATTGCAACTCAAGAACAATTTAGTTTCTCTATTTTTGTGTCTGCTAAATGGAGCGTGAGCTGAGGAAGATGCTGATCTTTGCCAAGGACATGTGGCTGCAGCTTCAGGATTTTTAGTTTCAAAGGCTATCATTCTGCTTGAAGCTTTATTGTTATAAATTGACTTAAAAGTCAGCCGGAGATGTGTTTTCAACCAAACAACTGGAGCTCATGTTGGCTTTTAGCTAGATAGATACAGCTGATCAAATCTGCCAGCAACCACTGTAATTATAAAGTGACTGTGCCGTGCAAACACAGATAGCTTGACAGCCATGGTAACAGCAATAAAGGGTGCTGAGCTTAGCAAATTGCTAATAAATTAACACAATGTTGAAGGCTGCTACTTCTTGAAGGCTAGGTAAAGGATATTGGTGTTATTAAAAGTACATCTGCAAACTGTAATTAGCAGCAATGTTTGTGGATTCATTTCTCCCAATACCCCAGTGTCTCAGCTCTGGTGAGATAAATCCTCACCACTTAGCCTAAAGAAAGTGGACTGAAACAATACTATGCTTTTAAGTCAGCCAAGCCGAGGTCGTGATGCACAAAGTGGTGTCGCTCGTCTGAAAGGTGTTTCACAGCAATGACCGCTTCCATTATGATACTTGTGTCTTTTCTAGTGATGACTTTGAATGCAGGACTAACAAGAACACTAACTAAATACACGTGTGAGGATTATATTTCAAAGCAGTCAATGAGGGGTTATTTGATACACTTTACTGCACTCTGTCAGTATTTCATCTCCTTTTGATCCTTGTGCATGTTGTTCATGTTTGGGAGGACTGGAGAAGCACAGAGATTTAACTGGTGCTATTGAAAAATACACCTTATATGGCCATGAACTGAACTTCGTCTGGGATATGTTGACTTGCATTTTCAATGATCTGATGCATTTAGGCACACCGAGTATTACTGTAGCATGCATTTGTCTTGTAAGCTAAGGCAATGACCATATTTACACAGGACTGTATTCATGAGATAGAGTCACAGGTTGATAGCTAACATAGTGAGTCGAACCCCTAATGCTAAGGGCTAATGTGAATAGAATTATATTACATTTACATGTATAAATGTAACATAATGCATACATGCATTTTCAGCTGATCAGTTTAGATGTGGGCAGCAAAGATACCTTACCAAGATCAATGGCTTGTGTGATTACAAAAAGACACTGCTCTGAACGAGCAGCCCTTAAATGCACCGTAAGTTTAAATTTCAAGAATTTCCATTTTCCGATCAGGACTTTTGTCTCCTTCGAAGTTCATGCTACAAATGTTTCTGAAGCATTTGCAAAATCACGGCACGACCTGAACGCACCTTAAACACTGAAAAAGCTTTGGGACACATAATGTATTTAAATAAAATCTTTAACAACACAATGTTCTAATACATCTTTAACCTAAATGTACAAAGAAAATAACGTGTAATTGTCAGTTGAAGGTATTGCAAATATTTGATATTTAATGAAAGGGTAATATATTAAACTGTCAGTATCATGCAGTTAAAAGATCTCATCCTACTAATTATAGAGGTAATAATAACTATGTGCTAAAGGGCTGATTTACAGTAATAGAGGCTGAATCACAATTTCCAACTGCATTCATCACTGCTTGCACATTCAACCATAAGGTCATATAAGATTTTGTTGCTCAATTTTTACCTGAACAGTGAGGATGAAAACAGCTCAGATGAAGATGTCAGGTCCATTGTTCACACTGGACTCTATAAGTAACAGTCTGAGCTGGTTATGAAGAGGTTATTTGTCTCTATTCTGTCTTATTCTGTTTATTTCTGTCACATTTACTGGATGTCCTCTCTTTAACAGGTGATGACTGGGATTATATCATGTCTGAAGTACAGGGAACACTGGAGTTTTCTGTAGAGCTGCACAAGTTTCACAATGTGGATCTCTTTCAACGGGGGTAAGCAGTTTTCCTCTGAAGGAATCACATCTGTAGAATCATGATATTTATTCATACTAAATGGCTTCACAAGTGGAAACTCAGCAGACTCACTGAACCTATTCACATAAAGTGCTGACAAAGGATCCCGGGAATTTAATATTTGTCAAATGAGGCTTTTTTCCCCCCATTTGATTTGTTCTGTAACAAAATGTACTGTAACTGATTATGGAATGAATTCAAAACTAAAATTTGTAAGATGAATAAGAAGATTGATACAAGGATTTTAAAATGGAAAATGACACTATGAGAAATCAGATGGTAACCTTTGTTCCCTCAGCTATAGAATGACTGGAAGGCATCACAGTTCAGTATAATAATGATATATCCATTAATTTCTGATAAACTTATACACATCAAAGACAAATTCCGTGTGACTTTCCATCCCTCCGACTGATTAAAACATTTCGAATATGGTGACTATTTGCGCTGTGATATGAAAATACAGAAAATGTTGGCTGAATACCAATGAAGGGATGACTCATCCAGTAATGCTGAGGACTACAAGTTAATTTATTAGAAAAATGTACCCTTTCACATCTTCCCCCATTCTTCTGTATAAAGATTACGCTGTAAAACTGACTCACTCCATTTCAAACAACTTTCATCTGAAGTGGATGTTGTCTGAGCGAGTGTTCAGAATCTCCTGAGGATGCATTTCAGGACATCGTCTGGTCAGGAGGAATGGGGGTGAATGCATTCAAATCAACAGATTACCCTTTCCTAAAAGGAAAAATGCAGGAGTATCTGGTCAAAATTGAGTTAGGACCAGAATCAGACTTTTTGACATCATGATGTACAGTTTGCAGCAACTCTAAAAATGAAAAGACCAGCTATGGGGCTCCAGAGGCTATTGTCACACACATACTGCACTGCACCAAGAGACAGCCAACAGGACAGTAAAAACAGCAGAGCTTTATCAAGTTAAAGGTATAGCCGTGATATGCGAGATAGATAGAAAATATCTACTTGTGTAAATTCAGATATTTGTAATGCAATGGCGATGATAGAGGAATATAATACCAGACAAACAGAAATTGCTAAGTCAATGGCAGAATGAAAATAAACATAAAATCAACATTTTCTAAAAATATTCTATAACGAGCAAAAGGGTCATGTTTGTCCACTGATGCAGGGAGATTAAAACCTCTCATCTGGTCGGCCGCTGGCTCGCTGAAACACCGGCTTTATCAAAAAGATTTTCCCCTCTAAATGAGATGGGCTAAAGCTTCAACATGGTAATCCCCTCGGCTGAGTGCACTAATATGTTTGTTTTTACCGGTTGCTAGGTTGCTCCAGATAAAATCAGAGATTTGACGTGAAAACAGAGGAGAGAGAGAAGAGAATCGAATCCCAATGTAAAGCTTGCAGCTCTGCAGAATAGGGAAGTTTAGTCAACAGGATGTATGAATCTCACCATGCAGCTTTGTCATTCCTGAAATCAATACAGATCCCTGTACCAGAATAGTCTAACCTCTTTCACCCATTAGTTAAAGTAAATAATCGTGTAGTTTATTGACTATCAAGTATATAAATTGGTTTCTGACCAGCTACTGGCCACTCAGTTGACCTATTTCATCCCATAAACATCCCTTATTTATTTATTTATTGACCTTCAAAACCTTTTCTGTGCTCTTCTCTGTCAAACCTCCATCTTCAGGAGTGCTTGCCTTTTAAACACTGATGTGACGTTTAGTGTTCACGGCCACACTCTGGTCTCTCAGATGGCCAATATGTCCCCGGGGAGCTGAAATGTGCTTTTACACAAAGCTGCATTGACTCGAACTGTCAAAGTAACCTTTTTAAAAGGCTTGGATTTCATTGCTGCCCATTGTCTCTAATGTCACGCAAATAATCCTCGTTCAAGTCACTAAGACTGTTCTGCTCCGTGTTCAGTTTTCTAGCTCCGTTTCCCAACTTACATCAATGCGTTGTCATTTTAATGTTAGGGATTCTCAGTGCTCTTCTGATACCGTGCACAGTATACTTTACTGCTTTTGAATAGAGGTGCATGTCCTCTTCATTATTAATAACCAGTTGCCCATTATCCTTCAATAATTTAGCGACATTTGTACAATTCATGGGCGATTTTGTTTAACAAGCCATTGCTAACTTCTCATCCATGTCATGTAAAACTACTGCTGAAACTTAAAAACTACACTTTTACATAAGATCTGCCAAAACAGAACATCTTGTATACCATCTAGTCATATTAGCACAATGGATAATATGACATAAGGTCACATATAGGGTGAGGACAGCCACAAATATGCACATCAGCAAAAAATACATCTTAATATTATACTTTTACCTTACCTTATGCCTCAATCAAAGAACCTTGAATTAATTTGTTCTAGTCACCCCTAGTCAGCAAATATACTTTTTTTTTCTTTCTCTAAGTCATACTATTTTAAGCATGACTTAATTTTGGATTCTCTCCCTCAGGTTCTACCAGGTACGAGCAGGGTTGAAGGTCTCACCTCGAGTGCCCCACAGGTTGATCGTTACAACACAAGCCAACACAGGTGAGGAGAAGTGATGTTTGCATCCTTACACACAAACACAAACACACTTTTTTAGACATCACACAAACCATAGCTATGTATGTACTTCATCATGTGTCTGTATGTTATATCTAAAAAATACTGCACACAAACTGTAGTTTAAATATATTGACATTTGAGCAGATGTGATCGTCGGATACTGTCAGCACCGACTAGCCAGCAGTTTATTTATTTTTTTTATTTTTATTAGCCTGATCCTAGAGTTTAGATCATGTTTGAACAGGTGGTCCATATCCAAAGAGGACCGAGTGCGAGAAAATCTCTCTTGACACAGGGAATTTAATTTTTATTGCATGTGACTTTGCTCTGTGTGTCTGTGTGTGAAGCATAGATAAGCCACGTCCTCGGTAGGAACACCAGACCAGAGCAGAGGAGAGTTGAGTCATTGATCAAGACAGTGAAACACATAAAAGATGCTTTCTTAAAACTAGCAAGCATAACTTTACACGATCTTGTGGCTGTGAACATTTTCTACAACCTCCTTGGGTTTGTCGTCGTCACACGGATCCGTTCCTTTATATATTGGTTTTATTTCTGACATCTGTGGATTCAAAGGGAGCTTCAATTATAGACAGGACTGAAGCTTTTCTGAAAATAAAGCAATCCACAAATGCCATCGAGAGACATCTGCCAGGTCACATGGATTTACCTCAGAATGTTAGAATCTGTAATTTTAATAGTGTATTAAAGCTAGAGAATTAAAAAATGGGGTGTTCCTGCCGTTGCACCAGTCATAGAGTTCAACATCAGAGGATGAGAGTGGTGTCTGGAAATTTATGGCTCGACCTTGTCTCTGTGATTTGGGAAATGTGGCCGTCTTTGGATTAAAGACCAACTTATTCACTCTGCAGCAAATCCTCTCTCTTTAATACCTTCCAAAAACCAAATCATGATAAGATGTTTTAATATTTTTTTTAATAATGCAAATATTGGATGGTCTTTTTTTTCTGTTGTACCTCAAAATATGTGCAATTTGTGAAACAACTAAAACACTATTAAAATGTCTTTGCTCCAAGAGAAGCTCTATCCTTGTGTTTTTAAATGAGGGATTGAAGACTTACGGGCATTGGCTTAAAGCAGCGCAGCATACAGCACAATGGAACAGCTGATCTTAAAATACTTCAAAGAAAACTATACTAATATGTGACTATAACATTTACGTAGTCCAAGTTTTAACTTGTGAAATTAATCATTTCATCAAAGGGTTGTTTCTTGATTAAGATACTGAACAAACCAACCAGGTACAGTAACTGGGAATAAAGACAGCACCTTACTCATACAGTACCATGTGTATTTTGCATTCTCCAAATCCCAAATACTTGCAAATGGTCACACGTCTTGCCCTCCTTTGTATTCATAGATTGTGACACAGTGTCAACCCAAGCGTTAAAATCTAAATCCGTGGCAATGCAGGAAGCTGTTTCACTGGCAATACTGATTCACAGTAATAATGGCTATTTTTAGCTTGTCATGACTGGAGCACAGTGTCTGTGTGTGTGTGTGTGTGTGTGTGTGTGTGTGTGTGTGTGTGTGTGTGTGTGTGTGTGTGTGCAGTTAATCTATATGTGCATGGGAGGACCAATTCCCCTCAATGCATCCCACTGGACATTTTGCATTGTGAGGACATTTAGTTCCTGATGATGATTATTTTCGGCTCAGATGCAGCTCCATTGGTGAGGTAAAAGCCAGAAAGGAGATGATGTGTTATTTCGTATGTTCTCCATGGCTATAGCAGAACCAATTTGTACTGTGTGTGTGTGTCTGTGTCTGTCTCTGTGTGGGAGCAAGGACGCGGCTTGTTTTCAAGGCGATGTGTCACAGTCGAAGATGTGACAATTAATCATTCCATTTCAAGTGCTTTTTTTAATTTTATTTTCCATACACACATTGACAGGCATACCAACAGGGATGAGTATTTTATATACCTCATTAGTTAATGGATGGAGAGAAACCCTAAATAGGTAGAATACAATAGATTGCAGTAGAAATGGTAAAAATAGCAGCTCAAGTGGTCCTGCTCTCAGCGGTCTATTTTTAGGCTGCTAAATCCTGGAGGTGCAATTTTACATGATGTCAGGTGAGGAAGAGAAGGTGGAGCATAGTTCAGCTGCAGGAGGACTCAGTAAAATGGTTTATAGATTAGCTATACTGCTTGGAGGCAATGTACAAAGTTTCAATATTATAATATAGAGCTAATAAAATGCAGTGCATACATTTTCCTTATGCGTTGATGTAAAACAGAGCTAATGAGGGAGTAAACATCCATCAGGTGGAAAGGAATATGTCGTCCAATGAATGATAATTTTGCACCGTGTCTGAAGTGTAAATATGAAATGTAAATCGTGATGTGCTTGGAGCTCGTTTCTGCTGCCCCCAAGTCCCCAAAAAATGAGTTATAGCAGGTTTTGTTTTGAGCTGAAAGTAGGACGTGGTTTAACTTTGCAAAGCATAAAGCCTGGAAGCAATGGGAAACAAAAAAGCTCTGTGCATGAAGGGGATAAAATACATCTCGACTACTTCAGCAAAAATCTTAAATAGGATGTTTTCACATCAGACAAAAGCCCCATTCCCACTGCGTAGTACCGGCTCGACTCTACTCACCTTTTTTGCATTTCCAATAGCTAAAAAGTACCTGGTACTACTTTTTTAGTACCACCTCCGTTGCGGTTCCAGGCGAGCCAAGCATGTACTAAAAGGTCATGTGAAACTTTACGGAACACTGATTGGTCAATGCCCTGCACAGCACAAATCAATGGCTGCCACACTCAAACAGCCAAGCTACTTTAACAACAGTAACTTTTTAAAAATTTTTTTTATTGCAGCAGCCATATTGAGGAGGTACAAAAGTTCATGTCTTAAACAGCTGATGAGAGGATCTAGAGAGGTGTGTGTCGCGTTAAAGACTACGCCACGGCAGGTTCGTGCTTCCAGTACATTCTGTCCGAAGCATTGCAGCCCATACTGACTGAATTTTTCCTTATTTTACCAGGCAATAGCATATGTGGCAAGTAAGGAACGCTGCAGCAGCAGTGTACCTTACAGTAAAGATCATATCCATAATGTAATTGGAAGGCTCCGGCCCTCCCCTCCCCTTTGCAGCTCTTCTCACAAGGTCATGCATTAAGCTTATACACCTCACAGGCTGAATCCTGAGCAGGAATACATCAGCCAGCGCTCCAGCCGACGAGAGGAAACGCATTCATCACGAGAGACGCAGGAAGTAATCCCTCACTGTGCCTCTCTGTGCATGCTCGATGCTTCCATAGTGTGGGATCGTGCCACACACTCGACTGAAGCATTTAATGACTGTGATTCACGCACAACAATGTGGCATGATTTTCAAGATGGGATGTTAAACGTGGGAATTGGATTTCTGTTTGAGGTGTCTCCTACTCGCTGATATTAGTATCAATTCTGAGTTGTGTGTTTTATTGATAGAGATGGGACGAACACACACACACACACACACACACACACACACACACACACACACACACACACACACACACACACACACACACACACACACACACACACACACACACACACACACAGAGAGACTCTCTCTCACACTGCAGATGTAGAGCAAGAGCTGTAAGCAGATTATTTCCAGCACAGACTCACTGTGGCTAAAGCTTCAGGGCATTTCAGCCGGTTTTAATGTTCAGGATGTAATAACTCGCCAACACCTGTGAGAAGTCACATTAAAACACTTAAAATATCTGAGTTGGGTGGATTTGATGGATTTCTGTTGCTGTAAAAATGAGATCTAACTCAGCGCCAACATTAATGGTAGCACTATAATTAATTGTTTTTCACAATTCTTGTTTATTGTTGGATGTAAATGTGATTACAATACATTTAACATCTTAACAATTGCAGTGTGTTAGCATTCTGTCTGGTAAGTGTCACCTTAACTGCATATAATATGTTACTTTATGGCATATATGTAAAAAAAATGGGTAATAATACTGACTTAAAATGCTGTAATTTCTAATTTCTGCCAATAAAGTTGGTGCTCCAGTTCCAGAGCACTCTGAAAAAAGGTTGAGCACCCACATGGAAGGCTGATCAAACATATAAACACTGCCCCCTGAAGACTGAGTACTGGTATGATGTAGCCAGGAATAATATGTAGCAGGGCAGTGTCACATTTAGTTGTGGTGTGTCTATGTCTGACAGATGGCTGTTGCCTACATCACGAGGATTATTAAAGCAATAAAGCAATAAGAGTGATTTTGTAACAATCATCACTTATAAATAAATATATCTTATACATTTAAAGTGAAATTTGACTTATCTCATAACTCTGTTTTCATATTTTATATATTTAACAGTCATTTATAAGACAAACCAACAAGCAAACAAACAAACAGACATTGACAGAACCATCTGTTCCTTCTAGTCCTTACATGGTGTCTTCATCTAAAAATGAGAACTGCAGTCTGCAGTCTTTCAACTAAGTGTTGCCTGAAAATCCACATTTTTATTCTTTAAATGGCTCCATGTGTGGCTGAGATGTGCAACATGATGTAATGAAGTGTTTTGGTTAAAATATTTAATGGCGTTCACAGAAAAGAAATAGTGGTATTTAAAAAGAAAAATCCTTATTCATTTGGGGATTATTACCAGGATAAAACTTCAACTCACGATTTTGAGTTATTTATTGTCACAACAGCAGAACATTTATATTTCCTCCTGAATGCAAAAAGCCTTGCTATCAATGTCAAAACAGAGATTTCAGCAAAGCCCTCATCACGTCTTCTTCCTTGGTACAAATTGTAGCACTTAATCAATCCTGGTAAATAAACTGGCGTTCGATGGAAGTACAGTAATGTGTGAGTGTGTAAAGGAGCAGCGACAACTGCAGCAGCTGCAGTCCATTGATTTAGCGACCTTAGCGACCCAGAACAGGAGAGAGGGCATGGAAGCACCTGGGGGAGATTACAAATCCTTCACAAACACACAGACAATCATTTATGCTAATCCCTGCGCAGAGTTTAGAGTCTCTAATTCAGCTAATTATCGTTCTGTGAGCAAAGGAAGTGTGACATTTAACTCAGCTTCTTCAGGGTCTAGTGTGACGTCTAACATATGTGTCAAGCATCACTTTGTAAAGAATGGATTAACACGACCAAAAAAATGGTCAATAATCGGAGGATAAGGAGCTCCCAGACGTTGCGCCGTCTCCACAATTTGACGACATTTTCAGTCGATTGTCTTCTTTGAGTTAGCTGCTAACTGCTAATGGCTGCTTTCTAAAGGCCCATTTATGCTCGCATGCATAGTAAGTCGTCAAAACGTCACAGCCTCATCCTGCCATTCCACCTCGCATTCGCACAAACGTGCAATTCGGCACCGTTACTAACTCCATCACAGAGGTGGAACAAACAAGACACCCCATTGCGCCTTCATTGCGTTCACACAGAATAGTGGAATATGGTAATGGTGGAATAAAGGCGAACCAGGCCCGCATTGAAAACTCTTAGTGAATTTGGTTAGTTAGAAGAACTGCAAATAAGCACAAGGAGATGGGCTAAAATCAGAAATCTCAAAGTCACATCCACCTGACTGACACAGAGATGCACCTCCGTCCACATACAGTACATACCCAGGGGGGGTGGTGCTGTCTCTGTCACACATCCACCAAGCCTTTCACAACGGTCATGTCCCCACACATCTGTCATCCTGGCTGGGGCTGCTTGATGCTGCAAGTAGTGACAGCATTATCAGGAGGAGTCCTGCAGAGAGAGGGAGGGTAAGAATGAGAAAGAAAAGAGCACAGCCTCAGCAGGGGATTTCAAAGACCTTCAAGACCTCTCACGGCTCACAGCCAGAGAGCAGCTCTGCCTCAGTGACTGTAGCTCTGCTAGGGAGACTCCTATCACAATCCTATCCTAACACCAAAGCGCTGTAACATGGGAAATATTGACAATCGAAACATCAGGGGTCCTATTGATTGGTCATGAGTACATACCGTTTTATGCATAAGTGTGTGGAATCATTTCTGTGCATGAAATCCAATCCAATTTCCTCCTGTGCTTGAAAATATGTGCATATTTAGATGCACTCCTGACCATCAGTACCAAAATATAAACCAATGACTAAATAACAGAAATACAAAACCCCAGCTCTATTCTACTCTAGTATAATTAGTCTGTATAATTATGAATATTTAGGTACATTTAATTATAAATGATTAACTAAAACAGGGAAGTGTCTTAACCTCATTCACTGTTATAACTTACTTGTTGTGGATGTACAAGACGTTTTGGGAAATATGCCATCATGCAGAGATAAAACCTGGTCGCACCAGAAAGTGATACAACTAAATATCCTTAGCTGTTTGGTTGTGACTATAAGATATAGTTTGTGAACTGTTTGTTTCCACCCACACAAGCTGCCTTCAGTCATTTACTGTACAATGTCTCTCTGCAGATTCTCTCTGTTTTCTCTCTATACTGTTCTGTCTGTTCCTCCCAGGCATTTTTTTTCACCCTTCTAGACTATTTGGTACAATAAAAACAAAGAGGGACAATCTTATGATCAGATAGCAAACTCGTTAGCTGGCTCAGCTGTAAACAGGCATAGAGTTTATTCAAAAGCCGTATGTACACTATCGACTCCTGTCCCATAACTCAAAGTATGTCTTTGTTGTGGAGCATTTTATGTTCGACAAAGGAGGTGAAATACGACTGGATGGGGACACATAACTAATACGCTGTAGCTTCCTCCATTTCTGACTTTGTCTAGACGGCATGTTGTTGTTCAATGTCCCCATTTTGCAGGTCAGAGTTCACTAAAGTTGATCTCATCATGAAATATGTATGAGGATTTATTCACCGTCATGAGAAAATCCACGAATTTGGTGTGAAATTCTGCTCTTTGTTGTGGGGGTGTGAGTGCATGTTTAATATGATACAAGAGCCATTAGTTTAGCTTGGCTTGATGACATCAAACATAGGAAACTGCAGCACTAACGCTCACTACATATCACATTATATGCTATTTGTTTAATCGGGACAAAAAACTGAAATAAAAATAAGGTTTAAAGAGATGAATGTATGTGTATTTCATCCAGGTGACTTTAAAACTGACATGGTTACCACATATTGCATTTTGCAGGTGTTTTGTAAATTACTCTGTATGTGCACAAGCAGGTGGATTTAGAATGGGTCAGATTTTAATTTTGCAAATGCGTCCGGAAGCATATTATATGATATTAAATGTGTGCACGGATCGTTCTTATGCAAAATTGGTCTATGCATGGTGCTGTGGCGTTAAGATGGCTCACTTAATGTTCTTAACTCTACATGGTATCAGTCTGATTTTATCATAGGTCACAACTTGGCTCCTTGTTTTCCAGATTTGCCCAATTTTTTAATTCAGGTCCTACTACTAATACACATTCTCAAATCATATGCATATACAAAAATCTTAAAACATGTTCCCAGAACTGAATACACAAACTCAGATTCCTTCCCAATCCGTGTAAACATTTGCAAACATCGCTGACTCAATATGCATTTTCATGTCTGTGAACATCTTGTACTGGTTATACAAAGCTGTTTATTTCTAAGACAAGGTGCAATCAATGGAACATTCATGTGTAGCATTGTTTTGAAGTGTTGCAACATAACTGACAGTGCTATTGTTGCAGAGCTGATATTTATTATGCATGTTTTTGTATCCCTCATCAGGAGAATGCAGCTTCAACTCTGCGGGGGTTTACGACGGCACCGTGTTCAGCAGGATATTTCAGATCCTTTACAGAAATGAGGAGATTACGGTGAATGACTGTATGATCTTCAGAGTCCACCTGCTGTTGGATGGAGAACGGGTGAGTCATGCTGGTGACATTTTCTGCAAACGCTCACCGCTGTAGCAACAATAATAATAATAATAATGAAAAATAGAGAGAGAGACAAAAGAGTAACAGAATCAACGCCATTTTTCTGCTGGCATTTTATCTGCAGCCTGGCTGTAAAATGCATGACAGATAATTACAGTGTCAGCGGCTTTATAATAGTTGAATTAAATGGCCATCAATTAATGCATTTTATCTGGTCTCCACTCTTAACATCTGACACAAACACTCCTATTTCATGTATTTCAGCCAGTTAATTAATCAGAAATATGCCATAACTATCTAATGAAGAAGTCATATAATATTGCTGAGTTTGTTTCTCTTTAAGGAAGACTCTATATGACAACACCCTAAAAGATCTAAGGCCGGCCATAACAACTAAAAAATAGGTTAAACTAACTTTTAGCAACAAGGTTGCAAAGTTAACCCCACCTTGTAAAAGGTACACGGTCCTAACCATTATAGAAACAGTTCAGCATGAACAACCGGACATGTAAACCTGCCAGACAGTTATTGATGCGATGTCCTTTACGATTTCACCGTGGGCATGACCCGAAAAATCCACTCCGTTTGTTTTTGTTGGAGCTCAAATTGATTTTCCGTGACAAAGATGAGACAAGCTGGGGTACGGGGGAGAGTAAAGACGGCCTCACTCAAAGCTAATCATCCATGTGATGGCCGTGGCTCACACGCTGACATCACCTTGCATTACAGCTGCTCTCTGGCGTACAGTACGTCTGGATGCCTCGATCACAATGCGGATGTTCCATCTCCATGATCTGCGTGAGTCCCAATTGGAGAAGATTTCATTAAATATAGAAATGCGTGTGGAGGTGTGGAGACAGAGAAGCTTTAAGGCATGTCAGAATTCGGCTGCGAGTTCTCCCGAAGGCTTCCCACTCATTAACCTTCTGGAGGTTATCTGCCACTCACAGCTATAGCAGATAGCACGTGCAAAAAATAGCCCCTCATTTCCCCTGTGTATGCTTAATCAATCAGAAGATCAATATCAGACACAGCTGCAAAGATTGGGATCTTAACTGTACAGCACATGTGTGCATTTCTGGGCAAATGTAAAAGAGAAAGGAGGAGGAGGAACTGTGTCTAATCTTCATTTTAATTAGGAACACGGCACCTCGGTCTTCAAAAAGGTTCCACTCACGTCGCTTTGTTTGTAGTCTGCTCGTGTCTTTTGGGGTTTTTTTTTCATTTTGTTTTTCAAATTTAAATAGGTTGTCCTTTATTTCCATAAGCCACGACACTCTGTCACTTTGAACATGAGTAATTCAGCTCTGTTCAGCCTACATCAGATTAAAAGATATTCAGGAATACAGGTTCTAGACCACACAGAGAACATAAGCACTTAGTTAAAATACAACTTTGAAGTTGCTAAATTAGCATTGCAAACAAGGTTGGCCACACTGGGTCCAGACGCTGTCGTATCTGCTCTATAGCTGTCCATCATGTTGTTGTTCATCACTTCTATGTATATCCAGAGCATTTCTCTCTGGGCTAGTTGTTTTTTTTAGTTTTTTTTAACACATCTCCTCTAGTCATCATCATGATGAAGATGGTGAACCACGATTCGCTTCAGCATAATGTTGAGCGGTTGCACAATCCATGTTGCCTGTAGGGATTGCAGTTTTTCCGCTTGGTTTGGCTAGACCGCGTTGACATATATAACATGTAAATCACCTGAGATTAAATTGAAATGAAATTAAGTGAATGTTAACCACGCATCATCATCTGTGCCAATGTTTTGCAGGTGGAGGAAGCTTTGAGTGAGGTGGACTTTCAACTGAAGCTGGATCTTCATTTCACTGACAATGAACAACAGTAGGTTTTTTTTTGGAAATGTGTGTCTGTGTGTGTTTGAGAGAGAAAATGCAACTCTTTCCCCTTTGTGCAGCTTTTATGCAAGAGTGAGAATGCAAACGAGGCATGAATAAGGGCTATTTTATCCTTTGGCTCACAGCCATCACTTTAAGCACCTGATCACAACGTTTGCGCTTGCAGTATTGGATTAAAGTGAGTTTTCTCTTTGCTCGCGGACGGGTAGAAAAAGAAATGGGCCGTTTGGCTGAGCACACATGGTGTACTGCTCCTGCATTGGCAGCTACGCATTAGTAAAGAATGGTGTTTAAAGTGTCGTTTCACCCTCTTTGTCAAACCTGTGTGATTATACATGTCAGCCTTACACAGGACTGAATTATGGAGCTCCTCTATGACATGAACTCTGGTTGTTTTTTACTCAGAGTCTGAATGACAGTAGATTGTATCTCGACTGGAGCAGTAATGAAGACGTAGTAGACAAACTCCTCCTTCCATAGCTGCATGATAGACCGTTTCTAATCATTTTTAAATTTTATTTGATTTCTGGAAACCATCTCCCGACCCCACCCTTGGTGTCTTTAGCTTTGCATCACCACTGTGTAGCACTGCGATACAGTGTAATCCCTGTTTAACTCATTTTTAATAGCTTTTCTTAATTAGTTTATTTTTTTAGTTGTGTTGTACCTGTTGTTACTTTCATTTATTTGCTGCTTCATTTTCCTCAGCCCATCATTACAGGTGTATGTTTAATTGTTTTCCTGGAGTAAACACACAAAAAAAAGGAAAATACCAAAAACAATTCCACACATTTTAAGAGCTTTGTCAAATTATTTGTCATTTCTGTATTAGTGCCACTTCCTTCTCTCATCCTCCTTCCCTCAGGCTGGCAGAGATAGCAACTGTCCCCCTGATCAGCAGTCGGACCCTCAGCCTCCACCTCCACCCGCGGAGAGGCCTCCACCACCACGTCCCTGTCATGTTCGACTACTTCCACCTGTCCGTCATTTCCGTCTCCATACATGCGTCACTGGTTGCCTTACATCAGCCTCTAATCAGGTAGAGTTAAAGGGGCTTTTGCAGTCGACACACCTTGAATGAACACAAAGTATGACTACTTTTTTTCTTTTCTTATGCAAACAAAATTGAGTTTTTGCTAAGCTAACATTAGCTCCACGAGTATAGGGTGGAATAGTTTTTATTGTTTCCAGCTAAATGAGAACCCTGTATACTCTTGAATATAAATTTAATTTCCAAAATGTTGCTAAAAGACTAAGAGATATAAGATAAACTTGTTTGGCTCTTTGTCTTGCATTTTTACTTTTTACCTCTAATATTACAAGAAAAAACACCATTTTAATTTTAATTTAAATGCTTATCAAATGTAACAGTAACATGGATAATGTTGGCTGGGACTGCTGGAGTGTAAAGCTAGAATGTATAGCACCCATGACTAGCTTTCTAGTGGGGGAAATATTACGTAGTGGATGTGAGTCTTAATTTTTTTTTTCTTAATTGTACCCTAAACACCTCACTGTGTGTAACTAAGTATTTAATGATGTGCTCCTTGCTCTTGGAAGTAATGCTCAGTTACTAGTGTAACTGTTAGTCAGACATGCTTTGCAGCTCATGCTAGAGCTAATAAACACACATTTTAATCCATTACACATTTGCTGCTGTGCTTTTGGTTTTGGCCTGAAAAAGACGCCGCACCTCAAAAGCAGAAAATTAATCTCACCACAGCGGCCTGCTATGTTTGCTAAGTTCTGATTGGACGAAAGGAAGGGGTTTAGAAAAAGAATAGTCCCTCTTGTAGATTATTGAATTGCAGAACTGTTTAAACCTCAATGATAATGAGTTTTTGAGTGATGGCTTTAATCACAGTTGCATCCAGAGGAAATCAAGAGGATGAACTGCTGGCTTGTATAATTGTCCATTTAAGCAGCTAATGGATGTATTTTTAATTTTGACTGCCTAAATAGTCTCCCAAACACTATACATCAATATCATAAACTCTGTGCGAAGCAATGCATTACAAAGATTGCTGCAGCACTTGATTGATTGATTGGAAGAGTAGCAGCTCGTGTCTCTCAGCTTACTCGTCCTCCTTCACTCACATGCACTCCCTCCCTGCATGTGTCCTCCCTGTTCTCTCTGCAGCTTCGCTCGGACAGGGAAGAGCTCCTGGCTGGGGAAGGGATCGCCGGAGAGCACTAGCGACACATCTGCCATGTCAGTAGAAAACATTGTTTTCGGAGCAGGCTACTGCAAACCTGTGATCTCTGAGGTATGTTAACCTTTAGCAGAGTTTAACTAGAGGGTCACAGAAGGCGAGAGCCTGCTTTGTCTCACAAAGGAAGCAGTTCAAAATGTTTTTTTGTTTTTTTTCCCCCTTTTCGGAAGCAAGCAGCCAAATGCCAAGTGATGACGCAAACGCCATCTCGGTTTAGGGACAGAGGCTGATGGATTCAGTTGCGATTTGTTTTGGCGTGTCATCCAGAAGCAAGAGGATTCAGTTGATTACTATAGACAGAGAGTCATTCCGATCTTGGATCACTGATCCCGGACCTACTTGTCCCTCAGAATCATTCCTGCAGGCTCCCTGGAAGTCTTAAAGCTTAAAGACCAGAGGCCAACACAGAGATTATTACTGCGCTCCACTGTGGCTTTTCATAATATCTGATTAACCCACCTGCCCAGGCATGTAGGCTCCAGGCTTAGCATCTGGAAGTGAGAGCAGCTCTCCCTGGAAATGATGCTGTGGTCTTGTCACCTCCCTCCCATGTGTCTACACTCATTTACTCTACAGTTAAGCTGCACAATGACATCAATTTTAGTCCAATTACTGGCATCATAATTATTGTCTGTGATTATATATGTTTTACTTTACAATAATTTAACTGTATCTTTATGTGATTATAGGATAATAAAATAATTAAACTGCTCTTAGAACACTATATTAGGAAATTATTGTCACTTATGTACAATTAGCAGCTCTCTAAAATGAATAAATGTGTTAAGACCTTCTTTTTTTCATTTCCTGGCTTGACACCACATTCTCTGATTGTTAAATAATATTTTCATGATCAGGTTTTGTCTCTAACCTTCTTTTCTACAGAATTGAGTTGTGTTCCAATTCCATACCACATACTGTACTAAAAGTAAAGTAAACTTTAATGCATGACATTGCATAGAAATACAGTATGTTCCAAAACCATACTACACGCGACAGTGAGGCACAAATCACTGTTATGTTTCAAGTGTGAAAAAAGGGGCTTCTGCAACCCCTCCATGGTTATGGTTTATGGGATGAATGGAAGACGTCTTGGTCTGCTCAGAGTTTACAACGGCGTCGTTCCCAAATTTTGTGAGATCACATCCTTGACCCAAGAGACTGATGAAAATATGGAGGCTGTTTCCTGCCATTCAAATTCAAGTGCATGGCTAAAGTGATGACAGTGACCTAAAACATGTCTGCGTCATGCAGAACAAAAGGTGCGCACCAAGCAACGTCTTCAGGTTCTCCTTTGAGAACCAGACCCTCATCTACTACGACTCTTATTCTACTATTACTTGGGCTAGTTTCTGAACTTTTTGCACTATATTCATTTCAATCCTCAATATTAATAGCAAGGCTAGTTCAAAGGTTAGTGCCTCATTTGTGCTGAAGCCACTAATCTTTATATAAAATCATCTCTTTCTCTTGTGTTTGCCAATGATTCCAAACTGTCTACAGTCGTAAACCTGTCGCATCCATTCTTCCTCTTCCTTAAAAACGTGCATCTCTCAGGTTCCTGCAGACGTCACAGTCTACACTGTAAATCTTAATGAGCGCCCTGTTTGCCCCCATCACCCTCCTCCTCCTCCTGGTTTTTACTCCCACCCCTGGCTGGGCACTTTAATAAGCTATGCGTTTAGCCAAGCAGGGGGGGTTCGTTTGATCACAGTAATGAGTTCTGCTCACAAGCGCCACGTACCACATAGCCGAGGGTGAAATTTGCACAGAACGCACCCTCCACCCTCCACCCTTATTTATTTAGTTCGTTTCACCTGTGGCTACACTACATTTTCAACATTTCCCCCCCTTAACATCATTTCATTTCCTCTTTAGTGTTATGTTTTCACTACTGAGTAAAGTCGAATTCTAGATTTCCATCGATATCAGCTGTGACATATCAAAAAGAAGGAAAAAGTTCCCTCTGTGGTATAAAAGGATATTTTGAAAGGAAAATGATGTTGTTAGAAGTGGGACATCTGTGAGAATTGTTGGTCTTTTTGGTGGAAATGAAAGATAACTCAACAATTACGCCTCATATATTGTCCTTTGAGAGGCTGTTCTCTACCAGTATACAACATAATGAACGGCAGCAGTGATCGGATACTTCGATATCCCTCCAGACTGCGATAGTGAACTGTGAAATCCATCTACAGCAGCAGACACAGGCAGAAATTCTCATGTCAGGTGACTTAGAATCTGTGATTTTAGGATAATGACTAGTTCATACTGAAAAAAAAATAGCTATTTTTCTCGGCCAGACTGATCCAGGCAGGCCTCTATAAAGGTAAAGAGAATTATGAAAGTACACATACAGATGTTCCTTCCTGGTCCGGGTATAATGCACCGCTGCAATTACAGAGCGCACGCAGGTATGATGACAGGGCCTGAGACTGTGCTGTGCTTGAGGCAAATTGCAGCACACCCTCAGATACTCCAGCATCACATGCCTCTCCACGCTCAGGGCCCCACTGGCGCTACCAAAAACATCCCAGCCATGGGAAGAACTCACTGGGTAGCAGACTAGCCATTCGCTGGTCACATTCAAAGTTCCCTGACTTCATATTATGACGGCTGACATGCACAATGATAGTTGTTTGGGTAGACGGCCATTAGCTGTTCAGGAAGATAAATGAGAGACATGATTATAGCATGAGGGTGATTTGCAGCTGTTTGGACAGAAACGTGACATATTCATCATATAACGTGTGAATTACACTGTTGAAATACAAGTTAATACTTCTACTCTATTGTTAGAGAGCCACCTGCTGGAAATGTGGTCTGTATTACACATTATAATTAGCACTGAAAGGCAGGGGAGCTTGCAGTTGAGCTTTAGGAATGATTTTTATTTTCTTTATCATCTTCTTGTTTCTCTAATCAATCCCCGGAGAATGGAGACATATTGGCTCCACTTTTCATCTTTGTCATCCAACATTTAAAAGTCATGACAGGGATGCGTTACATCCTCTACATGCACTGATTTGGTTTTATAGCTCGCAGCAAGCTGTGTTTAGGGGCCATTTGTTTCTAACATCTCATTTGATCTTCCGAGGAATAATCCAACACGCTTCTAATCAGAAGCTCCTTTTAACGCAAGGTCAGTTACAAGCCTGTGCAACTGTTGCAGTGGTAGGCCGTAAAGTTAAAGTATGCATACATGGCCGTTTTCACAGAAGTGACTGACCTACATAGCAGCTGACATTTCCTGTGTGTCTCCTTCTCTGCAGGGAAGCTTTTATGTACCCAGTGAAAACTGCCTGCAGAGAGCCCATACGTGGCACCGAAGGCTCTGCCGCCTCCTGTTGGTTGCACACAGAGGTCTTCACACCTACTACACTGCATTAATGAAGGAGATCCCACAGCTGCAGCAGACGCCACTAGACTCAGGTGAGTATGTTCAAAACTCCTTCGAAGTGTCGTTTTTGGCCCTCAGAACCATTTATGCATTCTATGTACAGTCAAAGTACCAATAAGTGAGTGTTAAAATATTAAAAGTACTGGTATTCATTATCAATATTGACCACATTTAGTGTGTTATTACAGCAGACAACATTATTATTACAGCATTATTTTGTACAGACATGAATGTGTAAGAGGCATTTTAATGCTACTAGCGGAGGTGCAGCTGATTTTGGTTGGGTAGTGTCATCGATAATAGTGCTTCAGAACTCATCATTTATTTTGGATGAAAACTGGATGTACATTATATTATTTACATCTGAAATGTGATTGGTAAGCTGTACGTACCGGTAAATGTAAGTACTCTTACGGAATTGTGATGTATTTGAGTAAATGTACTTATTTAGTAGTGCACAGATTTAATTGCCCTGAGGAATCAATTTGTCTTCATCCTGTTCTTAAATGCTCGTTTATAGTTATAGTCTTTGGCTCCAAAGAATACTTTTTTCCTAATGAAGTGTTCTTTGAAAAGATTTTCCTAATCAAATAAATGAAGTTTTACCATTAAATTTAAATTCAGCCTGTCTTAATGCTTGGGACACACTGTGTTTCTTTTCTTTCTTCAGAGGCGCTGCCTGTAGAAGAAACTCTAAATCAGCTCACAATAGAGTTACAGGTATGTTCATTCAACAAAAGGCATTATGATTCTTACTTTATTGCTACTTCCATAGTGTTGTAATGTTGAAAAAACATTATTTTCAATTTATCTGCTCTATTATGTGTGTAAAACAGTTATGTATGCAAACTGCTCCAATGCATGGCTCCAAACACTTCTATGCACAAATAAAGATAATTGTACTGCTTTAATCTAAAAGTCTGGATTTTTTTTATTATTATATTTGTTGGTATATTCAGCAACACAAGAAAAATTTGAATTAAGTGAAAAGACCAATGCTAAAGAAAGAACTATGTATTTTTCCTGTCTAGAATAAAGACAGTGTTCATGAGCCGTCAGTTCAAGGAGAGGGAAATAAGTGCATTAATTTGTTTGGTGACTAAAATATTAAAGGATTTTGTCCGTCATGAATGCGATCAATGAGACATTATATAATCATGGCTGCCAAGTCTTTAAACAAGTCCCTAAACATCCTTTGAAATGGACATGTGGACTCCAACAGATGCAGGACGGCCATGAGAAGGTAGCGGAGCAGATCAGCAGGGACGTGAGCCAGCTCTGCTCCCAGCTGGCAGCTCTGTGGAGCCGCTTCCTCTCGGTCGCCGTGCTCAACCCCCACATCCTCTCTTACCTGGCCCAGGAGCATCACACGCTCCGGGTGAGAGTCACGCTCCAACAAAGACACGGTTATACAATGCTCAAAACATCTACATGTACTGTGTGTTCTCTGAGCATGCAGTCCAGAGATGTTGACATGTGTAAATATAACCATTTTAACCCCCAGAACGCACACAAAAATACACAAATACCCCAAAAAACTAAGTGGATTCATAATCAGTGACTAATTTTCTTTTGCTGGGTTTTACACAGTATTGAATAAAATTGTCTTGCACAACATTTTATCTCAGTTGTCTGGAAATAATGAAAATGTCTGCTTTGGTATTAGATTTCCTTGAGGGGATCCTGTCATGTCTTCACCCATCAGTAGAATTAAGATATCAATAATTATTCTGTAATTATTGTGGTTGGAAAACACACCAGAAATAGTGTTCCTTGTGATTTTTACATCTCAGTTGCAGATTTCCAAGGCTAATGCACTAACAGTGTCTTATTAGCATTCTGAGAGGGAGAAATCTTTTGAATCAAGTTTATGTCATAGACTGGAAGACGTGATTTGAATGAAATGTTTGTCCCAACAACCAACTGTTGTTTTTTTTTGTTTGTTTGTTTTTGGAAACCCCAGGTCAGGAGGTTCTCAGAGGCGTACTTCTTCACCGAACACCCCAAAGAGATATCGCTCACTTTTCAAGAGGACCTGTAAGTTACAGCCCTCCCATAAGAAATTAACTATTCTATGAATGTATGGAATTGTAGTATTTATGATATTACTCTGCTGACTCAGAATCAACAGACATGGTCAGATGGCTGCAGAAGTGCGGAGCTCAGACTACCTGACCAAGATGCCTCCTTTACCTGTTGAGTGCCTGGACATTGATGGAGACTGGAACAGCCTGCCCATCATCTTTGAGGACAGATATGTGGAGTCTCCTCAAACAGGTAATAGAGAAGGTTTTTTTGCTTTTCAAGGTAAAAGATTTGATCTCTAACTGCTACACCCTTGTCTTTCCAGAGTGGGTATCACATGTGCCAACCACTGATGGACAGACCAACTCAGATCCTGCCATTAGTCCTGCCGATGGGATTTTACAAAGCGTCCAGGGAGCCAGATCACCAGCAATACCACAGGATCCAATGGACAGTGATGACTGCATGGACCTGCCCACATATGTCTCACTCATAGCAGAGCAGAGCAAGGCAAGCACCAACATCGGAAGTACCCAGAACTCCTTTTCTACCCAGGACAACGATATTCCCGCTCTAGCAGATGCGGCAAACTTGAAGGAACCAAAGGAAAAACCGGAGACAGTCTTGAGTCTCTCCTCCAACCACAATCCCCTCATTGACTCCAATAACAGCACTGATGAGTCTCCTGCTCATCACGTAAAAGAAAATATCGTCCAACTTTGTGATGCCACAAATGACACCAATGCAAGAGAGAGAGAAAACAATGAAGAGGAATCTGAAGTCGGCGTGTCGTTAAATCGCTCTATGGATGATGAGAGTGAAGATATTCCTCTCATCAGCCTCCCCACTGCCTATATGCATCCAAATCTGCCTCCCTTTCCAGGTGATGTCAGAAAAGATATGGCTCATCGTGGAGGTCTGATCGGCTCCAAGATAATGAAGCGCTCGTCCTCAGTTATTTCTGACTCAGGCATTGAGAGTGAGCCTAGCTCGGTAGCGTGGCCCCTAGAGGCTGCTCTTCAAGGCCGACGTCCTCTCGATTTCTCCAGCGAACGGGAGATTCCACAGCAAATAGTGTGTCGCCACTCGGTTCACCGCAGCTCTCTGGAAGGCCTGCAGATGGAGAGCAATGGCAGCCTTCCAAGTGCAGGTATACAGGCCTCACTCACCTCTATTAGCTCCCTGCCCTACGAGGAGGACCAGCAGCAGCAGCAGCTCAGCAAACTGACCAAGTCAGTCTCTGCACCTCAGATAAGTAGCCCTGAATCCACTGGGGAAGACAACATACTACTTAACCAGGTAGCAGACACTAAGAGCTTAGTGCAACATCAGGATTCATTTAGGATCAAGTGCTCTTTGCTGAACAGCAGCTTAGAATCGGAACAATCTGAATCATCTGCATTAGATCCAAGTTTAACAACAAATCTTGGCCATATTCTCAAGGGGAACATTAAGTCTGAAAAGTCAAACCCTCCACAGTACCTGTCAGAGACATACATAACCAAGTCAGAGTTAAGTGGCTTGTCTGAAGTCTTGCTTTTACAAGAGTGTGTAGAAAGCCCTCATGTGAAGGAGAGCACTGTTATTGGTAGCCAGGGGGAGAATATGAACCATCAAACACACATCAGTGGAGTAAAGACCTCAGTGGAGGATGTGCATCTCGTAGAGATGGAAGCAGTGCCCTGCAGCTGTGGAAACAAACCATGTGTGCATAAAAGTGCAGCTGATCAGAAGAGAAATAACACCAGAGAAGAGAGCCAAAGTTTCCATCACACCGAACTTCTCACTGACCAGGACAGCCTGGATCCCTCAGACCTTCAACACTCCAACGACTTTCCCAACAGCACCACCGCCACACAGAGGCCGAGTGACCTTACAGGACTGATCGTCATTGATATGACATCATCTGTTGACCCCAATGGTATTTCAGCCAGTGAGAAAGGGCCTTTAGACTGCCAGACGAAGCCCTCTAAGATCCCCAACTCAGGGCTTGCCTTCGTGAATAAGAAGATGGTGGAGGTGGTGAATATGTCGGTGTCCTGTGCCCCCACCTGCCTGCCATTTTCTTCTGTTGTGAGAGACTCTCCATCCATCAGTGGGCTGTCTGCTCGCCAGGCCACCTCACCGATCACCCATCAGCCTCTGGGCTCCTTTGCCATCATCTCCTCGTCTTCGCTCAATCCCCTGAACATGGACGACGAGACCAATGAGCGTATGCTAAAGTGAGTTTATGTTTCGGCTCAAGGTAGCATTAACAGAGGATACACTGTGCTGTAAATGACTCTTAAAGTCCAATTTGAATCACATAGTAAAGGTATTTTCAGGTTCTTTACACTGATCTGCTTTGGATATCAAGCTCTCTTCTCTGTCTACATTGACAGACTAACAGCCAGACAGCATCTTGCTACACAGCACAATAAGTGCAACAGACTGCAACACATATTTGCTTGTCTCCTTATCTACATCCAGGGACACATATCTTTTGTTGCACACTTGCTTGCTGAACAAGCTATCAAATAAATATCTGTTGGGGAGCCGTGCTGAGGTTAGCAGACAAGATAAGAAAAGCTGGCCACCTGAGGCAGCTGACAGCTAAAAACGTACCTGCAAATGTCAACATCGGTCAATTAGTATTGGTCAATTAGACCAATGTAGGGTGCTTTCATACCTGAAAGGTTTTTGTTACAGTGTGCAAAGAATTTTTCATGACATTCCTACATCCTGTCATCATTTCCGTGGGCTGTGCCTCCCTCTCATGTCCTCTTGTATCCTCTCTCTCATCCTCACAGAAAATAAATTAGTTATTAATTAATTAATTAAGTTTTTATCCGGTTTTATCCATCGGGCCATATCACTATTAAATACCTCATCTCTTCCTCTCCCCATGTGCTACCGCAGCTCATTTTTAACTTCTTCCATTTCTTTTTCTTCTTCTTTTGTTTATTGTTTATTTTTATATTGCTGTGACGTCCTGTAATTGGTCCAAAAGTCTGAACCATCCAAAAAAGTGCTTTCACACTGTAAATGAACCAAACCATGGTTCAGTTTGATCCAGACCGAAACCACCTCAGAGTTCATTATAACGCATAAACCGGCCCATTTATAGGCTAAGATGCGAAAAGAGGTCTCCTGAAACTTGCCTTCCAATAAGTTATAAATAAGATATTAAGACTTAATTTGAAAATCACGTTTTTGACTGATTTCTGACCACTATTCCAGGTGGACATTAAAGATGCATTCAAGCATGTTCAAATTTGTTAGATATCTGCCTACAGGCAAGTGACAATAATTCCTTTCTGACTTGGGAGTCAGTAATTAATGTTATAAAAAAATGCAAACCTTCTTCCAAGTAGAATTTAGGAGAGATACCGAGAGAGATTATAATCCACACCAACTACAGGAAACGAGGCCAAAACAAAAGGCTGCATGGTTGTGTGGAGCCGGCTGTTGACATCTGGTGCAGTTATTCATGCTTGGAAATCTGAGCAGTGAGGGCAAAATTTGAACGAGGTGAAATGCCTCCGCCAGAGTATATTAAATCACATCAAAGAGCACAGACAAATCCATAGTGATTAGCCGAAAGTATAGGAGCTGAGATCGGATTTGTTTTGCCTTCTCCTCTGCTAAAATCTGTAACCTGGCAGGATGACAGGGTAATACAACTTAGGAACGCTACTAGAAGGCTGTGGGACTTCTGTGTACGTAGGTTTGAGCAAAAGTGGGATGTGTGACCTCAAATTAATCACATAGAGAAATGCAAAAAGCTGGTTTTCCATTATATGTTGAACCAAAGACAGAAAATGTAGGAGTGATTCACCTCTAGATGCACTTTTAGTGTTGCACAAACTTTTTGGTGATAAAATCTCAGATTAGCATTTTATCTCTGTGCATGCAAGTAAGGGTATAACGTTGTTTGGTTGTCCATGCACAAGACTTTTTTTCCCAAAATATCACTTCTTTTTTTCCTCCAGTTTATACAAAGCAAAAAAGGAGCTGTTCAAAGAGTTGAGCTTTCAGGGCAGCTTGTACAGCGACCTTCCTCTCCTGGCATCAGATCTGCCCTACTTCCCCCCCGAGGAGGACGATGAGGAGTTTGATGACGGTATACACCTCGTGGTGTGTGTCCACGGGCTTGATGGTGAGTACAGCTGAACGCTCTGGTTCAGTGGAGACCAATTCCTCTCCAAGAACGTAACAGCTATTAAACCATCTGTAGCGTACAGTTCATCCTTTTATTTTAGATCGTAGTGTCTTATTAGCATTTTAAGTGTCATGCAGTCTGAGACTGAGTTTTAATATCACTTCTCACTCTGTAGTCTTCCATAAAACATAATCCAGGTGTCTCTTAAATGATTAATGGACACCTTTCATAGGAGTTGAGGCAAAAACTGCGAGTCTTAATTTCCTCTTTGCTCCCAGGAAACAGCGCAGACCTTCGGCTGGTGAAGACTTTTATCGAGTTAGGCCTGCCAGGATCCAGGCTTGACTTCCTCATGTCTGAAAGGAACCAGGTACATTTGTAGATGGCAGTGATGTGAGAACATTCATAACGTGCCCAGTCACATTTTCTGCAGAGCTCTCGACTGCTGTGTTCATTCTTGGCCGTTTCCCTGCAGATCGACACGTTCGCAGATTTCGACACCATGACGGACAGGTTGCTGGATGAGATCATTCAGCATATCCAGCTGTACAATCTCACAATCGGCAGGATAAGGTCAGACGCTCAGCTTTTATTACCGTGCAGCATTCACATTACTGATGGCTCTGCTCTTGAGTGAGTTTGATGATGGCACAGCCAGAGCAGCGGCACACATCCACTTCGCTTGGTCAGTAGATGGCAGCAGAGACTTTGCGTTGATTCAGCATCAAGCTTGAATTTATGAGATTCACTGTTTCATGATAATAAATAGGGTGTACATACTCAAACTGGGCCAGTGGCACAAAATGGATAGAAAGCTCTTATCGTACGCTGCCAATAAGTTTCTGACTTTCACTTGATAGACTGCACTCCTTAATGAAGCTGTGTGTTGCCGAGTTCCAATCAAATTGAGCCATTCATCTTCCTGCTTAATTGCCCTCAATGTGCCAATGATTTTTTTTTCTTTTTATATAAGAGTTTCAGCCAAAGTTTGTTAACTTTCTTAATTGTGGCATATCCTCGAGAGGGTATGCGTCAAATACAAAAGCAATGGGCTGCCGCCATAGCATCTGTTTTTTTTTCTTCTTTCATATTTAGTTTGGTAGGAGACAGATGAGGAGCAGACATGGTATTATGGGATTTTGGGTGGAGCTGTAACGGTGTAGTAATTAAACTAAGTGACAGAAAGAGGTTCATGAATCTAATATGTCCTTGTACGGTATGTCCTCTATGTTAGCATCATTTAATTCTCATTGCCTTTGAGAATGTTTAAACGTTGAAAAGTTCGCTAATGCTAAAGCTCCCTACACCTCCAGTTAAAGTAGCTCTTACTGACGGATGAGTCTATAATAGGATATTGCACAGTGTCAGTGTTGGTCAGCAGCGTTGGAGGCACTTTTTTTTCCTCTCTACCTACTCAAGTTGCAAGTTTATCTCCCTGAAAGTTGTTTGTCTTCGGCCAACAGCTTCATCGGCCACTCTCTGGGGAACATCATCATCCGCTCGGTGCTGACGAGGCCTCGCTTCCGCTGCTATCTGCCCAAACTGCACACTTTCCTCTCGCTGTCCGGCCCACACTTGGGAACACTGTACAACAACAGCACATTGGTCAGCACAGGTGAGGCCGGCAATCAGCTGCGGGATAAAACACTGCAGATGTGCCGTATTTACAGCGCTTGCCTTTTGATGTTCCGTGCTCCTGGTCTTTTCATCTAAGAATCTATCATCCATGTGTGCGTTTCCTAGGTCTGTGGTTAATGCAGAAGCTCAAGAAATCCGGATCCTTGCTGCAGCTCACCTTCAGAGATCACACTGATCCACGGAAAACGTTCCTCTATCTCCTCAGTCAGAAACCAGGTAGGAACTAAAGACAGAGACAGAACGCTGACTGCCGCGCTTAAAAGACTATTACTTGAAAGACGTTCTATTCAGATGCTCATGAAAATGTTGTCAGCCTGTCTTTTTGGTGAGTTTTTGTGTGTGTGTCAGCTCACAAACACTCAAACCCCTGCCAGCGAGCTGAGAGGCCTGTGAGAGGCCTCCTCACTGTGTGAGTGGAACAAAGCAGTCGTTTGTCACACAGGATTGAAGAAGATAAGCCTGAAAACACTTTTACCCCTCCAGCGCTGTGGCAGGCTGACAAAATGATCCAAACCCTGTCATTGGAAACCCACCAGTGCACTCGCTTAAGAGCGCACAGACAGGAGACTTGAGAAAAAATGCAGTTTTATCGTATCAAGCCTGTCATTGTACTTGTGATTGTACTTTGCGTTTTACAACCAATGCACTCCTTTCTTCTGTCTTCCTCTCTCTCTCTCTCTTTCTCTCTCTTACACACAGACAGACACACACTGTGTGGTCTCAATTACTCTTTTATTTTTATTTCCTTTCAGGGCTCCATTTCTTCAAGAACGTGGTGTTGGTGGCGTCTCCACAGGACCGCTACGTTCCTTTCCACTCTGCCAGAATAGAGATGTGTAAAACCGCTCTTAAAGATAGGACCACAGGTCAGAAGTAATTATATTAACGCTCTATTAGATTCTCCTGTCTTTCTTTTTGCTTCTATTGAAGTGTACAAACCTCAAGTTGCAGCTTTATACAGGGTTATGTCACAGCCATTCTACATACACTCCCTATTAACTCCGTTGTACCAAAATCGGATGCGATTGACCTTGAGGACGCTGGCGAGGGAGTCCTAAATGAATGGAATGGAGCTAAACGGCCAAAATAATTATTTTCTTCTACTTCTAGATGAAAAAGCCCAAATTTCATTTTAGTTTGTGCAAATATAGTATCGATTATACATCAGACACTGACTATTAATGCCGCATAAAGTGGCTAGTGGTGCTTTCACAACAATTGAAACAGCAAGAAAATAGCTAATGGACTGATTGTATCTACCCATTATATCCAAAACATAATGAAAGCTGGCAGAAAAAACATTTGTTTTCCCCATAAACGCTTGATTTTGGGGCCCCATTCATTTTAGACTACCTCAGAACTTCTCTATACTATTAGATTACCTCTGGTTATGTGCAGGATTGCAGTATTTCTTGGGCTGGGCTTTGAATGCAAAAGGTGTGTCATGCATGCAGTAGTTCTCACCAGAACTCTCCTCATTTTTTGCACTGAAGGGCCCGTGTACACTGAGATGATCAACAACCTCCTGCAGCCACTTGTGGAGGCTAAAGAGTGCCGGCTGATCCGTCAGAACGTGTTCCACGCTCTGCCCAACACGGCCAACACCCTAATCGGTCGCGCCGCACACATCGCCGTCTTGGACTCTGAGCTCTTTCTGGAGAAGTTCTTCTTAGTGGCAGGGCTCAACTACTTCAAATGAAGCTGCTATAGGACGGGACCTGTTGGTGGCTGATGAAGCCGATTTGGAGGAAATGGTCTTTACACTGTGTACAGTATATGTAATGCATCTATCCCTGGTATCCAAGAGGCGAGGTCTGCATATCCCTTTTGTTAGGATTGTCAGCAGCTGTTTAAAAAAAAAAAAAAACGAAACAAAAAAAATAGTGCACTGTGTTTAAATCGCTAACTCAGACGTCTGGGTTTGAACTGTAGCCATGCAAAACTAAACATCTATCACATGATTGATTGTAGATGTTCTGTTGGCCTTATGAATAACCTCTCAGCCAGAACACCAACAGATGCTAATTGTGGTCTAAAGCATTTAACTACTGTCCCTTTAGAGTTGGTTTAGAGCCTGGATTACAGCGATAATAGTGTTAAACTGTCCTTAGAACCTGAGGCAATAGACGTGCAGCATTTATCCCCTTGATTGTACATGGAGTATTTTATTGTACAAAACATAAAAGAATATATTGTTTATTATTTTTTATCGACATGAGTCCACGGTGTAAGTAGTTCATCTGAATGTGATCTTTGTTAGTATTATCAAATGAGAATCAACGTGTTTATGAAGTATACAATGGCAGCAGTGCGTTACCCCATGTAACCTCTGATCCAGTAGTGGATACCTGCTTTTTCCTTACATTTACTTGTGTTACATCATTTCAACTCATGGGCCATGATTAGCATTTACAAGGCTACAGCATGAGAGAGCAGCAGTATCTTAAATACCAAATGACTCACTCCTACTGTGGTAGCCTTGTTGGCACCGATTGACTGAAAGGTTGATTTTCTGATTGAATTGATCATTGTCAAGATTTCCAGATTCCAACATATACACACGCAAATATACAGTTTACATTGATAACAGAGGCAGATTACCACTTAACATTCGTAGAGGTGGTGATTTTTTTTTTAAGCATTAGGTCCTTGTTTTCAGACAGAAGCAGACTTCTGTTGGTTTTATTGTCCTAAAAGATGCTGGTTAGCAGATAGCGAGCAGATAGCTGGAAAAGCTTCCTAAAACTGACTACATTACAGAGAAAATCTGAGATGATGTTCTAAAATTGCTCTGTATGACTTCTTTTGCTAAAATATGTGTTCATATTTTCAAGCAGTACAATGTGCTTTTTGTTTTTTGACTCTAAAAACAAAAACAAAAAAAGGCTTTTCAGATGAGGACTGATTAGTTATGCAAATGAATAATCTTTTGTTATGTTGAGTGGGCTGCTGTAGCTCAGTGCCTCTTGTGCATAGTTATTGTTTGTAAGCCATGATTGGATTGCTGTTCAGGGGGGTATTAGCAAATTCTACATTCTTTTGATGATCTGTATCGCAGCGGCATCGAGGCAAATCTACAGAATTATAACTACAGCTGAAACATGATTTAGATACATGACTTATTTCCATTTCGCCCATTGAATCAGGCTCGCTGGCATGATTAAAAAATATGCACACGTAATGTGAGGAGAAACACATTATCCATGACTATGTAGTGAACTCCTATGGTCTAATGATCTTCAATTTCTTAATGAGCCATTTTTAAAATCGTCTCCACAAGGATAGATTGCATAAAGCACTTTGGAATTCAACATTTTCGCAGATGCCATAAATCAGGGTGACATTGTTTGTTTTCTGGGATGTTGGATGATTTTACATAAAACTGCCAGGGTTCCCTCGCACGCCGTCATTAATATAAACCAAGTTCAGCATAAAGCATGATGATAGCAGGGATACACTGTCATAGCAGACACTGTTATGTGCTCTTGAACATATAAATGTATGTTGCCATATGTTTATTATCCCATGAGCTAAATCACATTTTCTTACATTTTTCCACCCAACCTTTGCTGTCACATTCATGTGTGACACAAGAGATGTCATTCATCAGCCTCCTGGCTTCTCATCACGGCGCTGCTCATCAGGAGATGTTTACATTCTGACATTAGAGAACATCTCATATCTTATAACTATGTATTTGTACATAGAGAGCTATATTTAACCTTTGCACTGGTTTGACAGCAAGTGCACTTTATCGATAACCTTGAATCAACTTCTGCTAGCTTTACAAAATCTAAACCACTATGTTTTCTTGTTGTTTTTAAAAAAAAAAAATACGTGCACTGCTTTTTTTTAGATCTGAAGGTCGCATCCTGCGCTCTTTGTGAAAACTGGCCACGCTCGTCCGTCTCGGCCCTCCATTGTGTCATCTTCAAAGAGCACAAAAGGTGACAGCCTAAACTGCTCCTTTTTGTTCAGGAGCAGTATCTGCGGTGCTGCACGGTAAGCAGAGTGTCACCAAGATTGACTCTAATCAAATGGGCTCCTTTAGGGCGCCGAGATCGTTCTTAAAAAGCCACTAAGAAAAGCTGCGCAAGCAATCTGCAGGAGCTGCCATGCATCATGCATCATTTCTTAACCCCTCCCTTCCCCTTCGCGCACACTCGCGAACATGCTCTGTATATGGATGAGGCTTTAGCTTGTTTGTGTTTGAGGCCAGGTGTGTTTACCCGAAGGGGTCAATGGGAATCAAAGGAGGGAGAAAAAAAAAAAAAAAACCTTTGTGGTGTTGAGATTGGCCCCTTCAAGGGCAAAATCAGATTTAAAACTGGCCATGAGATGGATGGCTGTCCTGTTAAAGGTTGCACTTGTGTTAGATCGTAAAGTATTTGCATTACACTGAACTCCATTCTGTTGAGTATTTTGGTTTTATGACTTAATATATGTGTACATTTATGCCGCAGAGAATGAATTCAGAGCGGATCCATAAATCCAATACATCCTTGAAAGTGCTGTCAACCTTCAAAACTAGCTGACTTGAACCTTTTTGTATTTGATTGCCCTTTACTGATGATCCTGCTCATGTGTAGTGAGAGTGTGTGTGTGTGTGTGTGTGTGTGTGTGTGTGTGTGTGTGTGTGTGTGTGTGCTTAATATGCGTGTGAAAGGAGAAGCGATGTGATTGTCTCCTCATTGCTGGAACGTCTTCATGTGTCTGAACCGAATGTAAAAACTGTTTGACTTCACTGTGTAACATGTATTTATTTCATTCTCCGACTCATTTTCTGATTGTATAACATAAAATACAGTAAATACTACTTCATCTGTGCCAATACTACTCTAATATTTTTCTATGTGGCTGACTGTGCTGTACGTATTCCTTAGTAGCTCGTGTCCTATGTAAAAATATAAATACAAATATAAATATATATAAAGCATTGTATTACTATGAAAAATATGATGTTAAAATAAAATGATCTTTTTACATGATTATTTTGTTCACTGGCTTTCATTTTCATGTTTGCTTCAGAATATTTTAACTTCTCTATTTTGTGATATTAACCAGTATTACTATCACTTATGGCATTAGTTTTATATTGAAGGCAATTCCTGCAGAGTTTACTGGTTATTGCCACAGGCCACATAGAACCATTAACATTCAAGGAGTTTAAAAACCACTAATTGTTTGGGCCAATTTTAGAAAACCTTTTGCCTATTTTAAAATGTATTGTCTATTGTCTTAACGATGATAAAAAAAACAAAAAAAAAGTTGGGAACCTTTGTTAAACATTCATGAAACAGAATGTGATAATTTTTTTTTTACATTTAATTCAATTTAAAACAGTACAAAGACAATATATTTAAAGTTGTACCTCAATCTTAATTGATTTGTATAAACATGTTCAATTTGAAATTTATCCCAGCAATAACAGTTGGGACAGGGGCAAGGAAAGACTGACACCTGATTGGAGCATTCCACAGGTAAAGAGGTTCATTGGTAACAGGTGATAGTGTCATGACTGAGTTTGAAAGGAGGGGAGGTTCACCAGTGCAACAGCTTAACAACATTTCTCAATGCACAGTTGCATTGAATGAGGATTTCACCATCTACAGTCCATAATATCATCAGAAGATTCAGAGAATCTTAAGAAATCACTGGATGTAAGGGGTTGGGACGAATCCCACTTTTTTAGCATACTCTCTCAAAACATCAATTTTAAGTGAGAGGTGAATTTATCTCCCAATTTGACATAAAGACTCCATGGCTTTTACCAGCATCTCGTAGCCTCCGTTAGTTGGAGGTAGCTCAGTTGTCACCACAGGAACCTAAGTATGGAATTTCAGCCATGTGATAGCAGATCAGAGAACATTACCACCCAATATGTTGTTTTGTGTCCAATATGTCCGATTGCAGTTGGCAGCGTAGGCAGTTTTAAAGCACAGCGAACAACTATAGCAGACAAGTGTGGTGCATATTTAACTTATTTAAAAAGAAACTTGGTTTAGATAAACTGAGGATGTGTTTTCACTCTGTCCAGTCATCTGATTGTGTTACCCTGTTGGATTCAGTAGGAGAGCTTCATGTATAGACGTTGCAGATAAGATATTATCATGGTCAGCGGTTACAGAAATAGAGTGAAACACAATTGTCATTTGTTTTGGTGAATAACTCCTGAAGAAAAATCTTTAACAGCTGAAAAACAACCTTTACTTCATTTAGAAAAGACTCAGTAACTTCAAGTTGACAGCTGGACACTGTAGGTTTTACTAAATGTTACTCAAACATGAGTAAAGACAGTATTTGTTGTGCTTTCAGTCACACAGTAATACACATCGTGAGTATTTTCCTGCAGCTTTGCAGCATATGTGAGATCTAGACACAACATATTGACAGTGCCAGTGTTCGTCTTAATTACAGAACATGTCAGACAGTCTGGCTCGTTCATGTGTCTTCAATTGTTTTTTGGACAATAGTGGAGCTCTAGATATCAAAGCTTTGGAAACAAAAAGCATTTGTGAGGAAGATACATTCATTGTTGATATAAAGCTTTGTTTACTGCATGCTCTTTATCACAAGCCTTTTCCCACAATTCAAGGCTTCAATACCTCATTCTCCTCCTATCCAATCACAACCTGTCACACTTCTCCTGTTAGCCAATCATTTGTAAGCTGTCAGACTTTAAATTCACTCTCTCTCTCTGCTGTCATTCAGCTGTCATTTCAATACAGCAAGCTTCGCAACCCACCTCCACCCCTTCACCACGTTAACCTGGGACACCTGGTCACCTACAACCAAATCCTACCATCAGAAGTTCCTTTCATGAAGTCTTCCTAACATCGAGCTCCACTCCTCACCACCACCAGCGTCTAGGTTCCTGGGGGAAGACTCCCTCATAGCACCTAATTTGTCGACCTGTCGGACGGCTTCCCTTGGTGATCTACTTCCTGTCTGGGTCTAAGCACCAAAGATTATACTTCTTTTCACAATTAATTTATTACTTCAATTCTCTCGTTCTATTGTTCTTATTTGTAGCATCTTCTGATTGAAATGGTATTTTAATGAAGCTCTAGCATCTATCCAATAGCACGGCGACACACCTTCACCGTCAGCCTATCATGTTGCTGCTGTCCTTCTAAATATGACTCTCTCCATTCCTCTAGTTCTTTCATGCTGCCGTTTTGCACACCCTCCATCTCTTCATCACCCCCTAATCTTCCTAGAGTCACCAACTTCATTTATTCATCAGGTTCACCAGGGTCATCAGCCGCCACCACCACCAGTGTCTGGACTCCAAGGGGCGGATATATATCTTGCTGCTGCTCAGGACAGATGCCCTTCGATCTCAATCACCCTGAAGAGTCTAAGAACCAAAGACTTTCTGACACACTACTTATCACATATCAGTTTCTTATTTACTTCAACCACTAGTCCCGCCTGATTGAAATGGGATTTGTTGACAATAAGAAACATATATCCTAACTTGTTCTTTAAAATAAAGAATTAAAAAATATATATAAACTGGTGTATATCCGGATATAATATTCAAGTGTTTTAATCAATTCTGCACCAGATATGATGAAGGTCAACATGTGGTCTATTCCAGGCTGCCACCCTGTTAGTGTCCCTGTGCGGTGCTTGTGCTTGTGCTAATATGTGGTCGCTTCCTGCCTCACCCGAGCCACAGGGTCCACAGAGGCAGATTTGTCACGGCCTTTAACTCCTGCCTGTGTATATTCTATTAACGAGCCCTGATGTGGGACAACAATGACCTGCCGTTTGTATTGTCTGCCGGTGACACTCGCAGTAAACGAATCATAGCAGCAATCCCCCCGCCGACGCCCCATTTCAACTGCATCAATTTATGACTTCCAGGTTTGAGATACCTCAAAGCTATAAATCGAGGCCACAACAATCCATACTCAATTTGATTTCAGGGTGTTCTTTCTCATTCCGCCGTCCATTTGTCACTGCATGTTGAACTCATGATTCGACCGGGGCTCGTTGGACTCCCTCTACCTGCTTCTTCTTTTTTTTTTTTTATCCCTTTTCTTCCCTTCCTGAAATCAATAGAGCTCATTTTTCCACCCTGACCCTAAAGACATCTCGCCATCGCTGAAAACTGATGAGGGACCCGCTCTCACACGTTGTAATGCATTTCATTTGCTGCAAGTTAACAGCAATTGGTCAGTCACATTCACTTACCATCAAATGCAATGAAATCAGGAGCAAACAGTAAAAAAAAAAAAAGTGTTTACAGCTCAGCTCTCGCGCAAACACATCCCCTCGGAGACCCATGTTATTCTGCATGTGTCGCTCCTCCTCTGCGATAAAATGGAGGAAAAATCATTTTGTCATTAAATCCATCACTCGGCGTTGATTGAAGCGGTGTTCATTCCATTGTTTGCCTTGTGAAGGAGGGAAACCATTAGTCCCAGAGTGATACTTTGGGCAGGCATCGTCAATAAGCAAGACGCCAGTGGGAGTAATTATTGCTGCATGAAACTGTCTGAGCTGGAAGGTAATAAGATCTCACATGGTCTCATTATCTCCCATGACACTGATGAGCAGGATTTCACACTCAACGACCTGGAAGATAGAGCACAAATACAGCAGAACTGGACTTTCAGCACGGCTTTGAGTGATGTCTTTATGATATATTTTAATCAGGGAGAAGTAAAAGGGAAATCAAATCACTACAGATCTTTCTGCACCATCCTCTCGGTACAGTTTGTTTGGAGAACTTTGGATTAGAAAGGACGTTCCAGCTATGAACACGCTGGCACACATAACAGTATAGTCTGTTACTATGAGCAGCAGACGGTCTAAAGTGACCACAGTTTTGGGAGACAGGGCTGTAAATCAATTCCAGTAACTGATCCTTGTTTGTTCTAAACTCACTCTTAGTCCTGCATTCTGTCTCGTCAAGTCCAAAGGAGGAGGACGCTGTGGTTAACTTGGATCAAAGAAAAATCAATGTTGACTTCTCATTTTGAGACTCATTATTTCATTATTATTTTAAATTTTCTGTTGATTTTGGCAGCAAAGCTCCTTATTCTGGTTTGGTTTAATCACTGGGACGTCACTCCCATCTGCTGAAGACAAAACGCAGCCTGACCAATGCCATCAATGTTGTCAGAGACCCCGTCACCCCCATCACTGTCACGGACTGTTTGCTGGAGGAACCCTGGTTTACGGTGCAGAACAACCAGGTTCCAATCAGGATGCCTGATCTCCCTGTACCTCACTCACACCCGCAATCACTCACTATTAATGCAAAAATCATATTATTATGTGCAAAATTTATGTTATTTATATGTACAGTTTGTAACTTATTATTATTTTCCTTTTATCCATCCATCCATTTGCTGTGACCGCTTATCCGGAGCCCATCCCAGGTGACACTGGTGCAAGAGGCGAAGGCCAACACAAAGAAAGACAAACAACCATCCTCACTCTCATACACACCTACGGGCAATTTAGAGTCACCAATTCACTTATATTACATGCGTGGGAGAACATGCGTGCAAACTCCACACAGCAAAGGTCCTCAGGTGGATTTGAACCCAGAACCCTCTTGCTGTGCTTCCCACAACGCCGTTTCATTTCATTATATTTTGATGTATTTATCTTTTAATCATGAGCCAGATATTTTCATTTGGCCCATGTGCCTTTCTGGTGAATAGTCTGAATGACAATAAAGTTTATGTTGACTCTTAACAAGTCAACAACCTTTGATTTCACATGGGACACGAATAGAGGTCACATCTAAGAGAAAGGCTTTCTACTTTTCAGAAAATTATCCAATCACAGCACGGTAGGGTGAGACAAGGTGGAACACTCTTGGGGAAAAAATGATGGCTATTAGATGGCTGATAGCAAATACCAAAAAGCTATTTGCTAGCCCAATTTTTGCCTATTACTATTATTCCAGCTGATAAACGAACAAATAAACAGATAAAATAGCAACTAACTAAATTTAAAAAAATGGATAAATAAAAATATTTTCTCAAGTTGTGCCTCATTTTTAATCCAAACAATGGTATAGGCAGGAATTACATTTCTACATCAATTTGTACACTGTAAAAAAGAAAAAAGAAGAAGTCAACAACAGCAAATCTGGTGGTTGTCTTGTTACAAAATATCTGTTTATTGATTTTGAAAAGTGGTAAACACAACAGAGCACGCACACAAACCATTAATGCATGAGAACAAATTTAAAAAAAACGCACTTCACATTTACCAACGACATCACTCCTCCTCTCCTGGGAATCAGATGTCACGCTGCTGACATGTCTTACAGGTCTTTAAGTGGTCATCTGTGTGCTGCTGCTCAGACAACACGCCTCCAGCCTGTTTCGGAGATGAGGACATCTATCTTCTCGCTGATGGTTTGAGATCCTCTCAGAGAGAAGTCCACGTCTGCTCCACAATTAGTGTCAAGCTTCTCTCAGGAAATCTGTCAGCACTTTTTTTTTTTTTTTTTTTTTTTTTTTTAGAAGAAGAAGACGACTAAAATCTTAAGACAGGCTGTAATCGCCAGCTGTTTGCTCAGATTGAAGAGACAATATGTCTTTTATCAGTCATTTGTGGTCATTTTTTTTACTATTTATTTATTTTTATTTCATGACACAGACATTTCCTTAATCTCCATATTTCTCCCTGCTCCTGATTTGCAGAGGCCATTTGAAATTATGAGGCACCCCTCCAGCAGATGGTGCTACTGCTCTCCTGTGACACAAGACAATAAGACGAACGGCAGTGAAACCATTTAGTCAGAAACAAGAATTTGTCAGGAATAGGAGTAAAAAAAAAAGAATTTTTTTTTAAATACACAATGCTCTTTGAATTTTGATAGAATGTCTGAATGCTTTGCTTTTAGGTAGATCCTATTTTTGCTCTTCTTACAGCTGGATTGATGAGCTGCAGAGAAGGAAGGAAGGGTGTGTGTGTGTGTGTGTGTGTGTGTGTGTGTGTGTGTGTGTGTGTGTGTGGCGTGCAGGTATCTCTATCAGCTGCCAGTGAGCTGATGTAAGCCTATAGGTCAGACACATCTCTAATGAGCAGAGCAGTGTGAGAGACCCGGTACAGTGCAGAGCTATGGGCAGCAATATTGATCCAGAGACATTTAACATTTACTGTAGCATCCGTGCTGGCAATAAAGTGTCAAGATGCCTGCTTGTCTCTCCAGTAAGTGGTTAGAGGACAAGGCGAACAAAGAAAATCCTCTGGTTTACTTAAAAGTGTGAATAAAAAGCTACAAAAACCAGTCATTTTTTAAATCCAGTCATCTTAGCAGTGTGAAGCCGGTGAGGGAGTCTGTTAATGGAAACTTTTCATTTCACCTTTCCTCAAGGTGACCAGCCATTTTCAGGTGTTGGATAATAACGAGTCAACTCCCCAAAGTGATTCTGACTCTACCCACCAATTTCGCAGCACTGCTTGGTGAACACACTTCACCAGTCACATCCATATCATTCCTCAGCTGTGGTGGGCTGTAACTGTAGAGGTCAGTGAATCCTGAAACCAGATACATCTGCTGGGGGGGGGCGACAAGCTGTCGAGGAAGACGAGGAGAGAGATGCTAAGAGGAGATGAAGATGGTTAACACGTTGAACAATGCAGTTTTAAGGATACAGTGTGGGATTTCACCTAACTGCTTTCTTTTCAAGAGTATAGGATGAGAGGATTGATGAGTCTCACACATCTTGGGTCCGACTGATGACGAGTTTAGCCTGCAGCTAGGAAGAAAACTAGACATCCCCAAACCCACTGTACCAACAATTATATCAGTATATGGTATGTATGTTGCCATCTTGCAACATCACTGAGAAATAAAATAGATGCATTAACATTTGCTTTGGTAGCATGGAAAACACAGGCTATCAATTTAAAAAAAATATTTTTGCCTCATATGTCCTTTTGGTGAAAAGACTTTCATGCACTGCAAATTGTTCTGAAAGATTTTAGATCTGGAAAGATGAGATTTATTATCTTGTTTTATAAGTTATTTACTCTTTTTTCTTATCTTAACCTGGACTAGCCAACATATTCTAAGATTTCTTGATGAGTAAAATGATCTTGAAGCATGGACACATAATTTCACTTAGTATTAAGCAATTTTCTCCACAAATTCAGTGTTTATTTCTTATATTTTAGCCACTCTTTTTTTTTTGCAGTCTAAATGATTTCTTATTCTCCTTATCATCCTTGTAATATGTAGATTCTATAATGACAATATTATCCGAACATGACCTTCACGTTTACCCATTATAGCTTGCTGTTTTGTTAATTAATGATGTGTTGCTCCCTACACAGCACAGCCACAGTGTCTCCCTCGAAGCCTGAGGGACAGGGAACAAGCGACAGCATGCGAGTCTTAAGGGAATTGCAAAGCTTGTTTGCTTAATTGGTATAATATATGTAAAAAGTGAGATATATAATATTCATTTTGTCTTTTAAAAAGTAGCTGCAGGTTCTCTTGAAATAACTGGAACGAGGAAGGATGCACATAAATCACAAGTTTTGTAACGCTGGAATGTGGAAATTAATTCTCTGACGAGGCTTCTGGATGGTGGAGATTCAGCGTCTTACCAAAAAGTGCCGGATGGAGAAAAGATAAAGGCAGATCTGGTAGAGGGGGGGGTTAAAAATATGAAGTAATCTCTCTGTAATCCTAAAAGATCCCAGCATGCAAAGAAATGGTAATCCCATGTAATGATAGATGATCCTTACAAAGGTCCACTCTATCATGCAATGAGGGGCCGTGAAAGAAAGGTGAAAGAGGATATACTGTGCCAGAAAATATATCCGTGTGGTCTTTATGTCTGGAGCCCCAAATAAGTCATCATGACTTTCGCCCTTCAACAAAATGTGCTGAATTGGCAAAAGCGCAAACATGCTGAGCGGCAGATATTGCGTCTTGATATGTTCCATTTCATTTTTAACGACAGATTAACCTTGATCCTGCATATCTCGGGATTATCCACTCAGTGACAAGTGCATATGGTGTGCTTTTCTGAAATGCACCCAAACCAAACATCACAGACACATGTATCCATTCGCATTCATTTTTCCCCCACCACCAGGATCTGCCTCCTGCTTTGGAACAGTGCTAGGACTCATGGGAATCAATGATGGCGTCTTTAGATGTCAGGGACCGCTGTGATCCTCCTCAGAACATCACACAGCTCCTGCGAGGCAGAATCAGACGATTTTCTCACACAACATTTGCCCTCCAGATGCGTTCTTGTTTACTTGTGTTTCTTCGCTGCAGCCTCAGCCTTTTTCCTTTCCAGTGATGTGGGAGCTGCAAAGGTGTTAACTCCTTTAACTTCCCCCATGCAGAGCCGCGGCGGTCCTGCAGTGACCGACCCTGTAGGCCAGCCTCAGGCTGCAGACATTTGTGAAAGGAGACAGGTTCAAGTCAAGACTGAAACGAAGATTTAAGTTGAAAAATTGATAAATGCATGAAATATATAGGCAAGTTTTTTTCTGTTTTGACCCTTTTGGAGGGTTCAGCTACAGTAGAGGGACGACTGAGACTTCACAGCACAGCAAAACAAAACCGTGGCTCGTCTGTTTTCTTTGTATTTCAAATTTGATGACAGAGTTGAAAGAGAAAACACCCTTAATGTTGATGATTCTTGCTTTTCTGGATTCAGACATTCACCGCATTATATGCTGTATAACGCAGTTTGTTCAACACTGAGCTTTCGATTTTTCTCTCTAGGATTAGACACTAAACCTGATACCAGACTCTTTTGCATTAAATGACAGCGTTTGAATCCGTGTCGATAAACTGGCGTAAGGAAGAGGTTCCCGACGTTTTCCCAGTCCAGTGATCTCAGATAAGTCTTCATCAACACCACCATTTATGGTGGATAATGGATATTGGAGGATGTTTCAATATTTTCACATACTGAACCTCAGTTTGGTCAAGTTTGTACTATACAACCGTATAATGGCAAAAGTTGGACATTCCAGCCACTGTTTTTTGTGTTGTCTTAACAGTTAAATTATTACCTTCACCACATAGGTAATAATTTTGTGTTTTCAGTGTCCGTTTGTTGGTGGTTTGTTTGGATGGAGTTCCACAAAAAGTAGTGGAAAGAATTAAACTATAAATTTTTGTTGCAGATGGAATTTTTTATAACTTTCATTAGTATTGCTAAAATATTTCCCCCAATTTCTCATCAAATAATCCATGAATCTTGATGTAAACATCATACACATTAACGGTGTTGAGATTATAATCCTGATCTGCTGAATCAAAATATATATTTTTATTTAGCCGCTGGGAGCCAGACAGACGTATGTGGGATTGTCCAACCTCTACTGAACACCATTTTAGTTGAAATGAATCATTTCCTCTGCTTCTTTGCTAACTACCTTTCACACACTCTTATTAGCAGCAACACCTACATTAAATGTATATAGCTGACTCAATAGGTATGTATATTTTTTTTCTAATTAGCTGAGGTACTGACATCAGCAGAGGTGGTTGGGAATCACTGGTGTAAAACTCAGCAGGCAGAGATAAGAACTCATTAGATTTCAGAACAGCAGGTTTTTATTTGCCCAGTGCAAAGATAATGCAAACTAAATCAGGCTTTAAATCAGGTCAACAAAACAGAAATGAACATAAAATACAGGAAATGAAACTGCAAGTGAACCTGTCTGAAATTGACATAATTAAATGACGAAACTGGAGAACGTCCAGTTTACTGGCTGGCCAAACCATTTTGACACATCAGGGCTGGACTAAGCACAATACAGTAACAATAACGTTGAAAATACTCCTGCAAAATCACCTTCAATTTTCACTAAATTGTTCCGTCCCTTTGCTTCGAGAGCTTTTTGTTGTGTTGGCCAGGTGTAGCCATTTAACAGTCCTGTTTTCATTAGTTTTTGAAAGGTGAAGGCCAGACATCCTGAGGACTAGCAGCGTGGTTACTCTCACCCAGCGTCCTCGTGCTTTCATGCCCATACGAAATCAAAATTAAGTGAACATTGCCTGGAAAAGTCTCACTTTATACCACTTGCTACACACTGTATACCATTTAATGCAGTACTAGAAAACAACAACTCTGCATAATATTTTCCACCCAGTCATTATTGGCAGTGATTTGAACATGCCGTCTCCAGACATGCTGGGTGCAGTTGCATTGGACGATATTGTCAAATGTCGTAAGTCTGCTGGTTTGGCACATCACAGAGAATTTGCCTTTTCGGTCCTTTCACAGAAATACATATACCCATTGATATTTTACATTACTTCATCCTTTTTGTCCTGCCTCCATTTAACACAGGGGTTTCCACGGGGATAAGTGGGGGAGGGCTAGATGAAGATGGATGAAGGGACAGATGGGGGAGGATGGGTGTGATATCTGCCTGGGTCTCTGTAGCTGTGCCAGGGTGGCCGTGTCTGCAGGACCTCTCAATGAGACACGGTACACAAATTTGCTCATCTTTAACTATGCTCTCCCCCCCCCCCCATAATCAGCGCATATTTAGCTGTACATATGGAGGTAAATAATATCGCATCAAAGTCTAATTCAAAGTTAATTAGCAGATTAGTAGATGAAGGTCATCCTCAAAAGACTTCACTCGCCTTACAGTTTCATTAAGGACAGGAAGATGAGCAACTGGGATCCATCAATTCTAAACATGCAGCCTAATACAGTTAATTGGCAATTTGATTGAATTTCAGAGCCGAATTGAGAAGTTGGCTTTTCATCTTTTTCATTTCATACATATAGATTTCTTTCTCCAGACTGTAAGGCAGCAGTCTATGAATGTGGATTCGCTGCGAAGGTAGACAAAACATTTTTTTTTACCAGGGATTACTTTTAAAAATCATCTTTAGACATTGCCATTTGACGTTGACCTCAAACATCTTGGAATCAGACGGCTCAGACGCTGATTTTTAAACACCAAGCAGAGATTCTAGCAATGGCAAAGAGACATGTCTGTGAAAGGAGGAGGAAAATATGCTAATAAATAGCTGCGTTGGCCTCCTCAGCGCAGACTTTATTGGGCCGTCATGCTAATCCTCACAGAGCAAAGCAAACTGCTGGATTAGCTGGTGGTGATGCAGGCGAAGCCCCTGGTCGCACTCTTGCATGGGATATGGACAATGTCCCATTGTGACTGTTTCATCATCATTTGGAACATGCTGCGCTGTCGACCTGAGGTAACCAGGAGGCGGGATACGGGAGAGCGCGAGGAGAAGAAATGCATCGACACCATGCAAGGTGAATTAATGAGGAAGGTGATGAAAGGGTTACAGTGAAGTCATGAACACAGGAGGCCCAATGATGAAACAGTCAGGAGTCGGTTTTAATTGAAAGGAGGCCTCGTCTCATTTGAGCAGAAGCGGCGCCGGCAGCTTTGATGTTGGAGTATCTAACCGTCAGCATTACATTTTAATGGTGACCAGGTAGGGACAAAGAATGAATAACAGAAAAATAAATGAGGGCGCTTTGTTCAGGAGAGTCAGAGTTATGCAAGATTTGCAACAGACAGGAGATCAATGGTGATGCATTTTTTAATATCCAACAGTGGGAGGATGTCGAAATGTTGTAGTGCTGCAGAGCTGACATCAGTGAGGACGGCTGAGCACATGAAGGCTGGTACTTGTCGCTGCAAGGTTAATACAGAAAAATAGATTATAAGTTTTCTAAAGGTAATGCATGTTTTTCTTGCCACCTCCAAGGAGGTTGTGTTTTCACCTGTGTGCGTTGGTTGTTTGGTTTGTCAGGATGACGCAAACACTACTGGACGATTTCTACAACACCTGGTGGAAGGATGGGGCTCGGACCAGGAAAGAACACATTAAATTTTGATCTGAATAAAAGGAATGGGCCCAGGGATTTTTTTTTTTGTATCCACTTTCTTTAACATTGCTAGATAGAAAGTTTTTTCGACATTTTCCTTAATTATGCAGAACTGCTGGCCGATATGGGAAGAAGGTCAGCAATATAAGTCCTTAAGATTTAAACTAGGAAATTGTGCTCCAAAATCACTTCCCTTCCCCCAACAATTTGAGCTGATGTTGAGAATGGAGGAAGATCATAAGTTATACATTTGGCCTGGTCTGTGAAACATTCCTATATTCAAGGCTAGGGAGGAGGGAACTGTGTTGGTGATCCGTCTTAGGTGTTGAGTCATTTGAGCTAATTATAGGCCCAAGATAGGACCTGGAAAAGGAGAAGTGGGAGAGGTATGCAGAGGAAGTAATAAGGAGAAATCAAGGGAGAGAGCAGAGGGTAAAAGGCCCTTTTATGCTCCCTCTATGTAGGTAAATGGGTACATCCATCCGTTAACAGTCTATCCCTCAACGCCTACATACTTCCCTACGTCCTTAGCTTCCCTTGGATCGATGTTGTCGTTAAGTGTCAAAGGTTTTGACAACAACAAATACGGTGATGGTCAGAGGAGGTTGTGATAATGTACCTACGGTAGTAAATAGAAAGCGGTAAAAGCAGAGGTATAACGAGACTTGAGGACGGAGACTTTTTTCTTCTTCCTTGTGTGCGTACACATTTGTTGTGCCTTGCTTATTGCTACACTGCCCCCGAACATTTGTATCCGTCTTTAATGTAGGGCATGAGGGATATGAACAGTGATGGGAAGAGGGAGGGATGAGACAGGGAGGTAAATGGATGAGGGGAAGGGAAATGGGAGTTCAAAAAGTTGAAGAAGTGTGTCCTGGGTGTAGCCACTACGTTGCCAGGCTTCCAACACCACCTGTGTTTGGCATAGAGGAACAAATGCCACTTTGAAGTTTGGTCAAGAGGGAAATTAAATTTTAAGTGAAGAAGAAATTACACTGCTTTTTAAATCCTGGGAACAAAAAAACAACAACTTTTTTAATAAAGATTAATGTCAAGCATTATATGTTAACTTTGTGCATAACCAGATATAAAAGCTACAGTAATAATCTCATGCAACAATGCAGGAACAGTAAATGTCAGCAACAGTCTCAATTAGTTTAAGTTAGTTTAAGAGAGGACTGTTGCATTGTGGGTATAAAGAAGTTTTGTTTTACTTTATAGAGAAGAGATCAGTGTCTAGTGTCTATCACATTAGAGTGTCTAGTAGTAATATAGATGATGTATTCCACAATAACAACATAAAGAGATTAAAAAATAATGAGGATATATTGTGGACAAATAAAAATAAATGCATACATAAACACAAATTAAATACAATAATAGTGCATTTACATAATACAAAAACCCTGGCATTTTCTCATTGCAGTAGTCAAAGCAGCAGTCCATGAATAGACAGTCTATCTCATGAATAAGTCACACTCTTCTTGGACAAATTGTGCATAAAAGATCCTTTATATTTGTGGGTGTTTATCAGCAAAAGTCTGGTGACTCCAACTGCAAACAGGGTCAGTTATTACTCTTTGTATTATATTTTTTTTAAAGTAAGAATGGTTCAAATATGCCAAACTCTCCTGGAGTCCAGTAAAGTGATATTTATGTATCAAGCGTATGGGACAAGTGGAAATACACTAATATGCATGTGCAGTTAGCTGCACAACATGCAATTATAAGTCAACTGCAGGGGCGCCATGAGTTTGAGTCTGTCAGTCCCTACAATGCATCCATGTTATAGGCTAATGACATCTACTGTGAATGTACATTAAGACTGGCAGTTTCGGTCATGATCTACTGTGTGTGCGTGCAGGAAAAAGAAAAAAGCTCTACTTGAAGAATGAAGAATAAATAAGAGATGTACCTGTTAATAAGAAGCTTCCTCCTATAATTTCAGAGCATCGATCCAAACAAAAATCTATTTCTTGCATGTCCGAAGCTCAAACAAATGCAGACGGCATTAAATGACACACTGACTGGTCTTAAAAAAGGTGCACTATTTATACACCATCCCATGAGATCACATTGGAGAAAACTGGCCTTAGTTTGATGGTCCTCATTATGGTTAGAAATAAGAAACAGTGTAAAGTGGTTTGTGAGGCTAGCATAGCAGCATAATTCAGATACCCTGAGGCTGCAATGTGATCTACTGTGATGACTAAAATCAATCTGGTGTGTGCATACTGCTCTCTGTCCCATTGTCTCTGTTGCACGTTGGTGAAGTGATATGAAATATGACTTACTTCCTTCTCTTTATCAGGCCAACACACACACAAACCCACAGCCACACACACGCACCAACTGTCACGGGACAGGGGAATTTCAGCAAGCTTCAAAATTTACACAGATCACTATTCAAACAGCACCTGTTCAGTAATGATAGATCAACACTGTGAGGAGAGGGAGAGAGCATATTTAATTGGATGTTTACATGAGGAAGAACTTCAACCATATGGATTAGATTATCGGACCATATGCACTTCTGCACTTCATCGGGGCACTTTACTTTCTGAAGTAATACGTCGCTCTTCAAAAAAGTCATAAAAACCTGCAGAAAAGAAATAAAACGGCTTCAAATCCCATAAAATCCACCACAGTCCTCCTTAAAAAACAAAAACCATAAAATGGGGACATAAAACACATCTTCTTAAAACCCTGCAAACCACGTAGCTGCCTGAAGACCTTAGACAGAAACAAAAAAGGAGAAAAATCTGTGAGTTATGGCACATTAATAGTTGAGTTTTGCAGGGAAATTCAAATAAGGAAAAATTAGGAATCTGTTCAGAAAAAGGCATTATTTAATTGATCTCAGCACAGAGGACATTGCATTACTTTGAAGATAATTTTTAAAACATTTTTTAAATTTATGTTTGATTAATGGCCTCATGAAAATTCTGGGGGGCCCTGGGGCAAAAAAAAATGGTTTTGGCCCCTACAGCGAACAAATTTAACAAAATATTATTAATGTTTAGTTCATAAAATGTATTGACCCTAACATTTCTGATAATTAGTACATAGCCATATAAGTCATTTATGAATTAAATGCAAAACATTCCCTGATGTTCCAGCTTCACTCTGGTTTATATTTTTGTAAAATTAATATCTTTGGACCCGTTAGTGAATTAACAACTAGGCAAAGACATGCAGAGCATATCTTTGGTCCAACAATTAAAGAAACACACGTCTGTGTCTTTTTTAATAAATAACAACATAGTTTTATTTGCCCATTTATTTAAATTATGGTATAATTTCCATGTTTGTCTCAGTTTGATCCATTATGATAAAATTCTTCTCATCAACTTAATTGCTAACCTCACAGAACCTGGCAACATTGTTCAAATTAGTTTTCCAAAAGGTCAAGAGTTAAGAACAGACAATCAGACATGCTGTATAAAAGAAATGTAGACACATTATCTCAATAAATCTCTTACTCATTGCTAATTGCACATGAACACATTTGTAGCGTGGTGAGCTGGCCTACAGCAAATCAAAGGTGAACCAATAAATCAGTCTGGACTCCGTAGAAACAGATGATTGATTGTCACACCGTAAATGTTTCTTTCCCACATGTTGCTTCATTTTTCATTGGCTGTAAGAAGCAATAAAATGTGGGTGGAACAATCCAATAGGAGTCTGGGGTTCCTCGCTCAGAAAATAGCTGTCATTTTCTTTATTTTAGTGGCTTTAACAGGTGGTTCCATACATTTATCTGTCTTTGCTAGCATGAGAAAAATGAAGGGAACATTTTATAGTTTCCTGTAGAACAGGCGGTTGGCCCCAGATTACATAGTCAAAAATAAAAACTGATTGAGTGAGTAATTCAGAGCCATCTTTAATAATAATAACTCATTTGTACTTAAACTTCTATGCTTGCATTGTTCAATAGCAATTTCTATTTAATGTTTTAATGTTATGCAATCAGTGCATTCTCTAATAAGCTACATTCATCTTCCAATCAACCTAAAGAACCACTGAGGCCACGAAGCTACACTCCAAATAAATATCTAGGTTTTTAGGTATTTATTTAGGTCAACATTTCATAACAAGTAGGATCAATATAACAACCATCTGCCCCCTTTCATGAAATGAAATAGGTGGTATAGGTTTGAGGAGCTGTGTGAGCAAACCCATCAATTTGGCTTGATAACATAACAGCTTTGTGGCAAAAGGCCCTGATATATAGTTTGTTTGTTTTTTGCTAAAAATGCAAATTTACTAAAATTTCAAAGAGTAAATGATTAAAATTCAACGCATGATGTCATATATTGGGGGATCAAACTATCATGGGGCTGTTGCTTTTTGGGAAAATAACATAATGGCAGAGGTTTGTGCTCTCTGGGTGCTTTCTATGTGAATAATCAATGGGTATTTCATCCTGAAAATAACGCTGCATCCCTACAGTCGTATGGAAAAACAAGTCACATCGTCAAGGTTAGAAAATAATGTAGAAAATATCTGAGTAATTAACACATTTTCAATTCATCAGGTGCCACATATCAAATAATAAAAGGTGAGGTTTTCAGGGACCCCGAGTCCAGTGACACAGCCAGTAGTAAAGTTCAGTAATGCTCTGTATGCACTTAACTTTGCCAACTACTGCATTACAGAGAATGTTCTCATTATACTAATATACATTGTGTGACCTGAAGTTTAGCTCCACTCCATTTATCAATCCATTAACCAAGGCCACAATTGTCCATTTCAGTAGCTCAAAAAATATGTTCCCATGTGTCATTGCTTTAAGATTACAGCCACTTCATTACCCACTGCAAAAACTCCAGAAATAACATGTCATTAAAAGGAAAATCTGTAAAGTGAAATCATAAAATTAGTCGTCTCCTTCTGGTTCATTCATTTACAAAGTCAGTGAGCAAGCAAACATCACTGAGCGGCATTACAAAAATGACATATATGGCGGATTGTGTGTTTGATTCGATTATGGTTTGATTCAACAGGTAACACATCAGCCGTAGACGCTCTGCTGACCTGAGCTGGAAACAGAAATCCTATTAGGTCATAATAAATGATTGTCTCTCTGTGAAGAAACCCTTCCATTGTTCTGCTGGGTGCCTCTTCATTATGTTCCTTAGCCCTGGTGAATTTAAAGAGGTAAATAATGATATGATTTTTTTTTTTTTCATTACGACTCATCAGGTTTGCCTTTTGCTGCCATTGGAGCTGGAGAGTGCCCCGAGTCATCATCTCTCATTAAGTAATGAATAGTGATTGGTATGAAATTACTTCACCCCACTCTGCTGCCTGTCCATTAGTCCGTTAATCAACAGCATATGACTGCCAGGCTGCACAAAATCCTCCTGCAAACAAATCACCCTCGCCCTCCATCCCATCCCCTAAAATACAATTCCTAATTTGCATAATGAGGGCCAAAGGAGGGCAATGTTTGCTCATCATCAAAATGCATTTATTCACAGGAAGCTATCCTGTTGCACTCGCTTAATTCACACCTGCTCTTTTCTGTAATCAAAGCCAGGGTTCAGGTGGAAGCACAGGCCTTGTAACGTGTCCTCATAGGGCCCGGAGTCTCTGAACTGACAAAAGAAAGCTTTTAATTGGGAATTACATCATCAAAAGAATCAGGAATGCACTTGGCCAATGAAATAAGACCATAACCAGCAATTAAGGTTCTTTAAAAGGATAAAACTATGAAATATTTAGTTCTTCAATATTTTAATTATTGATGGTAGTTCGATTTTCAAGCAAACGTTGATGTTTCTCTTCATGTGTTCACAAACACTGAAGCCTGACTTTGTTCATGATTTGTGCACTTCTTCTCGTCTAACTTTATAATGACTAAAATGCAGGCTATGCAACAGGAGGACTATGATGGACTCCTCCTTTGCAGAGAAAAATCTGTCTAGCACTGTAAGGCATCCAGACTTTCAGACTGCATGCCGAGGTTGCTGGACAGGATGGGTTAAAAGAAAAAAAAAGGTGTCTAAGGGGCCGTTGACACGACAACCGTTTCACACCAAAAAAAGTAAACTTTTGTTGCGTTTTGGTCATTTGTTTTTCGGAGACTGAAAACGCAAACCTACCTTGAATGACACCCTACCTTTGTCATGTAAAGAGGCAAGATGCAACTCCTCTGAAAACGATGACATCACCACCATGCCTATTACTGTTCCTGCCAGCCTTTTTCGCATATGAACACACAACACAGAACAGCACAGAGCACAGAACAGCAACAAAAAATACAATGTAGATTTGCTGAACCACCACTGTGATCTTATTCTGTGGTGTTGATTTTGAAAAGTTACACCACCAACTACTGCCTTGGCAAACTGACCACAGCGTTTCCAACCGTGTTTGTGTATCTGTGTGTACGAGGATGATTCTGAAAACAATGCCGTGTGAACGCAGATGCAAACGCAAAGCAAAAGCTTCATCTAAATGGAGCCTAAATGAAGACAGCATGTTTGTCACTTGCAATTACTGTTTGACTTAATGTAAGCAGGAACACTCTTTTCTTTTACTGTTCAGACGGAGTACCTGAACTCACTTTCTCAATACTGGAAAGCCAACAACAATCCAAAAGCTTCCATTACACTGTTATGCAATTATATGGTAAAAGCTAATAGTTAGTAATTATCAGAAAATGTCATTATCATTTAAAATCACTACACGTCCATTTCAAATGGCAAGTTATCCCCGTTTCAGTAAAACAGCGGCCAGAGCAGCTCATGTTCATAATGAGCTCACCTCATATGTGACAGTCCCAGTGAAACATGTAAATGTGAATATGTTTTGACCTAACAAGGACACCTTGTTAACCAGCATCATTCTATATGATGAAATGAGGAAAGGGAGCCTTATCCATCTCTGTCTGAAAAACAAGCCGCCTAATAGAAGGGATAAGGTCAACACCAAATGTCAAACATGTTTACTCTCCAGAGGCAGAAAGATTGGCCAGTATTCATCACAAACACAACAGGTTCCCATTACTGAAACCTTCTCTCATCCCATTTTGATCTGCTTGGGTTTAATTGTGTGAAAGTACAGTCAAAATGAAAGAAAATAGAAGCAGGGGAATTCCACCATAAATGTTAGATTGTTAAGGACCGTAAAGGTCATCTCTGAATGAATTATGACACATTGCAAGCTTATAAAAAAGCATGGATTTCCCCCATTACCCAGGCACGTGTGAGCCAGGGGGTATCAGAGCCCAGGAAAATAGAGAAAATTGTATTGATTGTGGCGCTCCTGGTTGTTATCACCAAGAAATTGTGGGACTTGGAGCAGCTAAGTGAGATGGATTCTCCCGTTTCTCTTTTTCTGTGAGAGAACGTGCAGTTTATCATGTGAGAACATTCCTCGATGGTTTATGCTGTCCATCCTCGGTGCATGGCAATCATGTGGATGAAACTGTTCCATAACACAGCTTGAGTGATGAGGATTCATGGCCTGGTGACCTCAAATTCCCTCATGTCACCGTGTAACTCTTGTGTTTCATTAAACCTATAATGGAAGGTGAGTTTTGAAAGTAGTGCCAGAGATGCTGGAGGCAATTTATTGTTCTTTACAAGGTTCAAAATGTTGGAGATCAATAGAATGAGACTTGTGTGTGCAATGTGTCATCATTCTAATGATGTATAGATTTGGGACTATTAAATAACCTGCTAGTGTGGGTGAAATTAGCCAGTTTTTCACTGTTAAACAAAGCCATCCATTTAAACTGTAGAAGAATCAATAGCGGGCTGTGACCAATATAAACCTTTCAAATGTGGGTACAGACCCATTGAAGAGTACCTAATAAATCAAAGCAAAGGGTACCACATCTTTTGTCGTGATTGCATCAGCATGAACCTCTGTGGCGCTCAGCAGAGTCTGCAGCAGAGTCTTCCATCATGAAGCACCGCTGAAAACCAACATCGTAAAAAAATAAAAAAATAAAAAGTGCCTATCCTCAATCGATGAACATTATGTCTAAGCATGCACAGGATCGTCTTAGACACTCTATTTTACTACGGTCATTATGTAGGGATCATGTCACAGCTCTGCAAATGTCAATGACATGATCGCTACCCTGCACTGTGAGACTAATATGTTCAAGTACAAGCTGGTCTGTCTTTAGAGTCAACATACGACAGCCTCTGTAGAAATAGCATCAATGGAACAACAATATAGAGATGCAATATTAGATTTATGTATTAGGTAGTCTGAAAGTATTCATTATACTGGTTGTACAGGTTATTGCGATTAACGTAACGTCATTAAAACTGTTCTGAAGATACAATGTGCATGGAAGTCACCCGTCATTTAGACTGTCAGAGGTTACAGCAGACAAAAACACAGAATCAGAGATAACTTTAACCCTATCTGTACAGTCAAACCTGGTCTGAGGACCACCTTTATAAGGCAACTCCTCGCTTTTTCACAGTCCTGTTTTACTCCCCCGTTAACATAAGCATTAAGTTTCCTATATAAGAAGCCCACTCGTCCAACGCAAGTGGGACCAGCACATTTGAAGACCCGCAGGCAGCCAATCACTGGGTGGACAACCAAAAAAACAACGCTCCAAGCAGCAGGAAGAGAAACGCCGGACTGACAGGAAGCCAGGAAATCAACCGACTCTGCAGGGAGTTTTTCTGCGACAACATCCCGACTTGTGCCGAGCACCGGACCGATGTTACCTGCTGAACATGCCTCGAAGTTTGTTTATCCAGTCAAAAGAAAAGATTTTAGTACGCCCTGTCAGCAGAGTCTCACAGCGTCTATCATTTACATGCTACTGCTCAAAAACTGAAAAATAAAATAGGAATCAATCAGCTCTCCTGGGCCTGACAAAGGGAACAAAAACTAAATCCAATTTCTCTCGACAATATCGTATTTGTGAGAATATTGACGCTACGGGATCCTCCAGAGTCAAATTTGCTGCCACTTCTTATCTGAGCTCTTGCCGTTATGTGCAATTTAGTGTGAATGAAACAGAGAATGAGGCAGTAGATTTCACGTCAGCTGAAAGACAGCTGTAGTTCAGTCAGGTTAAGTCCAACCTATTCATTGTGGGCTAAAAAAAAAAGTTTAAAAAAAAAAACTGAGTAAAAAAGAAAAAGAAAAAAAAGGATTCAAACCATCAAGTGAGTCCTATTTAATGATAATAATAACAGGCTTCTGAATAAAAGAGTGAATACACAGTTAAGATTTGTTATCTGGACACATTCTAATTAACCCTGCGTGATGTGTTTGTTTTTGTGACGAGGCGCCGTGTTTTGTTTTTGACAGAAAAACCCGACGAGAGCTCTTTGTATCCAATGGTGCTCCCGCCTGTGAAAGCTCTGCTAATGGCCACTTTTGAGGCGACCTTGGTGACCCTTAAAAGTGTGGGCGATGCTAAAGTGGAATAAATGGTTCCATAAAAGCCGTCTGGGATGTTTGTCATCCTTCTTGAAAAATAACACGGGGAAACGTGTATTTTTCTTTGTCACTTTTGTCAGACAGACATGAGACCAAGACGCCGCGCTTTATGTGGAGGCTTTCAAATCTCTCTCAAACCCGTGACTTGGATGCGTCAATTTGAGCCGGACTGAATCTCTTTTTTCCCCCCACTTTGCATAAAAATGACAGCCATCTGGGAAAGCCTTGGAAAATTGCCTAACACTGCATAAGTGATGAAGAAGATGAGTCCACTGTCACTTGTAATAATGTGGCTGCTTTAAATGCATTGGCATCATTGTGGTGCATAATTACAGCAGCAGGGGAATGCAATGTGTCTGATCTGTGTTGTGCAAGGCGACTGATCTTCCGAGACTTTTCTTAACCTCATTAAGCATCACTTCACCAAACATACGCGTCGGTTAACAGCCATTCACAACACACAACACGCACCATGATGGCTTCACTGATGTCGCTGCCTCAAGACAAATGCCACAACTAATTCCAGAATCGCTCAATTAAGATGAAGAAAAGGTTAGACGAATGAAAGCTAAGAACTCCAAGACAATGCAGAGATGTTTTATGAGTCTGAATATATAAATATAAAAGAAATACAATGTCATACCACTGTGCAGAAAACTGACTTTCCTCTAGTGCAACTGAAAGGTTTGTACTTAATTTTATGGTGCACTACAATTAGGCCATATGTAATGAGCCATACTTATACTGCATCAAATTAGACAAAACCTAGAAATAATTTACACTCATTTTGTGCCTGAATTCAAGGAAACCTGTATTTTAAAACAGGTTGCACATCTATATGTAGGGTAGCTTTTGAGATGTTTGTGTTTCTCAACATGTGAGATTTGGCTGACTTGTGTGTGTAGACTTGGGTCTGAAAACACAATTTTAACAGAAAAAAAGCCACTGAAATAGCTACGCTGACGACCTTGTTAAAGTAAATGACCCTTACATAAAGGCACAATAATTGGGGAGAAAATGACATCTGCAAGAATGTCACACCTAGGGCAACATGACCGGAATCGTGCTACTGGCAAGCTGGAGGCAGGGCAGTCCAACAGTCCAAACGTTGCCTGGGTGGCAAATGTTCACCATTCCATTATAGTGCATCTACAAAAGCGTTATGTTGCCAGGGGAGCGACGACAGATCACTTGCACCCTGGTCAGGATCAGGACAGACATATCCGCCTGTTACAGAAACAGGTTCCAACCGGTCTGTGCATGCCAAAACAATAAGAAATTGTCTAATGGATGATGGACTTTGAGCACAACAACTTTTCGCTGGTGCAGTGCAGGACTAGCATCGCCGAGCATGTGTGTGTCCCCAGAGGGGAGAACGACGTCTCAGTCTTGGAACGGTCTGTGATGAGCACCGAACTGAACCTCATTCAAAACCAGTGGAGTTGGTTGAGTGAGCGAAATCGGAAAGAAGTATCAGGAGGAAGTCAACAATCTTGCATGTGCACTACAAACAATCTACTGCTCAGTGTCAACACAACCAAGGAGGTTTTTGTTGTTAAATTCTTGTGTCAAGTCCGGACTGGAAACGTCACAAACTGGCATGGATCATGCAATGGCCTTGGACAGGATGCTCTGCAGCAGGTGATCATTGGCACCCGTCTCCCAAGTGTGACTGATATCGGTGCGTTGTGGCACCTGTGCAGAGCCCAGCTTCACCCTGCTGCCATCTGGCAAAAGATACACAAGTATCTGCTGTCACATCTCCATAATACATAGAACAGCCTCTTTCCTCATGATGCGAGTCTCCTCAACACATCCTCAGCATTTCGCCATAAATAAATAATTATACCAAATCCAAAATTTTGTTTTTTCCTTTGGATGTGGACATGATTCAGCAAAAATAGAGCTTCCTATACAAACACCATTTAACTGGAGGATGACCAGGAGACCAGAGCTGCAGCCTCTCAGAATGACAATATTAACCAATTCATTAATAAGACGCAACAGATACAATTCAAAGTAATGCCATTGGTGACATGTAATTAACCCAGAACGTACAATTCAATCAAAATTCTTCTGCCAATCAAGTCAAGGTTGTAGCCATGCAGCTAACGTTGGAGAAGGGGGCCTGGATTGACAAATAGTCAATAATACTAATATAATAATAATAATAATCTCCAGCCCTCGCTACTCCTCCCCTCTTATTCTGTAGAGCAGGATTCAACTAAAATTATGAGAGGTCCAGTGAGTCAACCCTTCTACCCTGCTGAGGTCTGAGGTCCCCAACCCTAACCTCTAACCCCTAGTAATAATAAATATTCAAAGATAAATATCCCTTCCTCAGTAAAATATGTTTTCCTGTTACAAAAACACAGAATGCAATAATTTAAAAAACCTCTATTAATTTATTTGAATATGCACTGATTTTAAGTGTAACAACCCCCTCAAGCACCGTCCCTGTAACACTTATCATAGGCTTCCATTACATTGCATATGGTCACACGTCCAAAGATGGAGTCTCATTTCTCATCTGCAGCAGAGACACACTCTAAAGCTGCTGCAAGGAGGGGAGGTGAGATTGACCTGGGTGCTTGAATAATGCCTCATGGAGTGTTGATAACCTTTCAGCTTATTAGCCCAATTAGAGCACACAGCTGCAGGAGAAAATTAATTCAACACCGGGCCATTTTGTTTGTTTATTTACCGATGTGTGCAAACTGGAATGGGGTAAACAGAGCTCCTGCGAACAAGGCTGCAGGTTGGAGCCGCGGTAATGAGCCTCGTTTTAACCAGATGCCCGATGCAACCGTTTAATTTTCCGGAGCAACTTTTAAAAATGCACGAGGTCTAATTGAAGCCCATCAACTCGTGCACGTAAATTAAGCCAATCATGAGCACATTTGTATAATTACATATAACAGAGCTGTTTTTATTGTCGGATACGTCGAGGAAAAGATGGGCCAAGTGTGCGAGTAAATGACGGTAGATGGGATTAAACAGTGAAGACGAATGAACAGCGCCACGGTCAAAAGGCCAACAGCACGAACTGCATAGGGAATTCGTAATCAAGCAGCAGATGGAACATTTTCTTTTCAGATCACACAGTTGGCACATTTTAAACTGAGAGACGTATGTGTGCAAAGAGGAAATGGTGCTTTCCTCTATTCTCCTCATGCCATAATGTGGGTTTCCTCTGAACTGGTGTAATTCCCCTCCCAAGGGGACAAGGTTGTTCCACATGAGCTGGTTCCCTAATAACCAACCCGAGCCTCCCAGTGAAAAATCCATTAAGGTCAAGTCATGCATAGTTGATTGAACATCTCGTCTGGTGGTCTGCTAAGGAGAGCCACGAGCTTAAGAATACCACATTAATCAGAGGCAAAATGTTTTTATGGTTATGGAGCCACAGATGTTCTTCAAGGGACTTTTTGGCACGTTTGTATCATTAGCGCACGAGTCTGATTTAGCTGCATATTTTGAGCAAAGAGATGATGCATGACTGCGACGCCTGATGTAAACAAAAGGAAGGGACCTTTCAGTTGCAAGCCCGAACATTCCAAAGGGATCTTCTCCGGTTCCCTGGGAAGATCCGACGGCGCTCGCTACTAGATATTACTCTGCTCTCCAGAAAAAAAAAACAAGAAAAACAATCATGACAGTAACCTGCTGTTGTGCAAATGCAGAGAGCTTCAAGAGCACCCTGATCTCTCCTCCACCTCCTTCTATTCACAGCCAGCCTGTGTTCTCCCTGCTCCATTAGTTCAGACACCGCATCCATCCCGCTGAGCCTCGCATGGGGGAGGCAGAACCAAGGACGTCACTGTCTGATGCCATGTGTGCGTTCTGGTGTGTGTGTGTGTGTGTGTGTGTGTGTGTGTGTGTGTGTGTGTGTGTGTGTGTGTGTGTGTCTCCTATTGTGGAGGCTGCAGCGTTGGAGTGTAGCACCTACGAAATAATTCAGCCAAGCATGAAATCACCTCTCTTCAGCTTTAAAGGGCTTACATGGATTTTTAATGATGAGCCCATATCTTTTATATGCCAAATATACTCAATGACTCCATTCTTTTTAATGCATATTTAACAGAAAGAAAGGAGAGGGGACTCTAACAAGATTAATGGGATATGCATAGATGCAGGTGTCTCTTTCTCTTCAGGTTAACACTGAAGCTTTCATGTAACATGAACCGGCCCTTTGCATTTTTAATTCAGCGATTTTTTTGTAGGTTAAGCAAACACGCCGCAAAAGCCGACAAATTAAATAGGGAACAAGTCACTTCAACACTTTACTTATCGTTTTAAAGCAAAATAGGCTACACAAGTAATTAATTAAAGGTTTGTAACATGCAATAGTGTTGTTCTAACAAAGGCTTCAGGTTCAATGTGTTAATTATTATGGTTTATTTATTGTGCATGTTGTATTTATTATAAGGTTATCAATGCTGATAAAATCTAAATGTACAATGTGAAAATTTGGTTGGCTGGGCAGGACTTTTATAGGTATTTACAGCTCCTTGGTTGTTTTTGTAAAAGGGTTAAACAAGAGAAACACCCATTGTTATTTAAATTTATAGGTGCCTCTGACTCAGGGAGCAATAAAGGTCTTATAAGTTAAATATAAGCTTATATAAAATATATGAGTTATTCCATGGAATCACATCTCTGAACAAGGACACTACAGACTATGTTAAACATCGATGGGAAAAAGAGATGGACATTGAAATAACTGAGGATATGTGGCTGAAAGCCTGGAAAACTCATCTTTCACCAACTCCTGGACCTGGAGAGACTTTCGCTGGAAAAGTTTGATTGTTTTTTTGTTTTTTATTCCTCCCAAACAAACTGGTGTTCAGTTTTACTGCTGGAGAGAACGCAGACAGATTATGGTCAACCAATTTAATTTAAAAGTAAAATTTGCCCAGCTTCACTGATCATCCCATGACCTCATTTTTACTTTTATTATTTGTTTTGCTTGTGTTCTGTTTGTTCTTATAATGAAAAATGTTCACAAATAAAAAGTTGTTTTTTTAATTAAACATTCTCTTTAATAGAGATTGGTTTTACTTTGTTGTTTTGAAGCTCACAGCATGAAGGTTCTGGGTTCATATTCAGACCTGGGGCCTCTCTGTGTGGAGTTTGCATGTTCTCCAGTGTCTCTGGGTGCTCTGGTCTTATCCCACAATCAATAAGCGTGCAATTTAGGGCCTATAGGAGTGTGAATGGTTGTTTGTCTGTCTATGTGTAGGTCCTGTAATGAACTGCAGACCTGTCCACGGTGTATCCTGCCTCTCCAGCTGCAGTGTGAGTCTACAAAAAGACAAGCAGTTATAGAAAATGGATGGATGGATGAATAACTAAAATATTATAACTGCAAATTCAGCTATTTTTCACTTTAATTGTTTTTCTGACTTGATTTGATGAAGGTGGTAAAAACACATAATGATCACATAGGACTAATATTAAACCAGACACGGACATATATCATGTTTTTAATTGACTATGCCATGAAAAGGAGACATTTATTGATAATGAAGGTACTAATCTTCGGTCTCAATTTGAATCCCAGAGTGATACAACCTTTTTACCTCTTATGAACACGCTGCTGTAAAAATCCATGTAAATCTAAAGAGACTTCATTTGGGATTTGGCAGGATAGTGATTTCTATTTTATTTAACCAGGTTTTACAGCTGGTTTGTAATAAAGAACAGCTATTTTCTGCGGTGGACTTCTGAAATATATTGATTTCATCATTTTGCACCAGACTAAAATAGAGAATATCAGGTTCAACTGTATTAATTTTGATCATTCTTTGGAAAAAAAAATTGTCAATCATACAAAGTAGCTCCTTATAAAGTGAATGAATTATTTACATCCACGTCATAATAAAGTAAACATTGGGTAAAACATTTTTAAAAAAGTTCTTAGTGCCCTGATATTGATTTAAAGTGACTTAAAAAATATTACAATAAAAACATTTTCTGCCAACATTTTTTGTGTTGCCCTCATGAAAAGAAATTATTTCAAATATCACAGCTTCATCACCAGCTTTAAAAAAACAAACATGTTCGACACATGCAGCACAGAGGTGAGACTGTACTTCGTCAGGAACCTGGTAGCAGCTCCCATCTGCTCAGCACAATGAGAAAAAAAAAAGAAAAAAAAGAAAAAGAGCCGCGGCTGTACCACCGGAGGGGAAAGCCAATCAAATTAATCACTTACTCTTCAACCCTGGTGGGAATCACTGTGTGCATGAATAGAGAAAACTGTATTTATAATGGGGCATGACCCACTGATAAGTACCATGGGTGAAGTGAATGATTAAATTAATGGAAGGTGGTCACATGCTGCTTGTGGGGGCCAAGAAGGAAGAAAAAAAAAAACAAGCAATTCATGCATTAACAGAATTTTCGAAAATTTAAATTATTATGAGTTGCTATTTAAAAACTAAGAGGCTTGAGGAGTTTGACTTCGGGTTATGAAGACGAAGGCCATCAATGCCTCATTTTTTATTTTTTTATATCCACAGAGACATACTGGAAATGTGTTTACCTTCCCGCTCCTTTTTATCCCCATGACAAACAAAGTGAGGAAGGGGATAAAGGAATGGATTCAGTCCATCCGTCCGTCACGTTTCCTTTCCAGAGCATGAGATTTCTTTCTTGAAACTTTCTACACACAACCACCAAGTACTGACGCGGTGCCTTTTCCTATTTAGGAACTTTTATCATCTCTTGTTTGTTTTGTCTCCATGGTTACAAATATACTTTTGCCTCATTCTGTGAGTAGGATTTGTCTCAGATAAGATAAGATAAGATATCCCTTTATTAGTCCCACAGTGGGGAAATTTACAGCATTGCAGCAGCACAGTGTACAAAAAACACAGCAGGAGGAGGGGAAATATTTAAAAAAAATACAATACAATAAAGGAGGGGGGTAAAGTGTCTCAAAAATATTTCACAAATACTATTACAAAAGTGTCTCAGTATTGCAACAAAAAGTACTACAATTAGTTAGGTCTACTGGGAGCAGTGCTGATTGTACAGTCTAACAGCTGCAGGAAGGAAAGACTGATGAGAGATGAGTTTCTGAGGCATGTTCAATATTTTTTACCAAAATGTTTGTACACGTCTTCCATGTTGTTGTCCCAGTTTGTTTGTTTTTTCGTGCTAGGGCTGTAGGGTTGCAGAGGAATTTTAGTGTGCGGGTCTTTTCTGTTTTACCATGATATAGGATTTGGCTTCGCCTGCAGCCCTATCCTTTGTTTAGCACATCCCTTGTTCCTATTTATTGGTGTGAGTATTGTCAGTACTTTCACCATCCTGCTTATTTGTTGCTTCCCTCATCTCTGGACATACAGGGTTCTAAACACATGTACTGGGAACATGTCTTGAAAATTTGCTAATTTAAAGCCTTTTATTCATTTATTCGGCAGATTCTACTTGTTAAGCTCCACCTGAGCGACTGACTGCATAGTGACGACTCAATTTGCATGCCATTTCTGCACCCAAGACACTTTTTGTCACGATGTGCGTGTCTGCGTTGCTCTGACAAAGAGGAATCGGCGTGTGTGACAAACACTTTACAAAGGGTCTTTACACACCTGAGGCCTTCCTCGCCGGCGCTCAAGCGTGTCGCTCCTGTCAGTACATGCTCACCTCTCCGAGCCGCCATTGTTCAGCTTACAAGTCGATGGAGGGGAATTGTAGCCTATGCAAATGTGACCTTCAATTAAGTTGCCCATCTCTCTGCAATTTAGGGCAGTTTGTTCAATTTGTATTTAAGGACAGTCAATAATTGCTTGACTACCTGGATGGAGAGTCACAGAGTCTATGAACAAGCTCTCTTGTTCATAGTCAGCAGAATATTTAAAGAAGATAAAGATAAGGAAATACAAAAAAAAAATGTTGTAAGAGTATACTGAGCTCTGTTAAGTATAACACATGTCTCTGATCTTAATGTATAAATGGAAAAACTTTTGCTATGTGATAGATATAGACAAGATAGCATTGGCTTATGCCGAGCAGTCACATCACTTATTTTCTATAATTGCATGGTTTAAAAACTCATATTCAACAGTGGCTGTTATTCTTCAAATGCTCAGTTTATTTCTAGTAAAACGTCAACATTAACAGACGGTGTACTGTACAGGTCTTGGAAGCCAAATATGCCAAACATTTGTTAGATTCCCACCAAAAAGCTGATAGCGATGTTTAAAATTGTGAATAAGGCTGCAAAAGCATATTTATTTACCGTTTCATGCTCCATAATCTTATTCATTCTACTATCTTTTCACATTTCAGTTATTGTGTAACTTCTTGTTACTCTGAGCGTCTGAAACCAATTCTATAATTAAAATGTATCAGTCTAAGCTGATAAGATCACTGTCTGGTCAGTTTATTAAGAAACCGCATGTTTTGGTCATTTAATTAAATTTGTTAAAGTTGTACTGGACATTTTTCTTTTTTCTTTTTTTTTAACTGTAACACATTATTAAGAGAAAGTTGATTGCACGATGTAATGCCATGAAATAATGACACCATCTGAGTTTAGATCAGTGGCCATCAAACCTTGCTTTTTTATGCAGCTTTATCTGCCACGAGGCAGGAAATCCCCCAGGAAAACGAAGGCTGACTGGCATCATGTCACCCTCTCTGCCTGCTTTGTTGTCTCCATTATAGACTAAATGAAAGAATAATATGTCCTGTGCTGTTGGTAGTCACTACTATGCAGACAACAAAAGACAATCTGCTCGTCTTTGCAGTGGCGCCAGCAGTAAAATAACTTGGAAACACTTTGTGGGGCTACTTCCTGTTTGATATTTAAATTTTCCTCTGGTTTCTGGCTCAGTCACTCGTGATGCATCTTTGGAGGAACTGAAGCGCCTCAATGTGTCGAAATCTTTATCCAAAAAGGGATGAGGATTGCAAACGATCTCAGGCTTTACATGCTGTGGTCCATGCTGGTATACTTGTCCCTATACAAAGAATCATTAAAAGAATTAAACAGTGGATGATTCTGCTAAACCTGATGTTCAATGTGGTCATAATTCTTGTGTTCATCATCAATGTATTCTGCTGCTATGTGTTATTAGCACTGGCCCCATATGCTCCATGCTCAGGAGCAGAGAGACCTCTGCCGTGTCATTTTGTGACTTTCCCCCTCAGTATTTGGCATTTACGCCTCGGCTGACGTTGGATCAAACTCTCAGCATGAGGCATCTCACACTGCCTCTGCTAATTCCACAGATCAGTCTGTCTAAAATAAGCTCATCCTTTATTGCACCAGAATCTGTTTTCAGTATAATTTTGCACATGCAGTGTAATATTCCAACTTTTAATATCTTTTATTTAAGTCACATTTTTGATGATTTATTTGGATCTTCTGAATGCACGGTCTAGCTTCGCTCTGAGAAGCTTGCTGGTGATTGATCACCGTTTTTCTTTGTTTGCCGCTTAGCCTGTGAGCAAAGGGTTTGTTCTCCCTCATTACATATGCATCAAGATTATCACCCATCACAGCACAGTGGGCAACAGAAGGGTGAGACAAGTATGTGGAAGTTACAACAACCAATGGTTAATTTATTTATATTTACAAAAAAAAATATGTACATGGTCCTATTCAGGTGTTGGCAGCTCAGAAATGTGATGACACCACTTTCTGTTTTCAATAGGTGATAAAAAAACAAAAACAAACATCTGGTGTGGAAGGAGCTTACAGTAGTTGCCTCATGCTGCTGCTGTTTCTCACATATAATGGAGGTTTTATTCATAACATTTTCAATCAGTTTGTTCAGTCCTTGTGTTTCTCTATTGCTGTTAATAAAAAACATCTGAGTCAGCCTGCCTGCTTGTGTTTAAAGCGGTGCAAGAAAATACCTAAAAGCATAGAGGAAGGGGAAGAAAGAATAAGCAGAAATATGGTATTTATTCAATAATCTCTGAGCACTGACTCCACATTATCTGACACCAGAAAGTTTGTGGGGCAGGCAGACGGATTGTCGTTCTGAGACGATTTATCATGCGGGGCCTGGCGGGTCACTCCGGCCCAGTGTTGTCAGAGCTATTAGTCACAGCTGTGTTTAGCGATCAGACTGGTTGTGTAGCATCGGTGGCCTCTTCCTTTTCCCGTCCACAATAAATGGCAACAGTTAAACCTTGAGCTCTTAATCAAATTATTCTGCACAAACTCTTGCTTCCTTCTTTCCAACTTTCAGTGACATAAAGACAGAGGTGCAACCAACAAAACTGACCAAATCAGGAAGAAGAGAGAAATCATCGACTCGTACTGCAGTTTAAAAGCTGAAATAAAGACTTAAAACAGTGGGTTTGGATTCCAAAATCATTTAGTATGATATAAATATAATGTAATAATATTGCAAGTTTTCTTTATACACCAAAACTAATTTCTAAATTCCTTGGAAAACTATGTGGATGGTGATGTTGGCCGCTTGGCTGGTCTGCTGGTGTGTCAGTCCACTAGAGTGAAATATCTCCTGCATACTGGAGGGATTTCCATTAATTTTGGTTTGGACATTCATCTCTCTCTCTCTCTCTCTCTCTCTCTCTCAGGCTGAATTATAATGCTTTTTTTATGATTCCCTGGCTTTTGCTGTGGGGCTACCATCACATCACTGGGGCACCTGAGGCTCCGGAGGTAGAGCTTGGTCATCCATTAATCAGGTCGATTGCTCAATCGCCCCTGCAGTCTGCACGTGGGCAAGATACTCAACCGCAAATTCCTTTCAAATGGCTGTTCCGTCGGTGTGTGGGTGTTCATGTGAATGGTTGTCGCTCCTGATGAACCCCCCCTGCACCACCATGAATGTGCACGTGAATGAGTGAATGATGTGTAAAGATCTGAAAGGTTGGAAAGTACATATAAATACAGTATTTACATCAAAAATTCAGCTTTGTGTTGGATCAAATATACATCCAGTCAATATCAGCATGTTACTAATAGGAAGTATAGTAAACAACATACTAAATATCTGTCAGTTATTTTATGGTGTTGAAAATAAGTTTTAATCTCAATGGTCTTAAGGTTAAAAACACATTCTATTCTATTAAAATACAGTGTTTGAAAAAAAAAAAATGAAGGGAACACTTAATCATCACAGTATAACACCAAGTCAGTTAAACTTCAGGGATATCAATCCGTCCATTTAGGAAGAACAAGTGATTGTGAATCAATTTCATGGTGCGCATTAAACATTCAAATATTGACCATTCCTCTCTTTTTATGCAAATAATTATGGAAAATAAGTATATATATATCATATATATATGATATATATATACAGTGCAGAGAATGATAGTAAGGATTTTTTGGGAAGTAAAGTAATGTAAGATTAATTTATTTTTGCTCATCACTAATGCAAAAGTCAACAGGGGTCTCTGTCCTCTATAGTTCTTCCCATCCCCTCGGAGACAGGCAGGTAAACAGATCAAGTTGCTTGTTTGTTCAGGATCCACTTTGATTTCACCCTCTAATCGTTTCTCCCTCTTTTTTTTCTTTTTTTTTTTTAACTTGGATCAGTAACAAGGCCTCTTGTCTGGTTTTCTGTAACAATTACACTTCTATATTTGAAGTATTGCCACATTTGCGGCGTGAATGTCTCAACCAAACTGAAAGAGAAACGCCTGCTACTTTATTAAACAAGCATTCCACCAAGCTGTGGACAAAACCAACTCAACAAAACCACACGTTCTGATAACGATGTGTTTGAAAATATGTCTATCAATTTAGCAGAAGATGCCATCAAATGCACAGGAAGGTACTGGGAAACCAACGGCAACCAACCTCATCACTATGTAGATTTTTTTTTTTTTTCCCCTTTCACTCCCTTCATTTCTTTCGGGCTCTTAATCCCTCTTCCTTTGACTCTCACTTCAGAAAATGAACTGAATTAAATTAACTGTGTTGGCATCCGCAGGGAAATCAATAGAATAGATTGTATGACTTGACTTCACTGTCCCGAAAATATTGTTTTGATTGAACGAGGGAAAAGTTGCATTGCTTGTGCGGATTTTCTACCTCTCAATATTTCTTCTGTCTCCGCAGATCAAATTGAACAAACTGAACTTGTGCTGCAACGAGGGCATCAGACATAAAAGTGATGCACCAGCATAAATGCGCGCACACTTCCACTTAGATTTCTCACAATTAGTTGGTGTTCAAATCCAGAGCGAGAATAAACAAACACACACACACACAGAGCAGGTTGTTCGAGGTATCAGGGTCATGTAATTGTATAGGTGTGAGCAAACTCAGCAGTAACTCAATGTGGTGCTACTTGCTAAGATTTATGGCACCCCTCTCATCTAAATGATCATAATGCTCATGTTGTGGCCCATTTGAACTGCTGCTTTGAGTGTTACCAGTTTAACGGCTTTAAAAAAAAATTTTTTAAAAAGGTCCATAATGGTTTAAGGAAGACTTTATGAGAAGTGAAGGGTGGAGGCTAAAAGATTTGAAAAAAAAACATAATCTTGGTACTTTTTATGACATATGTCTTATTTAAAGCTTCATTTTATAACTTTAAAAAGTAATGTAATTAAAATATGATACCTTAAATGTGATTGCAGCAACAATTAATTTTGCACGGGGTCTGATACCGTTATGTTTTTTTTGTTCTAAAATAGACCCAAAATGCAGAACTCACAGGACACATGACAGGATGAAGTTTAAATAAAGGTTTAATTGAATAATTAGTGACAGGAGAACTGACAAACGGGCGTGGCAAGAACAGGAGGTAGCAGAGTGGGTCTGCAGCATAGAAGAAAGTCAGGAAATGACAATCAAAAAAACTGATTTAGGAAAAAAAAAATCACTGAATCTCAAGTAAATGTTGCACAAGTAAAGTTTTGCACAATGACAGTCACCATTTTATAGGAATGTTTAGTGTGAGCCACCATTGGCTGTGGTGGGAACGTCATTAGATTTGGAGATGTGTGGTTATAAACCAAAATACTGGAGTAATTTAAGGAAAGGAAAAGTTTTTGAAGGAAAGGTTTGGACAAATCTCGGATGGATTGACATGAAATTTGGTACAAAGTCATGGCGACACTAGAGTGCATATTGGGCTCATCAAAATCATAAAGGTCCATCCTCTGGGAACCAGTAATATGTGAACAAAATTTGATTTCCATAGTTGTTGAGATATTTTAGGTGGTGTGCTGAAAGAGGAGTCCCTCCACAGTTTTAAATCAAAAGAAAAAGCCTTCCAACACACACTGAAACTCAAATTCCCACTCAAAACAGACACACAGACTCTCTGGAGACACTCGGCCAACTGAGCAGGTGAAAACCAACCTCCTTATATAAACTTCCAGCCATGATCGCCATCAGCTGAGGGAGAATCACAGGTGAACCCAATAGATCCTGACGAGCAAGAACGAATGAAACCTGTGACTTAGATTTAATGACTCCTCTGACCAAACTTTAACTTTCAGTCTCTCTCTTTGCACACATCATTAACAGGGATGCATTCTGTATTTTGACACTACGTGCACAATTTGGGGAAACATTCATTCGTGAATATCTGCACTTTGTTATACCAGAGGAACTTAAAGTACTATGTACTGATTTCAGCCTGAATTCAATGCCTTCTTTCAGGCTTATTATGCAGGCGGACCACTGCAGGAAGACAAATGGAGGAGTTAATGATGTCACTCCCTCCAGGGAATAAATTTATGATGTCATTTGTGATGAATCTCATCTGATGGGGCCTGTTTCAGGTGATTTGTGATTTTTTTTTTTTTTTTTTTGCAAGTGCCAGGGAGGCATTCCTGACGAGTCACATCACGGCATCCAGTTTCACCTCAACGCTGAGCGGGTTCAGTGTTCTGCTGCTCTGCATGGGCTTCTGCATGTTAAAGAAGTTCTGTCATGTACACGAACGACTTCTGTGAAGCCTCTCTACGTATAATTAATGTAGTGCAGCACACTGAACTTAGAATCACGACAGCCGGGCAGTAAAATCCTCAAAAGGTGACGAGACATTTTCTTAATTAAGTCAGCTAGAAGCTGCGATACTTCAACGCTCAGGGGGGGTTCAGAAAAGTCACAGTGGCTATCAGTTCAGGAGCTCCTCAGCTTTAACAAACTAATCGTTGACCCAAAGCGTGCGGGTTCAAAGCTCCACTATGTGTGACCAGGATGTCTGCTGAATATAAGCCTGCCTACTTAGTGTCAGATGAAAATTAATAGACACAGACGTACTCCGCGGCTTAGGATAATCACGTAGCCCTTGAGGCACTGGAGAAAGAAAACCACAGTCAAAATATCTCATTAATTCAAATTCAGGGAGGTCACAGCGAGGTTTTGCCTTTGTAGCGCTGACATTTTAATCAGAAGTCCGCTCAAGTCGCCATTAATAGTATAATGGACATCATGACGGCAGGCATTGTGTAATAATTCCTTTGCACATTTCGAGTGATGTCTTCACCGTGTCCCTCTGGATTCCACCTGTGAGATATCCCAGCACTGGCCGATGCTCAGGTGATACCGAGGAGAGATTTTCTGCACCTCCCATAGATACGAATAGGATTTCAGCAGCGTTTAATTTACAGCCCAAAAGGTCCGACTAAATGGCACAGCTCTGCATCCGAGCTGTGAAGCAGGTGTGTTTTACAGCCACGCATCCAGTGATTCAATAATTCAGCTGTCCAGGTACAAAGAGCAGCAAGAGTCTTTATCAGGAACATTTTGTTAGCAGCAGCAGGGCAGCTGCTATGATAATGTTTTTCACCACATGCATGAGGAATGTGGAAATGACTTAAGTGCTCGGCTGAAGCACGTATCCAGTGCAGAGCTTTTTACAGCGTACTGTAAACACTTTTCAACTAAAAATAAGAGAGTATACTTTACCAAATTATACTTCAATATACTTGGCTTATACTGACAAGTCTACAGAAAAGTATTTGGACTATACTTGTACTTAATCTTTTGACTGAGATATATTTAATAAAAGTATATTATTATTAACTTATACTGAAAGGTTAAGTGTACTTAAGTTATAGTTGTGCTTACTCTTTTGATAGAACAGCCTTTTAAATACTTCCTCTTTTTTTTTTTTTTTTACACATATTGGCTTCTTTGAGGTATTATTCCAGTTTGTTTTTCATACCTTCTTATAAAACTTCTATGTTAACTAGTTTTGTACTACTCTTACACTGAAAGTAGATTTAAAAGTGTACTTTTGTAAAGTAAAAAGTGGGCCAATTTAGTCCCAAGAAGTCTTAAAATAGTACACTTGCATTAATATAATACACTAAAATATACTTGGAAAACAATAATTGAGCTTTCCTTAAGTATACATATCTTTTTGTAAGGTTATGTAAATTTTTCCAGCTTAATGCTCCCTGTGCAGTCTGTCTCTTTTCTCCTCCTCCTTCCTGCTCAGTTGTTTTTCATATGGATTAATCACGAGGCTCACCTGGTCTGACAGAACTGCTCAAAGCTCCTGTTCAGCATCACAAGGCTTCTGGATTGTGGACTGTGGGTCATGATGCCGCTCAGCCTGGGATTTCTAAACTGTCGCATTAATAATTTAGTGTTATTTTCATGATCTTTTCCTTTTGATGTCTTGTTTGTGAATTTTTGTAAATAGATCCCGTGGTTTTTTGTCTTTTTTTCAAAGTGTCTTTCTGTGGTTAATTTGGGTCAGTGCTGTGAAATGTTTGCCCCATATGGCCAAATAATGTGGGGTGTAATATGTGTGATGGAGGGAAATCCTCAGTGGGTAACTGACTGATTCATTCAACTTTATAAAAACCTCTTTTTTTGGGGGTAAACTGTTCCTACTCTTTCATTCAAAAACTTCATACAAAGCTAATTCTAAGGTGTTTCTTTTACTTAATGATGTCATTCATTGTTTAAGATCTTCATCTATGGTCTCTAATGGCCAAATCAATACTAACGTAGGTAAATACGCCTCCTCCAAAGCTTAAAAGTCAATGAGAATCGGGTGAAATTCTGCTTCATTGAGGATAAACTGCATTCTCTGGTGCTGGTGTGTGTGTGTGTGTGTGTGTGCTCACATGTACCCAAGTGTGTGGTTTTTAATTAACACCTTTAAACATATTTATGTTGACTCTGTCAATTGAACCTCATGTTTATAAAGGAGAAAATATGTTTTGTGTACATCCGAATGGAGTCGGCGGCGTTAAGGAGAAGATTAGAATAAAACCCATTCCTCTTATCGAGGTTGGATTATCCCAGCAGGAGCCCCAGGGGCCGACGGGCTCTGTTGTAATATTCCGTTGCTCAGGGCCACCTCACGTTTCATTGCTCTGATTGGTTTGGGGCTGCTGACACCCCTTGAAAATCAAAAATGAACGGAGGGGTTCAAAACTAATTTACATTTTCTAATTGGTCTGGTGATGCCGGTCTGGAGCTAAAAGTTGAGTGTGTACGACACTAGCATTCATCTGGTGACTTGTAACATAGCTTTGTGATGGAATACTAATGTTGTTCATCTTATTAGAGAATGTTTGCTGACATGTCAGCGACATTGAATTCATGAGCAGATGATACGTCAATGCAGCGACTACAGAATGTCACCAATGAATATATTGATGCAGGATTAAGATGTACAATTGTAGTGCATACTGTGATTTCTTTTCTTTTTTTTGGCTTCAAAGTTCATTCTTGGAAACAGTTGACAATCTCTCCGCAAGGTTCTAGCTGTCACATCAGGGGCGGATCTAGGATTTTTCTAACTAAGGGGCCACATTCTACACAGTGGGGCCACAATGTCCAACATCCATGCACATTCCCTTATTCAAAAAAGATCTATATACATTTCATTCCTTGGTTGCCATTGGTTCTATAGCTTTGGGAAAAGACGTACATAATTAGGTATATTTTGCAAATTGTGCCTTGTTCAAGCACATTGTGTAGCTCAGGAAATTAAAGTTCTTAATTTTCATGTTTATTGAATTTTAAACTGGGGTGCAGAAAACATTATACATAAGACTCTTTTTTTTTATGCAACACATGAACTTAAAACAGGTAATGTATATAATTACAGCATATAGAACAGTTTAGAACAGTGCAATGCAATGTTTACACACAAGGACAAATCCTACTTATGACTTTAAGCAAAATCCAGACACAATAATGCACAATGTGTTCCTGTCAAAATAGAACAATTGTGCATTTTTTTATGACTGGAACTGAAACGCCTCACAAATGAATTCATATCCAATGTCTTCACCCCCCCCCCCCCCCGGTCAGGTGCAGTCTCATGCCACGTTCAAGTCACATTGGAATCCTCCCATGTATCACATGATCCTTTCAATATCAAGAATGTATTCTAAGCCAGCTTGTCTGAAAAAGAATAAAAAATTCAACATCTGCAGTTCCATGACAGCTTCATCTGCTAATAAGGTTTATATGACAGCTGCTGTATGGATCTGGTAGCGAGATTATTTTGTCAATATTAATAAAACTGTTTTATGAATTATACAAGAAATCATTCAAATCTGCTTTTTGCGCAAACTCAGGCAGACACACTGCTGCTACATTTTCCTAAACCACAGTCCGTTGTTGTGATGAGGTCTCTTGTAACGCTCAGCCTAACCTGAATAAGACCTGCAGATTACTCTCCTCTGGAGGTACAAAAGATTTATCTCACTTCTATTGGCTGCTTCCTCCACAAAATATCCAGTCTTATTGTTTCCAGCCTCAGGAACGACGATGAACTTGGAACAACAGGTCATTTTACTGAAGCTCATCGTCCCGAGGCTGTACTTGTCCTCTTTAAAGCAGGCTAATAGTGTAGCATGGCACAGCAGGATGAATCTGAAGTCTCATTAAAGCCTCAACTTGTAGACAGAAGCGGAGAACATTCAGAAGTCATTGCGTTGTCTGAGGTTATTTATTAAAAAACGTCATAATCTGACAGAAGATAAGGAGTCACTATACTGTACATATCAAAAGAACCTGATGCTAAATTTATGAGGTGAGCAGAAAGGGGGATGAGAAATGATATGGCTTCTATTCATAGACAGAAGCTCCACGGTAACTTGTCATGTTGAGAAATAAGGAATATAATAGCTGCTAAAGTGAGACGCCAATGAAATGTCACCGCCAGAAGCTGTAAAATATTGATATCATGTTATAAAAAGTAATTTAACAAAGTTGAGAGTCTAAGAAAAAAAATCCAAGATGATACAATAGTATTAGATGGAAGGAACCACACACTTTAAATTGTATTCTAATGGAAGATTTCAGACCAGTTCAGAGAGGGATGACAAGAACATGCAGCTCAGAAGTCTAATGGAGATTTAGCTGAATGCTAAATTAAGGCTTTTATTACCAGCAATCATGTGGCTTTAGGTAACGTTAGCTCAGAGCACAAGTGGAAATATTGGGTCAAATATTACACAGGGTCAAAGTTGGAGACAGGAAGAGTAGGATTCATCCTCTGGGGACCAATAATATTCAGAACATATTATATAGAATCAATCTGAAATTAGTTGTGAGATTACATAATTTTTGATTATGTTGCCACGTCAGAGGGTCATTTGTTGGTAAATTTTCTGGTTACCACAATTCTTTTTTGATTTCCAATCTGGTCTCGAGTCATCAGACCCACTGATGCTTACGGAACTTATGGTGATTGTATATAAAGCTGCTTTCAAGGAAGGAAAAAACGGCCAAATTGTAACAGAAAACATACATGATTCATTCTTTTTCCTAATCTGTCCTTCGGGGGTTTGCATCGATCTCTGAAGGGGCAACATGGTGTCGAATGGAAGGAAATGGCTTGCTCCTAAGCAGGCCACATATTTTGATATTGATTGCAGCCTTGTCGCTTTTCGAGGAGATTAGCTAAATTACATCCCCCATAATTGGAACTTGCACTTAAGTAGAACTCCACTGTGAGGGACGATTTAAAATTCCATTAGCATCAATGACAGCCCAGCAGTGGGTTTAAGACGAGTCTCATCTGATCGGCGTCTAAAATGTTCGAGGTAATTGATGATGAAAAAGTTAGCCTGCCACTGCAGGGTGATTGATACCAGGGACGCTCTAATTAGAGAGCGCTGCCCGTTTGAAAGGCCCTCGCATGCACTTATACATTGTGGAAAAATCTCCGCCTCATTCCTCTCAAGTCAAAGAACACATGACAGGTGGTCTTAATTTTCATATACTGTGCATGTGGTCTAATCACATAATGGCCTCTGAATTACAGTAATACCTTTAGTTTCCTTCTTGTCAGTATTATTACATTTAATTTAATAATAAAAAGATAAAAATAATGTCCTCCTCCACTATACGTAGCCCATGTGTTTTTCAACACCTTTCTTTCACAGCTTAAAGTATTTATACATGTGATAACATTTGTAACAGACATGACAAAAATACGAATGATATTAGTAAATAACTCCATTAAATGATTAAAGCAGGAGCATGGAGACATATTTAAAACATTCTACTCTTCCTTTACCTCCAAACTTTTGTGAAATTTGTCTTTTTTATCTTTTATTGTTTGTTTGTTTTTCATTTACGTGGCTAGTTAGCTTAGCTAAAAAACACACACTTTTCAGCTATAGCGACTAAACTCACGGTAACGTTTTTTTGTTTTGATTGTTTTTACAACTATATCAGTGTAGAAAAATGCACCCTGGTTAAAGGAATGTTATGCAAATGTCCCCGCGGTCTGTGAAAAGTGACGAGGAGGGGAAGTTTAGAGCAGATCCCTCATCCATCCCATGCAACCAGTTTTATTCTAAAGGCCAAACTCTTTCCTGGACGAGGCTGAAATGGAATATCTTAAGCTAAGTGGGTGATTTCTGGTGAAGAGGTGAAGTGAATTGAGGTTTGTATGTATGCTGATGTATGATTTTGTCAGGAAGTAGCTGGTAAAGGCCATCTATTTGATAAATAATTAACATATTTCCTGGAAAAACTATCCACTTAGTTTCACCCCAGTGTCACTATTAAGGTTAACCCCACCACTTTGTCATCAATAAAATATCGTCAGTAAGACCAAACTACATGGTGTGATGTCGGCATGATGTGAGGAAGAACTTAAAAGGACTTGAGAGGCCAGTGAATGCTAGAGTCTCTATATTCCCTCCTAAAAATGTGCTTCACTCTTTCCACTGGACTGATCTGATCCTTTTATGCCTTTGGCAGCCAGACACTGGGAAATGAGAGAAAACTGAATCAATGTGGTGAGTGACAGGGGCATTATGGGTCAGGGTTGGCCTTCTGAGTCCAAACTCACAAATGGAAAGTCAAAAAAAAAAAAGGTTGAAATGGGATTTTTTAGCTCTTATTATGTAAGATACAAAGCTACTGGGGATTGCAAAACTCACTACAAATGTCACACTTCTCCTCCATGTCATAACTCTGTCCATTTGAATCCATTCTTTCCAGTGAATCCCACAATAATGTCCATAAATCTGTTTAAAAAACAGGTGATGACAGCAAACAGCAACCTCTAGCATGACCTCATGGGGCTGATAAACAAAAAGGCTGGAGGCTAAAATCATGAAGATATAGTTTTATTATCTGGAAATAGAGCTAGCTTTATTATCAAGACACTGTGTGTGCAAGATACGTTTTGACCTGGGGCAGTTTTTACCTCCTGATCTGATAATAAACAGATGAGATGAAGTTAGGGTCAGTTTCAAATCGGCCACACAACAGCCACTAAACTGGATACAGGTAGCCATGGAGACCGGACGATTGATCTGAACGACCAGCAGCAGGTGACACTTTTTATTTATTCTGTGAAATATCTCAACAGATGATGTATCCCTTTTTCTTTCTTACAGAGCTCCTCCCATTGAATCCACTACATCTGCTTTTCCAAATTAATTGAACTATTCAATAAGAGCCAGCAAACGTTATTATGTCCCATTTTTGTCTCTGCTTAAGGAGGTTATGTTTTCAGCGTGGAGCAACTCATAATGTAATCATTTAAATGTAATAAAAGCTCAATGTAATAATTAGCATATAATGTAAGAAAACCATCAGTGCTAAGAAATGTAAGAATGTTAGAATACTTCCCATAATCCAAAAAATAAAATTTATTTTACTTATTTTATAATGTATTAATTTTCTCATACTGTAATGTTATTACTTATTACATTATGCACTAATGGTTTTCTTACATTAAGTGCTGATTAATACATATAATGCTATTAATTATGTTTGTTTTGTTTTTTTTACTTGAAATCGCGAGGTGCAGAAAAGCATAATTGGATTGTCTTGTAAACATTTTCCCCTCAGATTACACCATAGTATATTCTGAATACTTGCCGGGAAAAACAGAGAGAAAGACGTAGAGGATATAATCTAAAGGTCAGCTATTAATTCACTTCTCCCCGAGGACACAACTGCCAAGGTCATTCAGCACCACGGTCCTGAGTATTTCTCACCTCTGAAGCAAATGAGCACCGTGTCATCTTACATCTGGATGTGATGGCTTTTATTTTCTCAAAAGCCCCATCATGCTGTCAGAACTGCACTCTGAGTACAGCAGTTCATCCCTGCACCGTTTTACAGGATTGCCGAAGACAAGGATAAATGCCGACTCACATGTTTGACAAGTCATGCTCTCAAAGAATAATGTTGTTCCGTTTATTTGTTTACTTTTGATTTTAATAACCAGAATTTAATCATTTTACCCTTAATCATTGTATTTTCATAAACAATGAATTCTGCAACTTGTATTTTGTGATCAGTAACGGTTTAGGACAGCCAGATGTCACTATTAAATCTATAATTAAATAGTTTGAACAAATGGCCAATGATCTTGTTTCTCTGATGAAGATGATGATGAAGTCTCACAATTAAAGTAGTTTTCCAATCATTTGTAATCACAACAGTAATTATCTAACAAATCACCACCAGACTAACTTCAGTCATTCAAGGAGAAATGTGCAGTTTATATATATAACTCTGCTTAATAAGGAGATATTTCTTTTAAAGCTGTGGCAAATTGCCTGGAGCAACATTTGCAGTCAAACCGCATTCCAGATCCAGATTTGTCTTATTTGTGTTGGTGTACCTGTAAATGAGCAGAATATGCGTGTTTCTGTGCTGTCTGCCAATGACTAAGCCTGCACTGTAATCTTGTTACAGCTGCAGTGAAAAATGCTGGAAAGGAACTACGTGCATAATATCGAGACTTGGCTGCAGAACATGATCTCTTAAGAACCTTCCACTGCAGCCTGCCTTCATTAGTATCCTTGCTGAAGAGCAAAAAAAATAATAATAACAATAATAAATCTCTCAACAAACTTGTAAACTTGTTGTAAAGAGCTGCTGCTGAATATTTGTGCCTCTCTCTATTCAGTTTCAATTGCAGCTTAGAGGTAAGATGCTCTGGACTTGGCTATAGCCATAACCCAATGCATAACTGAGATTGTATAGGATATTAAAGGTGAGCTTTTGTCCCAAGTTTGAGGGGCAAAAGCTGTGGAATGGCCTAAAAATATAAGGATGTGCCTGTTTGATCTTTATAGCTTTAAGTGCAAGAACCACGATTCATTTAATGTGAAAGGTGATGCTTGTTGAGACGCACAACTCGACAGCACTTTGATGTCTAACTATTGTTTTGGCTTTACCTTCTAATTTTGTTTTGGTCTGAGACCCAGCATGTTTGCACTACCTTCCCATCACCTCCTGTATCAGCAGACCGACTAAGTTAGCAGTTAGCTGTAAAACAAATGGAGCATTTCACCTCTAATGCGCCGGGCATACGGATAAATATGGACACAAGTGGCCAAAACGATCCTTGTAGGGTGGGCTCGGCCTTAGAGGTAGGGTGAGGTGAGGAGTAGAGGAGCTGCTCCGTTGTGTCGAAAGGAGTCGGTTGAGGTGATTCAGGCATCTGGTTAGAAAGCCTCCAGGGCAACTCCTTTGGAGGTTTTCAGGGCATGTCCAACTGAGTGGAGACCCCAAGGTAGACCCAGAACTCTGGAGGGATTATATAACCCATCAAGCCTTGAAGGATGCCCCAGGAGGGGCTGGAAAGTGTTGCTGGAAAGAGGGATGTCTTGTAGACCCTTAGCCTGCTGCCACCATCACCACCACCACCCATCATCCCTAACTACTGAGGGAAATTTTTTTTACCTCATTGCAGACCTGTGTTTACAAGCAAGCAGGTAACTTTGATGTCTGGCTTTGTTTAATTAAAAATAAGTCTGTTTACATAATGAATCTCTTTGTTTATTGATTGGTTGTGGTTTTATTTGCATGCATTCCACATAAATGAAAACATATCCAGTCTATCTTCTGCTGGAACCTCGTCTACCTTTTCAAACCGTGTTGCCAAAAACCCTTCCAGGTACTTCTTCTTTCTTTTTTTTTAAGTGTAGATGACATTCTTGTAATGTGTGACATTATCTTGTTGTGTGCCATTAGGCGCTCGTAAGTTGATTTGTCAACACATTGTAATGTGCCAAGTATAAAAGCATGAAGCCTGGGAGGACATGTATGAGAATAATAGAAGGCCCAGGGGGGGACACTGACTCACCCGTCTATTAATTGCACTGACATCATGAAAGAGAGAGAGAGAGCTGGTGCACAGCCAGCCAACAGCAAAAAAACCACAAAAAAAACTGAGTAGATATAATAAAAAGCATCAGATAACAGTGAACTCCATCGGGGAGGTTGTACTGGACTGCATGTTTTAGATGGAGATACAGGGGGAGGTCAGGCTGGAGAGGACAGTCCTCAGGGAGTTATTAGCAGACTTATTAAAAAAGTTTTAATTAAAATCCATGATTTGTCATGGAACTAGTAAAATGTTTCAATGTGTCCTTCTTCAATTTGTCTTTGATTTGCAGCAGAGCCTGTTAGTATATATGTATAGGTGGTAACACCAAATGTCTCCAGTGGCTCTGTGGCCGTGCCCAAAAAAAATCTGTCAAGTGTGACAACACATTTTTAATGGTGCACCTAAAATTTACCAGTCCTAATAAAAAATTTATGAAATATTTAACACAGGCTGGGTGCAGAGACATGAGTTTCTGAACCAGGCTCGAGGTTAGGGATTTCAATTTTGTGTGGGCTGAAATGATTTTGACGAGGCCTTTCAATTAAGTCCCTTCCTTTGACAGTTCCCAGCTAGATTTACTGACACAGAAAATACTGACGCCATTCTGTAGAAGGTGACAAGTGTGTCTGCCTATGAACACTTCTTACACCTTTTTTCTAAAACGTTTTCAATGTGAGATACCTTATTATTTAGCTGAGACAGTTTGTATTTATTATAGGACATCCATTCACTCAGAATACATTTTTAATTCAAGGAAACGCCATCTTGTTTGGATGATCAGGATGGATTAAAGTTTATTTCGGGGAGTAAAAGAGATCTAATTGTCTGGGCTAGACTGACTTTTAACAAGAGAGCAGTGCACTATGCTGTCAGTAGCATGTCTCAACAGAAACTGACTTCCAGTCGGACAATTAATGTCGTCTTTTATACTTTTATAGCAAGGAAAACAATTGTTTTAGTCTTTTGTTTATTGCAAGTAAAGTTGAGAGAATATATCAACTCCCAGTCATTTAGAATGGGTTAGTTGTACATGTGCGTCGGCCCAGCCACGCCTACAATGTTATGCCTGCTTTGAGCAAACAAAATTACCATATACACATTTTTGTTGATTGTTTTTCAGCAAATAACAAATTTATGTCTGAATTCATGTGTGAGCCCATATGTAGCTTATTCCTCCCGCATCTCTTGCACATAAACAAACAAGAGAAATCGTAAGATATAACCTAAAAACACCATTTTTATTAAGCTATTAATGATTTTTCATTAAGACAAATACTGCGGTGCTTGTTCTACCTTGCCTGTGGTCATTAATCCTGACCTTCCTATCCACAATGTTTCCTCTGTTCATGTTTTTTCTAGACGGCGCCTGGATGTGGAGAGTGGTGATCCATGACCAGATTATCATCGTTCCAGAGACCTGGGGAATCCCTTCTTAAGAGATAAGCCAGAGAATTATAGAGTAACTCTGGCCCCAAAGTTCTGTATCACATTTAAACCTATTGTCCATATGAGCACTCTGCCAAACCTCCATATAAAAGGTTATCTAAAGGGCAAAACACAATAGTTTTAACACGAGTAAACTTTTTTTTATTATCATTATTATTCTATTTGAGTTTCACTTTGAAAACAAAAGCTAAAAAGTGTTGATGTTTAAACAACTGAGGTTATTGTGATTTCTTGCACCTTTCTTTCTGCTTACAACCATTTTCATAATGTGTTAAGAAATTAAAATAAAATTTATTACTGGGTGCACCTAAATTATGTTTGTTCACCTACATTAAAATCCTAGGTGCACCAGTCCCACCAGTATCAAAGTCGGTAGACTTGCTGCCATCAGACAAATAGTGAATTTATGTATTTTTTTCTATTGCATGGCATGGCAGCTGGTTGAAATCATTTCAGAGAAATGTATGGGGGTGATGTAGCAGTAATCTCTCTGTGGGTTCTCTCAGTGACGGCACTCCGATGATGACATTTGTAACGGTCTAAATTTTAACACCTAAATGAATAACTTGGCAAAAAACACCAGCTTTTAAGCTAACGAAATAACACAAGCTCTTCAACCCAATCGTCTCCAGTCTCACGCAGACTCTAATAGGCCGCCGCCACCAGGTTCGACACGCTGCAATATGAGGGGGAGAGAGAGCAATCAGTTCAACACAAAAACACCTGGGATAATTAGCTCTCTCTCCCTGACCCCATTCCCTGAACCACCCCCACTCTCTCTCTCCTGTCACTGAGCTCTAACCTAAACCCCTGGCACTTTTTGCAATGCAATATTGGACTGTATAACCACCACTGTCCGGCCAGCATGTGGTTCCCAGCAGTGACACGTGAAATGCATCTCATGACTTCTGACAGTTGTACTGCATCACACAGGAGGTATCAAAGGTGGGTCTCTAAATGCTTAAATTAGCTTTTGATAGTGGCAAACAGACTACAGCAGTCGCACAAAGGGCCTCTCTGTCACTGTGACGCACTTATGAGAAATTAATGCCGAATTTAATAAATTATTCACAATTTACATAATTGATCAGATTGTCTGCAGGCTGTATTAATAGAAAGTGACAGTTCTTAAGATGAGAGGTTTCACAAGGTAATGCAGTGGGTACAGGAAGCCAAGCAGCTGATTTAATATGCAGTTTTTTCCCCCGTGGCCCTGGAGTTGAATGGCGTTCAGGCCATCGGAAGGTTTTAATGAGCAAATCGAGTTAGGTGAATCACCACCTGTACCCCATCAGAGATGATTTCAGGCCCAGAGAGAGTCGCTGAGTTCTGCCTTTGTTTGTCTCCCGCTTTGGTTTCCCTGGTACGACTGGGTTTTAACATGCCGCATTTATCATCAGTGAGGGCTACAGTCTACCCATCAAAGTGGGAGATACTATGATAAAGTACAACCAAACAAATAAAACGCTGCGATTTACAGCGATTCCCATTTGCCCGTTTATAATCCATGACAAAGAAAGTGGTTGCACATATCATTGATGCCACAAAAGCCCAATAGACTTGTAATAATTTCATCTGCAACCATTTATCATCCTTGCTTTCTTCTTCCAGACTGTCCACAGGCTGTGGTCTATATTTGATTTTGAATATGGAGTTAATTAAACTTTGCAAACCATTAAGCTTTTTTTTTTTTCTTCTTGCCATTACCTACATTTTGCCTTTTTATAAAGAGACACAGTGCCAACATGCAAGCATGCTCCGACAGCGGCGATTATACTGAGCTGCTGTTAGCCGTTGATGGAGGAGGGACACTTTTGATGGCTAATTAATGCAGGCAGCTGTCAGAACAGTAACGGCCGAGATTTGAAAGTTTTGATACTACAGTTATATTTATGCTTTGACAGCTTACTTTGTTCTCTCAGGGATTATTGGGTTGCTGAGGACGGCGCTGGGGAGTGGGAGGAGAGGAGAGGGGGGGAACATCAGATTTCCTCTCCCCATGCTGGTTGTGACCACATTAATTATAGATCTTGAGAAGCAGTAGTTATGTTCTTTCCACATATTTTTAGAATATGAGAGGCTGGTTTATTTCTTTAATGGAGGTGACAGGTGTCAGCTTGGTTCAGAAAAGAAGGAGAAACTCGGAAAGCCGCTTGAAGTTGTCAGATGATAATATTTTTGAGTAGGCTGAGGTGTGAAGCGTCTATTTGTGAATTCTTGCCCAAGGGTAAAGGTGCAGGCGAGGGCTTTACATCCTGTTGCTATAATATTTAATCTCACTTCACTTTTACCAAATATAAGCAGCTATAATAATAATATAACTTCCATTACTTTCACACAAAATAAACAACAACAAAAAAGTTTTCAAGCGAGCTTGAGGTGTTTTTTTTTTTGCATTTCACATATTGGGAGATGGAAACACATTTTCTGAACAAGCTTCTTTTTTTTGCACTGTCATCTTCCTGGATTTTTCCAGATGTATTTATGTATTCCAGATGTCCATTTTTTCCTGTGCATGACCTCGACGTCTTGCCGCCATGAGTAATGTAGCCTATACTGCCACCGTCTGACAATCATTTTGGCCATTGTGGCTAATTCAAGCAATCAGCAGGTGCTTGCATAACTTTCCAAACTGTCTCCCACCATATTTACTTTGAGGCTAGTAAAAGGACAATATTGTGTTCACTTCTGATAACCAAAATGTGTCATGAAGCAGTTATCGGTGATTTAGAGCACTTTAGGCTGTTTCGGAGGGCTCTCAAGGGCTTTTGGATGCTTCTGAGCACTGGCCTCTTCTATGTTGCACAAAACTAAGCCTTTTTGGTTTTCCTCATGTCGCCTCACTTTTGAGCAGGATAATGTGCTACCGTTCTTCAGAGACGTGCTGCTCCAACCACACACAGGGCCCCAGTATGGTTGAGGCCCTACGAAGATTCTCTGTATGTTGAATTAAACAAAAATGCAGTAATTAAAAAGAAAAGAGAACCTAAGGGGGTTTGGGAGGATGAACCGCAGCACCACTGCGAGTGAAACAAGAGCGCTCGGAGAGCGCAGACCTCCACTAAGGCCCTTTAAAAAAAATTCCGTTTCCAGATATAGGCTAAAAACGTAGCGACCAGGTTACACTGTACTGTTCTCATCTCTCTCCTCTGCCTCTGCTGTGTCCGTGTCATGGATGGCTAAAGAGCTGCAGGTTTATGTTGTGTTTGATGTGGGCTTCATCTGGATTCACACCTTCCTGCAGGGCTTTGCGGGGGTGTGGGCATGCTTTAGAACACAACCAACGTGAAACTGCAATGTTGTGTTTAACATAGCTCCCTCTCTGCAATCGCTCGCCCACTGCTTCTCGCTCCAGCCTGGGAGGAAGGGTCAACCTGCGACGAAAGCTGAATTATGGACAGAGAGAAATAATGTGTGTATCCGCCCTGTGATTTCAAACCACACCAAAATTTAATGGATTGTTGCCTGGTCCATTCTTTTCCTCTTCTGCACCAAGTTTTGTGCAAATCGGATAATCGGTTTTCACGTAATCCAGCTGAAAGTCAAAGAACCAATCAACAAACAGACGGTTGAAAACGTGACCTCATTGGTGGAGGTATTTACAGATTTCATTCGCTCTGTACTCAAACTGAACTGTGAAAAAAAACGAAAGAAAAATGTCTTGAGTCTCATTTTATCTTGTAACGTAATAACTAATCTAAAATAAACCAGAACATTATCTAATTACCAATTTATTGATTAGTAAAAAAAAAAATCCTAATGTGGTTAGTCTTCAGATAAACAAGCATCACGTGTGTTTACTGTTAGATACTGTTTGCCAGTAATTCCTGTCTATTAATAGTGTTTCCATTAGATAGAGTTGTGTGAGTAATGGGTGAGAGAGCGACTCACCTGTCTTTGGTGGATGCATTTTATGAGGCAGTGCTCAGGGACTCTCCCGTTCTCACACGGTGCTTCAGAAACAAAGAGGCCATTAGGACTTGGCAGAGAACACGATACATCCGAACTCTAATTTGCTTAGTCTGGGGATTAAATTAACTCATCTAAGAGCTCATTTGGAGAAGGAGAAGATGAAGTCTCACCCTCTCTGGTGTTTTCTAATGTCACCTTGTATGGAATTTCCTCTAAATGTGGTGCAAAATGATCAATACCCTGAAAAGTGCAAAATGGCAGGTGACATCCTCTGAAGGGGAGATGTGATAATGGATTCCATGCAGCGTCTGATGCGGCGGCACGTCAGGAGCCTCTTCCTCTGATCTCTCCTGCGGTCTGCGTGGGATGTATCATATCAGCTGATTGTTTTCAATGTGACTTTGATTGATATCAGATCCACGCTGTTGTCTAGTTCTCCGACCAGACGCTGGCTCTCGAGGAGTATCAGTTACCTGAGAGTCACCACATTACCTTTGCTACAACTATACTTTCATGACGGGAGGATATTTGAAAGGAGGGACAGGAATCTCGGAGGCCGTCGCCGTTCATTAATAATTTACGTCTTAAATGTACTTTTTGTGGTGAACTAGTTAAAAGTTTTGACGCCATTGCGTCATCGATGCACGCCACACACGGAATATCCTGCACAGCACGAACCCATGCCCGCTATTTTAAAACCATAAAGCGGTCTATCTACTGTAGCGGTCGTAATTTTTTTGCTGAGGAGAGGATCATGATTGGTGGACCGGAGGTATTGGAAAACAACCTCTGGACAAACGTCGACTCGGACTCAAGGATGAGCTGATTAGAATTTGGTGCTCAAAGGTCAAAGTGACCTTACTAATCATGTTTTTGGCCATAACTCAAGAATTCATGTGCAAATTTCCATAAAATTTCACACAAATATTTAATAGGATAAAATGATGACAAGCGTACAAAACCATTGGATAGTGTTATAACACTTAATGGCATTTTGATGGCAAGTCCAAATTGTGACACTGTAGTTAAGTTGAAAAAAAAACGTATTCAAGACATCTCAAACAATATCATCCTCACATGAATATGGAATAATTGACACTTAATTACAACATTAATAAACATTCATAAAGATTCCTGACAGTCTTATTCTCACCCCTTCAAATAAACCATTACCAGAAAAGCTTTTACATATTCTATCAGCTGTTTCCAAGGGAACGTTGGAAAAGGTGTTTTCAAATTGGAAGCAACTGGGATTTACGGGAGACAGAAAGAAAACTCCGGTGGCTTCTGTTGATATGAAGTTGATGTTATTAAAGGAAAGAGTGGGTTCTGGAAGGAAGGGATGCTTGGACAATAAAAGCACTGGGCACTGATCATTAACAGGTGACACGGAGAAGTTCAAACCATATCAGCTGGAGATTATTAACAATGCAGCTTCTTATACCTATAAGCTACTTTAATTAATTAGGTAACCAGAGCAGCTCATAAATATTAGGGTAAAGCCACAGCATGCTTCTTTACTGTAATTGAGTTGCACTGTATGCAAAAGTGTCATTCATTATATAATCATGTGATTCTTGCATTATATTCATATACATGTTTCATTGCTGCCTGCTAATGCATTTTCAACTCAACTGCATGCCTCCATATTTATATAGGTGAGCATGCACAAGTGGCAAAGCAGCGTAATGCTATTCGGCTATCTAGAGGCAATCAGAAAATGAGCATGCTGACCAAGCCAATATATTATTACCAGCAGACTGGGTCCTTTTCATAAATATAGAAATAGATGTTTTTCTTGTGCCAGAATGTGAAGTGGAATGAAGTAACTCAGGTATTAGGGTGGACAGATATATCTCTGCATGTATAAATGAATAACCATGGTCAACAAAAACATGCTGTGATTCCTATCAATGGAAAATGCAAGCAATTTGTGTAGAGGCAGTTTTTTTTTTTTTTATTCAGCTCTATTTGCTAGATTTCCATACACCCTCCCTCATTGTTCCCACAACCTCCCCTCACAGCAGCCAGCAGGAAATAGGCATTCAGTGCTTTCTAGATGACTTCCTGAAAGAAATGAATCTCTCACCGAAAATGAGAACAATGAATAATGAAACGCTGGATGGGATGTGTCTGACCCATGCTATTCATACGACCTGTGCTGTAGCAGAGAGCCATGTATGAAATAGAAGGTTGTGATCACAGGGGTGGAAAGAGCAATGGGTAGGATCATTAGAGAGAAGGGAAACAAATAGGTTTTGGTAGCGCACATATAATCATTTGATTTGGGCTGGATGCAGCACAGAGCTTCAGCCTGGATACATTTTTCATTTTGCAGTTGTGAGATTATATATTTTTCTTTCATTCATAACATCCTTCATTTCTTTTGAGAACAGAATCAGCCTTTTGACAAATACTTCAGACTCTTAGAATAAAAAATAGTATATGTATATATATATATATATATATATATATATATATATATATATATATTTACTCTGCTTGCACAATAACTGAATGCAAAGTTAAATTAGATTTAAGTTAAAGAAATTAAAATAAAATAAATAAACACATAAAAAATTTATAAAAAAAATAATACAATTTATAAATAAATGATCATTTTTTTAAATAATTCAAATTAAATTAAAGTTAAATAACAAATTAAATTTTAATTAATTAGTAAATAAAATTAAATAAATACAATATTTAATAAATAATGACAAGTAAAAGTTAATTTTATACTTATTCGAATATTCAATAAATTAATGAATAAAATAGGATTAATTAAATTAAAGTTAAAAAAAAATAGACAGTAGAAAAGAGTCTTAATATCATAATGCTGCAGAGAAAAAAGAAATGTGCAAATACAGCTGAATAACACCAGGAGAATACCAGCACCAGGAGGGTTGTTTTTTTTAGGGGGGGGGGGGGTTGGCTATGAAAGCCTGCTTCTTTGCCTCTCATTAGCTGCTGCTGGATGGCCAAGAAAAGCAAAGCAAAAAAAAAAAAAAAAAAAGTTCCTTGCACCATTTAAAGTAAGAAAAAAAAAACCCAACAACATCCAGCCGCAGCCCTCCAGCTACTGCTGCAATCCTGACATGAAGGAGTCATCTTGAGCACTTACAAATCTCTCTAATCCCTTTCAGCATAGAGCACCATTTGCCAGACCCCTGCTCCTCCACAGTCTTAGAGGCAAGAGAGAGAGGCAGAGGATGTGGTTCTGTATGACTGTGTGTTCAGTTAGGGCGAGGTAGGATGGTTGAGAGATACAAAGCACAGCGGCTCCTCAGTATGACATTCCATACTGTGCGGTAAAGGTAAGATTTACCCATTGGGCGTCTTAGGTGTTACTAAAGGCTCTGAACTGCAAGATCAACTAATTACTGAACACCATCGAGGCTCCTGACTGTGTGCATCATGTCACACATTTCCATTTGCAGTGAATGTCTTCGCCGTTCATTTGCCTGTGTGTAATCACACACTGAACACGGAGGCGAGGGTTCCTTATCTGACACCCGGCTCTGACTGCTGCGTCACGGGTCACAGAGCGCCATTTACGAATCATTGATTTTGTTGTACAACAGCGAGAGACACCAGGCGAGGCTTTGCATCACGGACAGTCAGAGGTGCCAACAAACAGAAGGGGGGCGGGGGGGGGGGACCACCGTGAAGTGTCACAACAGCCCCAATTATGTTTTTGTAATAAGCTAGTGATGCCGGGCTCCTGGGGGAACCTCAGCGCTAGCTAATTCTACCAGAGTCGCCAATTCCGATCTAATTCACCGCGTCGTTTTCTCCTACGAAACGTCGGAGTGGGTAAATCGCATGATTGATTGAAGAGAGCCGCCGCTCTGACAGATAACTGACATGGACACAGCTGGCTGCTTGTCAGAGAGGGCGGCTGGATGATGTATGAGCATCGCCGCTCAAAACAAAGCAACAAACCGCCCACCTTTGCAAGGTGAATCTGCGGCCTCACTGGTATCTGTGTTCAGTCATGATTATGAAGCACGTGCAAAGACTGTTTATGCCTCACAACTCTCACATTTCTGCTTTCTCTTCTGCAAAAAGCACAACAGGGAGGTTAAAGTATAAATCCTGATCCCAAATCATGAGTTACTTTGCACATTATCAGACTACTATACAATAAAGCAATAAAACAGATCTTAATATCAGCTCGCCTGAGAATGAACCCCGTCAACATCGAACCACCCTCCCTTTACTCCAATGGATGCTGTGACTACAGAGCAGCAGAGTGATGTTTGAATACGTCCACACAGTCATTAGAGGAAGAAGGCACAATGGAGCCACATTCCATTAAAGGTCAGCTCTGTAGATAACGGCTGTCGGATGATAATAAAAAGAAACTGTGGTACAATTAAAGTTTGAAAAGCTGAACATTTTATGCCCCCTTGCTTTACAGTGTAAATAAATGTAGCATTTAGTGGAGAACTTTGGTAAATGGATGACATCACATCATGATAACGCCCTACATGTAAAATATTAAGAAAAAAACATCCTAAATCTTAAATACAAGACTCCAATGATCTGATTGATGCAGGGGAAAAGTGGTATTGATCGATTCGAGTCTCTTTATCATGTCTATCGATTGGGTTTCTGTGTACCGTGGATTACGGCCACATGTCCCGCCGCTTCAGGTAATGAAATATGAGGATCTATCGAATCGGAAAAATAAATGGTTCTGAAAATATTGCTCTACAAAGCTAAATTGACGGGCTCCTGAAACGATGGTAATTTACGGCGGGACAAGGTTGGAGAAGATGGCACGGCTCACCCTCATCAGCATTTTTCATGCAACGAGATGCGGCGCGACGCCTCGACCACCTCCACATAAAAGGCCGGGCTCAGGGAAAAAGTGAATGCGGCAATATGCTTAAAGAAAGCAGGATCAATAACCAATCTAGAGAGCACAGAGGGTCAGGCTGAACAGGGGGAGGTTATCATATACTGTACCTCAACACGTGTAATTGAGGAGTCCCCGATTTGTCCCAGTAGCTTTAAGATAGATTGTGTTTTTGCAGCTTGCACTAGAGAAACCGTGAGGAGTTTCATTACACCTATAGTAGACTATCTGTAAGGAGACGCAACAAACACACAAGTATTTAAAAGCAAGAATACTTTAAATGAAAAATATGCACTAGGATGACAAGACAATACAGACAACCTTCTTAGGACTGTGAAATAAAGAGTAGTATTGCGCTATTTGCTTCTTTTCTTTTAATTTTAGGCTCTGAATACTTCCTGTATAGAAATAAGGCCTGAGAACAATGAATATTGGGTGATTAATATTATTATTATTGTATAATGTTTTGTATTGTCATTCTATTCTAAAACATTCCTATTCTAAAGGAATATTTAGATTTTTTGTTGAATATTAATTTCCTTGTTAAATATTAAATGAGAGGATCACCACTGATCGTGCACGTATGAATAAATGAAGGTGGGTGATTAGCTTAGCTACGCTCTAAGTTGCATTGTTTTCGGCCTAAAATGCCTGACTTTGCAGAAGCTTTTCTCAAAAGTTGCAAAGCCTGCTGCGATATTTTCAGGCATTTTACACATCTCCAGGTGTGTTTTGCGGCATAAAAGCGTTTATTAATTTACCCAATTTGACGTTAATTTGACGTGTGTGTGTGTGTGTGTGTGTGTGTGTGTACAGGCGCTCACAGCCCTTATCTGTTCTGTCCCGGACGGCTGTGGTGCCTTCGCCACATGATGTTCATGTCCTTCTGCAGGACGCTCTCGATGGAGCTTCTGCTTCCTGAGGGAGAATCTTTTTCAGCCTTTTGAAGCTGGGTTTTGCAAATCAGATAACACAGAACCCATTATGCTACTGTACCGATCAATACGTAAGCCCTGCTAATGTTTATGCTCCTCATTTGCCTGATCACTGTCTTCCCTTGCATATGCCATAAAAAAGCTTTTTATTGTACGCAGCGTCATATTCTTAAGGGAAAATAAATGGATTTGGAAATCCCCACTCCTACACAACTACAATACAAGAACATGAGCAATAAAAACATATGTAGGATTGCTTCTTCAGATTATTTGATTTATTTTCTTCTCATATGGGAGGAAAAGAAAGAAAAATAAGCCATAAAGCTAAGACTGTCTTAGTCACAGGGTGTCACAGGATCCATCATTTGGGATTTTGGAAACAAAATATCTCAGCATTAGATCATCTAGATCTTCACCAGATGAGAGCATCAATATTAAACAGTGTAAGATCAGTGTAACAGTTTCTGTTTGTGATTAATGCCTTAAACCATAACTACCATGTGCAGATAGACAGGAAAATGTTAAATTGGTTATGACCACTTTCTGTTCAGTTTTTATTTACCTGTAAATCCTCAGTGGTAGAAAACTCAGTGAACATGAACAACTCAGTGCTGTTGCTCCAGCTTTGCAGGAACCCCCTCAGAGAGTCCAGCTGTTTTCACAGAAATCTCAGCAGGCCAGCTCCTAACACAGAGGGGAGTCACTGCAGGGGCAGCATCATAATAAATACGAACAGAGATGCAATTTCTGTCTCAGATTTAGTGTTTTCAAACAGCTAATTCCGACAGAACTGCTCTCTATCACCTCACTGCTGCCCCTGTGTGTCACATAAACAGCAGTAAAAAAGCTGACTGTGACCTTTCTGTCCCAGTCACTCAACTCAATTTGAAGACACGCTGCCTGGATGTGTTTAACACTGGAGGACAAATCCTGTGATCGCTGCACTCGTTTACATGCACCTGCAGAAAGACTCACCAGGGCAGCAAATATGTATCAATCCACAGGTGAAAATAGTCCCCAAAAAAGTCATTCATGTTTGCAGTGCCTGAATTCGACCCCAGAAGGTGCAAGTTCCATAATTCAGCTCATCTCATGTTTATTGGATATATTCATACACATATCTTGGTATGAATCCCACTTAAACTTTGGAAATGTATGCTAGATTAAATAAAATGCATACAGAGTTTGTAGAAAATGTATATTTGGTTAATAAAAACTTTTGTTTAGCTATTAATACAAATCAAATTGTACACAAATAAATTGTTGCATATATGCTGTAATATGACACCCATCTCCAAATCTACACATTAAACAGGATAATGAGAAGGAATAACAAAGTTAAGTTGCTATTTATACTTTGTTTGTGTAGCTGCAGTGCATCACTACACGCTCACCCAGCTTTAATTTAAAGGTGCGTCAGTATAGTCTCACAGAGTTGTTAAAAGAAAAAAAAAAGAAGTGTGCTAAGTGGCTGCAAATTAATTTTCTTGTTATGATGTCTGTATTCAATGCGAACAAATACATTTGAGGCAGAGAAGTATTGAAAAGCTAATTAGAGAGCATTGTCGGGTCAGCTCTTTTCAGGAGATTTATTTGCAACTTGAGAACTATAAAATACAAGCAGCCTTATCCGTAAATTAAATATCAATGTGCGTAAAAATTCCGTACAATCTTATATTTAATTCTTTAACAATTTGTTTGAAGTTAGGGATTAGATGAGTTTTACAGGATAAATTATTGGCAGTCAAGCTACACAGTTCTGTGAGTTAGGAGGATCTGCAGAACTAAATAAAATATAATTAGAGTCATTGCAAATTCTCACTTTGAGAAACTCACTGTGAAAAGGACATAAATGAGGAATAAGATATGAAGAAAATGTGATTTTTTAAAATGTGTAATCACTTAATCATTCAAATAAATAGTAAACATTGGGAATAACAGAGCATGATCATAAATTAAAATGCTTCAGACCTTCATCAGAAATTAAATGAACCTCAAACATCAGGTTTTATGGTGTAAAAACAAGATGCTATAAAGAATGTAACACAGCAGCTAAAATAAGTCACTTAGTTAATTAAAACTGGTTAAAGATCAATAAAGCTCCTGGTCTCTCTCTCTCCTGATTCACCAGAATTAATTAAAGACTTTGAATACTGTTTTTTTTTACTGTTCCGTATCTGGTTAATTAGAAACTTTGAAGCAGTAAACGGCTCCAAACTAGATGAACAAAACAACAGTGGATCAGTGGAGCTACAGGATCTTAATCAGAATCAGAGCTGTGGCGCATTTTGTCCTGAACTGACTCAGGATCGACATCATTGTGTCATCGTCAATGGAATTAGTCAGCTTCCGACCAATCTGGTTCCACAGTCGGAATTTAAACGACATGTTATAGGGGTCTGGGACGAAGCAGCGCCGCCCTGAAATTGCTCCACGGTGGCCTAAAGCCCAGCATTATGAGGCGAATGGCTTTCATTGCATCATAACCTTGACCGCGGCGGCTGCTCTGCTCTGAGCCCAGTCGGCCACCGACGGACTCGAGGGCCACTTTGTGCCAGGATTACCCCTCCATGTCGTCCTGCCATCACAGAGCAGCCAGCCCGGTGGCAAAGAATAATAAAATGACATGTCAAATCAAAGAGAGGACAGAGAATGGTATTAACCACAGGGCTTAGATTTGTGAGTGAAATGGAAAAGTGTAATTACCGCGGCTATTCTCTGTAATGGGTCAACGAAATATTCAATGAGCTAAATTCTCACTCAGCCTATGAGGAGACTCTTCAGAATTCTGTGTGTTGGTTTTAAGACAACAGCATTATTCCTGGGGGAGATGAGACTCCACCAGCATTCATACTTAAATGAACTAAAAAAATACTAAATATATAAATGCATAAATATTCCATCCATGCAGACGTAATGCACCAGGAAATGTCGCAATGCTCCAGAAAAGGCATGGGGTCTATCCTCTGCATTATTAACCATGAACCACCAAGACTCAGCAGTTTGCTAAGCAAAATATTTACATCTGCGACTTCCTCTTGTATACCTGCACATCCCGATTTTCACCGGGTCAAAGCTGAATCACAGACCTTGCATGTGCAACATGCAGGCTGTGGTTTGCAGCATGAGATCATTTCCTCTCACCCGTTTTGACACTTTTTATTAATCGAGCCAAACGCTTTTACACGAAACCCTGAGCCCCATCAATTTGACGGTAATTTGCTAAATGTGACGGCGCCACCGTTTGCAATCTGTCGCTCAGGTTTGTGTTGTTATTTTGCCAGACGTTTTTTTTATTTTTTTAATCTCCACCACCTGAGAGCCAGTGGATGGACGTTTCTAGTACGGAGAGGCAGGTGGAGGAAAGCATTCTGGAATCAAGCAAATCATATTTAAGACTTTTGCTGTGACAAAACACTAAACATTTAATACACTTTGTGTGAGAAATGCTCTTATTCAATACAACATGATGCAAAAACCTTGCATCGTGGGACAGATTTCACTTCCTCTGCCCACACAGATATGATGCATGCTGGCGCTCCTCACACTATTTGCTCATGCAGCGATATTATCAACACTCCATGAATCAAGCAGTTGCGGCAGCCTCCTGAGCGTCCAGATGCTGCAGGGAGGACCTCCGATGACCTCACAGCAGACCTGGGATCAGTGTACTGTGGGCCTGCAATGATCATCCTAGGGCCCTTTTAGATGAGGTGTGCATAATGGGGAGGTTTCTCTCACTGAAGGATGAATCAATGTGGCATGAAGAAGAGAATTTCCAGCCCATTTCCTCCCCTGATTACCCCACCACATACAGCTCCTTAATAGCTTGTTGTGTGTCATAAATCTCTTTTTACCACCATAGCATCACAGATGTATTACAGTGTATGCCTTACATATTAAACCAGAGGTGTCATTGGGATTTGCAGTATTGTAAAGATCCAGGCAACATGTTTCATTTTTCAGGCTGTCAGGAGCGTCTACGCCGGCACACAGAGCCGTGATGTGCAACTGGCCTGTTTCTCTTTTAATGGATCTCTGGTTGATAATAAAGCTGTCCCTGTAAGGAGGGATGCAGCTTCTGTCACCTCACAGGTGGGACGGAGGTGGAAGTGGACAGCACAAACTGTGGGAGCTGCTGTTAGAGAGATCGGGTCCAGTCAACGTCTGGATTGGGAAATATTTCAAATTTAATCAAATTTAACTTTTACTCTTTCATTTTACTTAAATTTAGAGTATAGAGTTTGCATTTAAGAGCCGTAAAAATAACATGCATACGCTGAACACTATTTACATATTATCACCCTATAATTATATTAGCTACAGCAGCTGTTTTCTTCCCTCAGTCCAGCTGGTCAGATGTTTACCCACATAGAGCTGGGATCTGCCCCGAGGTTTCTGCCTGTTAAAAAAGGCAATTTTAATTTAAAAAGAAACTTTAAACTTCTTTTAACTTTAACATAGTTGAGGGCGGTGTAGCTACAATTAAAGCAAGGCTCGACAAATTTGTACGTAAAGAATAAAGACGAAAAAAAGACGTATCCATTTACGTATGTAGAGGGATCATAAGTGGGCCTTGAGCAGAGCCCTGAGGGTTTTACACTAGAAGCGACACCTTTCACGTTAGACGATGTTCACGGGCACAGCTTTGCTCATTGGAATATTTAAACGGACGGAAACCATGCAGACGTGGGGAGAGCATGCAAACTCAAAGAAAGGCCCCAGGTCTGGATTCAAACACAGAACCTTCCGTCTGCATGCACCATTTTACAAACCCTTTCGGACTCTAATGTACCCACAGGGTCCAGAAGGAAATGTTGCGTTGTCAAGAGATGATTAAACAGATTGTGTTTCAACCTTACAGTGAATGTAAACAGGGGTTTGAAACAACACTCGGCGTGTCTGAGTGCGGCGGCGGAGACGCACGTGGCTGTATTCACACGAGTCACCACCGGTACATTTGCACAACTTACTGCAAGTGATTTTACAGTCAAGATGACATGAAAGCAACAGGATAGCTGCCTCACATCGGTAATTGGTTGTTTCAGGGGGGAGAAGTGGAAAGTCTGGACTAGAATACGCAGACTGCTTCCAGAACTCCAGCTACATTAATAGGCAGTGGGATTTTTCTTCGCTGTCAGAGCTACATATGCAAATGTGACAGCAATGTACCAACTGGTCATGAAGAGCAGTGGGAGAGCTCCACACATTAGTCATCCCCGCAGAATGAACCGCACTGACAGAACCACTAATTAATGGTTAAAAAAAGATTCCAGAGTGATTTCGATCCGGCTCTCCTCCTCCTAATCAGTTTATAATAGCGTTTTCGTCCTCCTGGATGATAATGTCTCCTCTCAGATGTCTGCTTGCTCTGTCATTAAGCTGTTGCAGGAGCTGAAGTGGATTTGTCTTGAGGTGTTCTGCAGACATTGTGCTTTTTATTGCAAGGACCTTAGTAAATAATACAGAACAAAAGAGGGAGGGATGGGAAATAGCTGATATAAATACGTAGTCAGCGCATGAGCACAACTCATGTCTGACACTTCTCTTTGCCAATTCATGAGTTCGCACTGAAATTAACTCACAGGTCCTCACGTCTTCAGCTTCCTGAGGCTGCTTTATGTAATGCAATCCCAGGATCCCTATGAATCATCACCAGCTTATATCCAAGACCAATGACATGGCAGCCGAGGATGTAGAAGGTACCGTTGTGCAAGTGGATGAGAAACACTGGGCTTTAAGTACCGCCGATGGAAACACATGTACAGCCACATTTCCACTGCGTAGAACCGGCTCTACTTGACTCTACTCACCTTTTTTTTGCATTTCCATGAGGTGAAAAGTACCTGGTACCTGGTACTACTTTTTTAGTACCACCTCTGTAATGCTGTCTGAATATAGCTGACTTATTATTTTGCTGTAACGTAACATGTACAAGATGATTGCCCTCCACGCTGATTAATTAAGAAGATGGAGGATGAAAGCAGTTAAAAAAAACAAACTAAAAAAAAAAACACAGATGCACAGATTCTAGAGGGTGTCAGACAGGAGGGATGAAAAAATGTTTAGTGTCTTCTCTGAATCATGTTGCACAGCTGATAAATTAAATATATAGTCGATAACATCCCACGGCAAAATCCTCGTCCTCTGCTTTTTAGTTTAATCCCAGATTAATTCTGGACAAAAAAAAAAAGAAGCGACAATTTACCAGAAAATAGCAAAGCTTAAAGGGGCCTTTTCAGAGTTTAAAGATTTTGCCCATAGGTCAGGAGAATGCATAATTGGCAAATAAATGGAAAATATGCAAATTCGAAAGGATTCAGAGCAGAGTGTGATAAGTTTGAAGGCATGGTTTATTTTCCTCTTTGTAGGATATTGGTACACCACGACTAATATGACCATCACACTGACATATTTGACATACTGTGTGAGAAATGCATTTATAGCAGATGTAATTAATGCATGTGAAAATAGACCATTGGCTTGATCATTTCATTCTTTAAAATCATGCATCCTCTCCACGATGGATGGAGAGAGCCGTTGTCTTCGGGGTGATGCTGAGTTCATTCTTACCTTTGCTATGGAGATGAAGTCATAGCAACACTTGATATTTGTTTTCCCAGCATCGTTTGAAAAAAGGTGCCCGAGCAGTAACTTGTTTACCAGAGTAGCAATTCAATTGAGCGTTTGTTATAGACCGCCGCACTGACACTGTTTATTTGAATAAACAAAAATAAATCATCCGCCCTCTCTTGCATGAAGAGAATACAATAATCATGCGCTGTAAGTGAAAGGCTTAGCTGACTCCATGAGAAACTGTCGTTGTTAAGCATGACAATAAATTAATTTTAGTGTGGCTCAAACATCTTTTTCAGCTTTATTTCTCATCGATTGTTGGTTTTTGTTGGATCCATGTGGATTACAAAGACAAATGTTTGCCAGTGACCGTCTGATTGGCCGAAACGACAGGAGATTTTTCTTTTTGAGAGGTGAACAGGATTATGATGTATGTGATCGCTGGTCTATATTGATCCAGAACAACCCTTATCTGTAAACCCAATAATCAATACAGCAATCACTGGGCAAAATTATGTACAACACAATTACTTTTTTGTAAATATTTAGTCACACTTTATTTTAGCATCTACTAATAATAATCCAGCACATAAACAATGGATACATGCTTTATAGAATAATCTATTTATAAGAGGCTCTAAGGATATTGTGAGTGTTTATTCCCCCTTGAAGCATCAGTAACTGGTGTAAATGAAAGATGCATGACAAAGCTGTAAAAATATTTATTGATATACAGGTTTAGAAATCATTTATCAGATGTCCCCTAAGCCACAGCCGCCCCCCACGAGGAGCCATGGGTTGAAACAGTTCAGGCATCTGGTTCGGATGTCGGCTGCTCCTTTTGGAGGTTTTCCAGGCATGTCCAAATGGGAGGAGACCCCAGGGTGGACCCAGAACATCTCTCACCTAACCTGGGAACATCTTGGAGTCCCCACAGAGAGGGTCTGGAAAGTGGTTTTGGGGAGAGGGTCGTCTGGGATACCCCGCTTAGCCTGCCGACGCTGAAAATGCGGTTGGAAAAAAATGAATGGATGGATCTTTTCTTCGTGTTAAACTTGTTAAACGTTACGAATGGTTTTGAGGCACCAAAATAAGTTACGTGGTTGTTCAGGTATTCATGGGCGGGTACCGAGATTCACCTGGAGGTGACGCCCCCCCCCCAATAATAAGAACGGGTCGTTACTCAGCCAGTGAATAATTTATCTTACATGAGGGTTTCTTATATTTTCATGTTATATGCAGCTGAATTATATTTAGTACATGGAATAGATTAAAGTAAAATGGTAAATGTCAAATAGGATTTTAGCAAATATTGTCATATGTTTCCATTGGTTCTGGCTCTGTCTACTTAATGGTAATTCCTTCTTTATGTAGGCCGAGGTCGATCACTCTGAACTTATGCTAATCGCACATTCCCAGTGTGTGTCTTGTTCTTGCTCACTGGTCTATCACTGGAGAAATAAACTAGTTTTAGTGTGCATATATCAGTGAGGGGTTTTAAAACTTCAAGCATGCATCAACGTCATTTGTCTTTGCATCCTTTTGGTGGTGCATGGGGACAGGCTGAGCAGCGGAAGGGTGCTGTCACAGTTTGTGCAGACTGCAGGACAGCGCCGCCTGATCCGCCTGCCGTCACAGCAGAGCCCCACTCCGGCTCTGCATGCTAAGCAGCCACCAGGCGACCCCTGACCCCTGGCTAGTCACAGGGTTTTGATCCGACCGTCAGCCAGCGGCAGCACAGCTGTAGCAGCAGAGGGAGGCGTCCTCGGGCCCCAATTAGACTCCCGAGTCACAGCCGGCCCGCAGCGGCAGCGCTTCTCCGGGGAGCCGGTTCCTGACACTGATGTGGCTGTACAGCAGCTGAAGGGGAGGGCAGCGAGAGGTGCTACCTTTGAGGCAATGCCAATAAGTGGCTTAAAAATGTATGCTACCCTTGTCAAACTTCCTTCATTTCACGGTGCCATGGCAACTGACTCGCGCCTCTGGCGTGGTTGGCAGTAAGAAAGAGGAGGGTCACGTTTGTTCTTCCTGAACAGCTCACATTTCAGTGACTCTTTCAGGGAGACAGTGTTCTTTCTATTTATCTATCCATCTATCTATCAGGATTGCGTTCACACCAGTGTTCAGAATGTTGACAACACTTGGCTGACAGCACCTTCCTGACTGATGTTAATGAGCTCTCCCATGTTGAATTGTGACCAGCAGGCTGGCAGTGTGAGGGCGTGAGAATGTGTGCTGTCAATTATCCAAAGTGAAAGTAGCCTGGTAGGGACAGCTTGTAGCTGCTGCTCGTTGACCAGATCTAGTCCCCCCCTAATGAATGCCTTCCTCAGCCTGAGCTATACCATCGCCAGAAACGCTCGGTTCAAAGCTCATTTCGCCAACAACGCACGAAAAGTGGTCGTAATGTGTCGGCGAGAGGTTTCTGATCAATACAAAATGACTCAGTGATGGTTTTGTTCGGAGCTGAGATTTCTGGCTTCCCTCCTAACCCCAACCCCCCCCCACTGCTCACACACAAATACACCCCTCATTCCCACATTCCCGCTGTTTTAAACCACACTATAGAACAAAGAGCAGCCAAACGGCCTGACAAAACCTCTCAGCAACCAAATATTCCAGCATGTTTGTGCTTTTCTGTTGGAGTCCTGCTCAAATTAACCAGCGTGATGCTCTATGTTGTGAAAAGGAGGCTTGTAAAGGCGAGGTTTGGACCAAACACCTGACAATGTCCTCCTGCTTGGTCACATCAAACGTAGACGGCTCAGCGTCCCTTTAATTGATCTTTTTTTTCAACATTCTGGTTCATTTCCTGGCTTTGACAGAAGGGGGGGGGGGTTAATTTGATCTCCTCTAAAGCCTCTGTCCATACATACATGTGCATGTGAAGAAGACAAAGCTTTCATTAAGGATTGAGACTACGATCATGGTAGCCCTATCCAATTCCACCAGACCAGCTGAAGCAAACCTCTCTGGAGGGCCTCTAGATGGGTTCAACCCTCGACAATCACTCCAGCGCTTTGTTCAATTGCAATTTTTTCTCTTTTTGTCATGTGAAATTACATTTTTAGAGAAGTCACTCGTGTCTCTGGCGTCGAAATAATTGAGTTTTCGGAAAAAGATTCTCTCCAGCTTGGCGAAGGACAGAAGATTCAATTTCTCTTTGGTAAATCCAGCAAAGTTAGGAAGGACTCCAAAAAACAACGTTCAGTGGACTAGGTGTCAGATCTATGTCTAGGACTTCGGACATGATCTTAAGAAAGATTTTCCAGAATCCCATCAGTTTTTTTTTCAACAGGACCAGAAGGAATGGGCTAAATGAGCAGGAGTAGAAGCACTGAAAGGAGCTTTTTTGTCTATTGATCTGACCGGGTGGAAGGAGGAGGGATCTAAAATAACCAGAGAATATTAGGTATTGTATGAAAGGGTTATTCTGATGGGAAAAAAAGAAGAAAAGAAATCAGAGAAGCAGGAAGGAACAGAAAGATGATCCATCTCAACTCCTTTGGTGTTCTTGAGTCGCCGCATGAGCTTCTTTTAAACTGAAACAGAACCTCATGTTGTGATACCAGCTTTCAAAATGTGGCCGTTGTTCTCCCATCCAGTGATGGATTACCTGTACTAATTGCATTCGAAGTCTCAGTTGTGTGGTGCTCTGAATAGGAGTGACTAAACCTCCCAAGAAATTCAGAGAAAGTGAAGGTGTCTTTATTCCAGAGAGCATGAAAAGGCTGTCACGCTGTCTTACAAATAACTGGGGGGAAAGAAAAAAAAAAACTACCAGAAGCTGAAATTAGGATAGAGCTGTCCCTTTGCAAAGACAGTAAAAAGCACAGGGTACCCCCGAGTATCATTAGCTGGAGTCATTTGAAGAAGCCCAGTTTGGGTCCCTGTAAAAGAAGATGCCTGGATAAAGACCAAAAAAAAAAATGTTCGAACGTGACCCTGCTGGAACTCCAGAGGAGGATTTCTTGTCTAAAGGTACCCCTGAGATGTGATGTTTTTCCCCAGGTGATTTATTAAAGGGGGCTGGTTGGAGAACAGAGGAGGTGCCATGATTAGGGGGGAGGCCTGGCTCTCATTTTCCCTCAGGATGTATGTGAACACAGCTATGAGACGAATTGACATCAAAAAAGGGCTTCTGGTTTCTGGAGGCAGGGAGGAAAACTTCTGTATGGCTGATTTATGTCATTTTACCCCCCCCATTCAGACGACTCCCACATTACATAGGGTCATTTCATTAAATCTAAAACCAAATTACCTCATTGTATTTGCCCTATATATGACCGACCATAACATGCGATGATCTCTCTAACGATGAGCAGCCACATGAGATTTCTCAGTCTGCAGGGATTTTATGAGTGTGAATGTAAAGGAAACATAAAGCAGCACCAGCGTGACGATTTTTTTTAATCCACACACCCTTTCCTTTTAATGGGCAGACAATAAACACATCGGTCTTGAGGGTTCATATTTAATTAAAACATGAACCAAATATATAACGCTTGCACCATAATGTGCATCTGAAGGAGAGATTATCCAACCTGTAGAAATGTACTGAGCGTGCTCACACTGTCCGGCGGCAATAATTCCATTTTATCAACAAAAAGAGAGAGAGAGAGAAATTAAAAATGGATGGGAGACACAGAGGATGAAAGCGCGTGGAATCATCCAGTGCACTGCAAGGAATGAAACCCACGGTCAAAGGTCCATCTCTGTTCCTTTATTCTGAGGGCTTGGGGAGAGAGGCACGCTGACAGTTTCATCATCTCTACCAGCACTGATGTAACTCTAAAGCTGGATCGTGTTCAGCTGAATGCTCATAGGACGGCCTCAGAGCCTGATCAAGAATGATCCACCACAGACTGCAAACATATCTTGACATCTACTGGTACCACATTCTTATAACGTAGCCTTTACGAGGGGGTTATAACCAATACTCGATCAGGGTGATGTCATTTCCTGTTATCCACTCATTGGCTTTACATCGTACGCATTATTCACATTGTCATTTAATTTAAATAAAACAAGCACAAAGAATGTTTTTTTTATGGCAACAATTACCCAGAAACTCTTGGTAATAAAGTGAAACTACGTCACACAGCCAAACTCCAGGCTGCAGGTCCCACACAAACATCCTGCCGATGCAGGAAAAGATGAATCACCATCATGGCCAAGGGTTGAAAACTAAAGGCAGTATAAAGGAGAAAAATACAAATCATGTTGGCATAGCATAAACAAACGATAGCATGGCCAAAGTAAGATACATATAAGCAAACAAATACCTCAGTCCTCAGGCTTCCTTATAATCTTTAACGTCTCATTAGGTTCGCTGTGACGAACAAACTTTTCACTGGAGCAAAAAAAGGTCCATGCTGATTGCTCACCGGTCCTGTTGTGTGAGTTTTTATACATTTTGTAGACCGGTTTATGCGTTACTTTCCTGTATTTTCAGAATGCATATCTCTGCAAAACATCAGGTACCTGGATGTGCATTTGTAAAAGCACTTTCCATCATCACAGGGTTTTTCATTCACAGCTGCCAGCCATCGATTTCTGACGATACTCCCCCCCCCCCCCTTGTTTAAGGTTGTGTGAACAACAATTCACAGCTTCACAACTCTGAGGCAAGGATGTGTGAGTTTTACAGTGGTTGGCAAACAGCTTGTAGGTGCATTACTGTTCGGAATGACTGTCTGCTGTGGTTTTATTTTCACCGTCGCGTCTTGAGAAAGTCCGGAAGTGGGTCAAAGAACCCGCATGGTCCCGGTCAGGAATTGTTTGATGATGGGTAATAAAATGTTACTGTTATTTTATATTTATTTATACCTCACCAATAAGGATATTTTGTATTAATTAATACACCAGTTTTTGTTTTTTTTACTGGTGTATTAATAAGAGTATAAGGGCATCAGCTTTGCAGAAGGCTGCTAAGGGTGCATGTCCAGGCCTTGCCTCTCTGCCAAAATCAGCTCCAGAGGTCCTTTCCCAGATAGATTATCTGTCCCAGGACGTCTAGATAAAACAGTGATGGACCGTACGGTTTAGCCCTCCTGCTGCACCCTGGGTGTGCCTCAGTTTAAAGTCTGATTCCATTTGGACGAATGCTGCCCCACGTAGCCCCACAACCTCTTCCTCATGTCTTCACTCCCCTACCCTCATTCTTATAACAACTTTTCCAAGAATTCTACAACATAAAGGGTAGAAACCATGGATGAGGAAGGCTGGATATAGGCTCTAGGTCAACTAATGAGGATGTGCAGCGGGTCGCACAATGAGGAGGCATACGCAGGAGCTGGTATGAATTAATTTAATTAAGAAGATGATTGTTTGTTTAGCTCTCGGGTTCACGGTTTCCCCTGCTAAAGGCAGCCATGTTGGAGGAAGTTTCGTCCCAGTGGGAACGTGACATCAGCACCTCTATAGGGTGACTTTACCAACAGAGGTGGGGGTTAAATTAAATTTCCACTCATGCTGGTGCAAGAAATACACAGGCTATAATTCCCTACATGTATATTTGACCAATACTAATATAAAGAATGAGTTATGTGTAATGTGAAGTGTAATTACTTTTCCTCTAATTACAGGGCAGCCCATTTCTTCTTCTCTATTGTTTTCCATGTTCCTGGGAAAAGTTGAGGTGCAGAGGCTGAATAAGAACATTCTAAATGCCAAACACGCTCAGCTTAACAGAAGGCAAATGACATTTAGAAGGTCAATGTTCCATGAGTGGAAATAGGTGTTAAGGTAAACACTTTTAACTTCCCCACATAATGGTGTCTTTGCACTATCCTGTCATCCCTCGACTCTATTTCACATGGAGTTTGCAATGTCATAGCATCATTTCTGTGTTAGGTCCTTCTGTTTATACTGCATATATCTCCTCAAAGCATAAACAATTGTTTTAATCTCCCCGCTCCGGCGACGCCGAGGGCTCTGCCTCGCCGCCGCTGCTGCAGCAGCAGCTGGAATGAAAAACAAACAATACAGCAGAGGAGGGACTGGATATCATCTGAATGCATCGCTTTATTAACCAGGCTGACCAGTGGAAAAAGCAACAAACCTGCCGCAGCCTCAGCCTCAGGCTCGGTTTATTGGGCGAATACAGCATGTTGCTCTTCTCACCTGAAAGAGAATTTTAAAAAGGGAGGAAATTTGAGCCCAGAAACACCTTTTTATGGAACCGAAGGAGAGCAGAGTCTGGCCTCAACAGGGGTTTTCTCTGCGCTGATGAATAAATAAAAATAAGTAAGAAATTCATCATCTGCAATGGCCTGAATGAGGTGTTACTGATCCAGTTAGGCTCATCTGTCCTGCTCTGCTCAATCCCAGTCCCACAATCACAGCCTTAGACCCATTAAAAACAACAGCCACTATTTGTCTGCTTTAGTTTTCGTTCAGATCCGTTTGAATTGATGGAAGGAGGAGTGGGAAGGCACGAGCAGATGGGCTCAAAATTTCACACAGCTGAGAAACAACTTCAAAGTGGAACAGCCTGAAGGATGGAAGCCAAAAGAATAAAGAACAGCGGCGTTTACGTGAGGAGAGAGATGCATCCCAGGCAGCGGCGGAGGGGAACATACAATATTTAAAAGGTCGGAGACTGAGGCAGCCTCTGCAACACTAATTTATTTGATCTGCAACTATTATTTCAAAGGTGTATCAAGGTAAATAATATCCCTGCAGTGGTGGAGCTTGAAGTTAGAAAAACATGCCAACTGCCTGAACACATCAGGAGCTTCTGCCTCAGAGTTGATAAAACTATATTTAGATTCACTGTGGAGTGTCAGCACAGCGAACACAGACTGACAATAAGATGCTTTTTAATCAACAGGAGGGAAACTGGATTAGCTGTAGGGGCATCTACAACCTCAACATGGTGAAAATAATGCTGACTCATGGGGTACGATATGCACAATTTATACAGAATATTAGCATATAGCTACAAAAATGCGACAAAGTTAGGTTTTTTTTTTCACTTTGTTTGCAACATTGTCTTTAATTTTCAGGGAATAATGCATGGATCTCGATGGAAAAAAGAAATTTGGCATAGTTAGGGGGTTGGATTCTAATTTGGTGTGGATCCAAATAAATATGCATCAAATTATCTTGGACTAACACTTTGATTTTCAATCAACTCCAGCTGACTTTGGATGAGAGGCAGGGTACATCCTGGTCACCAGTTCATCACAGGGTCAACACAAATAGAGACACAAACAACCATTCACACAAACATTCAGACCTACGGGCAATTTAGAGTCACCTATATTGCATGTTTTCATACTATGAGGCCACCATGCCACCACATTCTAGTTCCATATATGTTATTTTTCCCTATAAGTGACTAAAATGCGAATCACAACAATTATTTTATTTGCCAGAGACAGAAAAGTTCCAAAGGTCAAATGTTGAAAATATTCCTATTGGCCAAGATAATGGCAGTGTATTCTTTGAATTATTGCTGCTGTTCACTCAAAGCCTCTGTTATGATCGATCCTTTTCAATTAGAGTTTCCACAGGCGACGCACGCTGACCCGCGGTCACATTGGCGCTCCTGTCTAAGGGGAGACAGAGGGACACTTTGATCAGGGTGTTTTTTTAATCTTTGTGAGATTAAGAGCCCTGCAGTTAATTATAGAACAAAAGGAGGCAACCACTTTAGATCCTCGGCATGATTAAGAGGACTAGGAGTAAGTGAGCACACTTCACAGAATCAAAAGGACACACATAATGGACCTTTACACAGTTATTTACATATTGTAAGTTTATTATCCTGCATTTGTTAGTAAGGAAATTAAATTAAATTCATTATGTATGGATTTTTTTCTTCTTCAACCCCCACAAAAAAAGACAATGTACAAAACTAACCCACCAATGACCCAAATGACCACAGAAAAGGGATAAATGTAAGACATAGACTGCACCAATTTTTATTGTCTCATTAACATATTTTAAATCTTTACAATTTCTATCATGTTTATGACAAAATGTATGACAAAATAAGGTAAAAACAAAATTAAATCAAAGTTAATATTCAGATAAAATCCAAAGCCAGTGTATTTAAGGAATAGTTTGACATAAAAAACAAACACTTTTGCTATCTTAGGTGATTTCCTGATGCCTGTATGGTAAATACCAGATGATAAAAAATGTAGCTGGTTAGCTTAGCTTAGCATAAAGACTGGAAACAGTGGGAAATAGCTAGCCTTGGAAATCTGTCTACAGCAGCAGTGCCAAACAAAAAGTGTATAAAAAAACAACAACAACAACAAACACCACAACTCCAGTGGAAAAAGTAGACACTTCAGGAAGTTTCTAAACCCTGGGCAAATAAACCAGCCATAATTTGAGAATTTTTTTTATGGTTAAACAAATATCTTATTGGATGCTAATTTCTGAGCTTTAGATGTTATATTATAGTAAGGAGATTTTTTTTCTTACCAATGCACAGGTCTTTCCCTTTGCCTCCAGTCTTTATGCTAAGCTAATCACACAGGTTGCTGGTTCCAGCTACATACATGTATTTATGTGCAGAAATAAGGTATCAATCTTCTCAATGAACTCATGGCAAGAAAGGAAAAGCTCAAACATTCAACTGTTCTGCTTCAGTATGACTGTGAGGGTGTGATCTTGACGTTGCTTGCAACAAGAGTAAACCAATCCCATAAATGTCATTACATTTGGATTCAAATGTTCCTAAAATCTGATTGGTGCAACAAACAAATACAGAGATCTCTCATGTGAAAGAACCAAAACTGTTTGAACTATGATGAAATGTAGTTTGTTTATCACGAGGCTCATCATTTATACTAAGAAACTGGTTGAGAAAATAGATTTTTGTAGCCCCTCAGCAATTTATAATTTTTTTCTGGATCCTCCGAAGCCTTTTTTAAAACGGCTCCAGTGGTCCCTCGACCCAACGTTCGATCGGTGTTCTAGCGCTGAATTGAAACGCTTTTGTATGCATCCTTAATCAAATAAGCTCTTCGTACTTTATTAACTTGGACAAGCTTCCTTCAGATAAGCCAGTCTTTCTCAGCCACCTCAGAGAGGGTGATTCAGACCCCGGAGGTGATGAGAGTTGACTCCAGGAGCCCGAGATGCAAGCTTTGGGTCGCTGTGTTATTGTCTGGGGCTTGGCCCGAGGCTCCAGAGAGAATCACTTCCTCTAATGGAAAACTATTGTCTGCCACTGAGGACATACAAGTGTGTAGAATACAGATCAGCCCATCTGGACTTATGCACAAGACAGAGTGGAGGCCTCTATCCAATAGAAAGCTATTTTGGAATTGTAATATCCACTCAAGTCGATTCTGATTAAGCAATACATCTGGAACAGACTATACTCCGGTGTGTGGCTGGGTGGTGTTCGCTAGCGGTGTGGTAATGCATACAGAAAACCAAGAAACAGCATTAAAGAGTAAAAAATAGCTAGCTTTTCTGTTGTACCGCCTCATATTTAAACAGGATTTGATGGGACTAAACACAAAAACTATCATAACAATGCAACAACAAGGCACTTGGCAAATTATTCATTCGTTGAAGTGGATCGGATATAGGTTAATGAGCGCAACAATGTGAAGTTAGAGTTGACTTTGCTAGAAATATGATTCCATTCCATTTGCATATTGCATTATTTATGTACTCATCCTCCCTGGTAGGAGAGCGTTAATGTCTAATGTTTGTGGTAGACAACAGCTTGAATGAGGAGAGACACGGGGAAGGTTCGCAGTCAGTTCAGAGCGTATGTAAAGTGTATACAGAGCCGGCGAAGCTCTGACGGAAATACACTCCGACACATCATCCCAGAGGATGAGGAACTCCATTTGCCTGGACTTCCTCTGTCTCCCTTCCTTTCTTTGGCGAATGGCGATGTCTGATGCATGTATTATTTCTCCCTCCCCCCTTTTATTCTCTGCATCTAAACTATGTCTCTCCATCTTGTCCCCGGCAGGATTCACCTCAGTCCAGACGGTAAAAAATTTGACACCGCTTGCTTGGCCAAAGGTAGAGTCTTTGTGAAGTCGGGCGGCCTTTGTGGGATTGTTGGGGCTTGAATGCTCGGAGGGCAGCTCGTGGGCAGTTGGAAAAGTCTATTAAGAAGACAAAGACAAACATTATGAGCTTCACATAAAAAAGCACGGCAAAGGACATTTTAGGACTGTCCTTATCACAATCTGGTATCTGTTCCTCGGCTTAATACAAGCACAGGGTGTCATTTCAAACTATATGGACTCCAGTGTGGTTCAGATGACACAGGGTGCTCCTATATACTAATTGCATAAAGGTACAAAGTGAGGCAGAGGACAGGAATCCCCCTGAGGGGATTGTGGAAGGGTATTACAGGAGAGCTGAGGGTCAAGCTCCAAACTAGGGGGCTATATTTTGAAGGATTTCACAAGCTCTGGGAAAAGAAACCCAACATTTTCATTTTCATTTTCATTTATCTGTCAAGAGAACATCAAGTTTTCTCAAAGTCACTTGAATGTCTACGTCATGATAACGCTTTTTTTAAGGGGCAACCCTCATCTGGCAGATCCTAAAACCCTTATTCTAACCCTTATAATATGTTTTAGATCAATCCAGAACAGTTTATTTAAGCTAGTCTCTGTTTTTCTATAGACGTCATGGAACTTTTTCAAGAATCCTGAAGGGTCGTTGATATTTTCATGTTTATTAGATTTAATCAGCTCAACATGTTCTCATATTTACTTGTACAAAATCATCATATATGTCTGTATTTTACTGCTTGTACTTCATTGTTTGAATGCAAACGTATTTAAAAAATTAAGCTGTTACCCTGTTTTACCGCAGAGTTCTTGGAATCTTTTCAATCCCAAACCTTGAAGCTTTTTGACCCTTATTTAATTCATCATGCTCACATCATCACAGACATAAACTACATTTGCAATAATTGAGAGAAATGTGAAATTAGGCTTTTAGCTGTTTTCAGACCAAATGGTTCTGGGGACTGCCAACTGGGGAGATCCCCCCCCGAGAACTAAAGACCTTCAATGTCCTTCTTGGCTTACATTTGCACCGACAATAGGAACGTTGAAGCTGGGTGGTGTTTGGTGCAGCAACATCATTTCTTCAGCATACATCAACAACAATGTGATGGATATTTGTCCGTGTTTTGTTCCATTTTTTAATGCTCTTTTTAATAATTAAAAGAACCATGAAATAAAGCTATTGGCCTCTCTTTTGCAGACTCTTTTCAAGAATCCCTAAATCTGTTGATATTTACATGCAAACATGATCGTAGACATCTAATTACATCATGCAGAAAACAGCATACCTTTAGCACCAATGAGATAGTTAGATGGGTGGCCTGGTGTAGCTGGGAGTTCCACCTAAAATAGAATATAAACAACAATATGACCATGAGAGTTCATAACATAAACATCATTTCTAACTCACAATGTGAAAACAAATGCCAAGACAAGAGTATTTTATGGTTCAATAATCGTAACAGAGGATATAGTTTATCAAAGTCTTAGGATAAAGTTATTTCACTACACAGTCATTTGAAATATTACTGCTATTTATCATACTTGTTTACAGTTTTTTGTTCCAGATATCTAATTATTCCCAGCTTTGTGACTTAACAGAGACAGGAAACCATATTACATTTAAGTTTAGAGAGGTTTTATGTTCAACTATATTAGGGGAGAGGTTAAACTGGGTCAGGTTGTTTACCTTGTGGGACGGAGGTCTTTTTAAACAGCTACTGCCATCCTCTCTCTGCGGAGGTCAGCTGGGGGTCATTTAGAGTCGCTTTAATGGACGGGACAAAGGCAGGCTCTTTAAACGACTGGGAGAAGGTCACATGACCGGTGGAGAACAGAAAGAGCAAAACAAGAAGAGAGCAATCCCGCCACCCCCACCCGTACTGAACCGAACACGGCTTAGAGGTCAAGGAGGCTTTGGTGCGGCGCTACGAGCCGTTTCTGTCGAGGTAAACACTCACAGAGTTAATGCGTGTTTACTGATGATGCTTGACGTGATCAGCGTTCGCTTCACATTGAATTATATGAACAAACAGAGAGGAGAGAGTTTCAGGAGCCGCAACGGCGTTATCGCCAAATCCAACAAATCTCAGTCGGGGGAGATTTCCTACAAAATGCATCACATGGTGTTCAAATACAAATAGGAAGCCATTTTTTTATCAGATTGCTAAGGTCATTTACAAGGTAACAAACAGACATGCTGTTTGCACTTTGAGCCCATGAATGAGCATGATGTTGTTTTGTTTAGTTTTTCCCTTAATAATGACGATATACATTGTGTTTAAATTCATTGCAGACTTGCATCTGGTGGATAATCCAAACTTCTATCTTTTTCACATGGGTTTGTTAGTTTAAATTAGAAGGCGTTTTTATGAGGCCATAATTATTCTCTTCAACACAAGTGTTTTCTTTCAAAATGTTTATTCAGCATCAACAAAGAAGAAAATATTAAAGGGCTTACATAAGCGGAAAATCAATATAGCTGAGCAAATCTCGAGATTAGACCAATTCACCAGCATGTAATTTAGTATCCTAAAATTGTATTATTATGCCTACAAAGTCTGAAAGGTATGTTGTATTAAATCAAAGAATGACACCAAAATGACAAATTAAAATCACAAAAATAAAAAAAATAATTAAAAAAAAGCTCCTGGACTGTTTTGCAGCTCTGGTTTTTCGCTGTACACTGATTATGAGTGGCTATTTAAAGATTATTGAAGTGTGTGTTATAGGGCTGGAATCATGAACACAACTACTGTACATAAGCTTTTTCAGAATAAAACAGTTGACATTATACACAGTTGCACACCATGCTTTTATAAGCCCTTTAACACTAAAGAACTATTATTTTACAAAAAGGAGGAAACAGCAATGTGTATACAGTATGAATTCTCACTTTCAGTTTGTAAATGTGTCATTTACAAGGGAGACAATTTAACCAGGTACCCCTCAGAAAAGATATCTACAGTACTGCACTTTCCTAGAACTAAGCTACTACAATACGCAGTTCAAGGTTCGAAGAATAGAGGGGGATAAATTAAGTTGCACTGGCAGCTGTGTAGAACGACTGTATCAAACAGCTTATAGTCAGCTACTAATCATTACCAAGTAAAGTAGCTTGATACGATGTCATTCTTCACAATCACGTAGCTGAGAGAGAAACTTAATGTACTATGGAGTCTTTCTTAATCTTAAATGTCCGGTCAGAGTCTCACATCTAACTCCTTCTGTGTCTCAGTATCATTGCTTCATTTGTTTTATTTTACGGTTTAGTTTTCAATTCTAAAAAGGTGGGAGCGTCCATAAAAAATCCATTACTTGGGTTGAAACAGCCATGAGGACTCAGGTGTGGGTTGTATAAACAGTTCAATATCTGGAGTATGGCTGATCTCTGTACACTCCCTTGGTTGTTCGTGCTGACAGTGCTTTGCCGCGATTGTTTGCCCACTCCTCCAGACCTGAAGAAGAAAGGAAGAGAAACAGATGGGCAGTCAATACTATTCATTCATTCAAACGCTGGGAAAGTCTTTCCAAGCGCCATGCAAATATGACAAATACGCTCCCTTCGGTGGAAAATAATGCAGCATAAAGTTGTGAGCGTCTGGTATCGATGCTGCTCATCTCTTAACAAAAGCACAGCTTCAAGCCAGGCATAAAAAAAAACAACTAAAAAAAAAACGACTCACACAAGAGCCTGACTTTCACCTGGAAGGATGCATCTCAGATAATTGAATGAAAAGATCAAATAGCTACTTGAAAAGAGACCGTTTAGGGGCTCCCAGCAAAAAGGTCATAATTACCATTAGCCCAAATCAGCCCCTGTTCACCCCCTGGTACTGTCAATGTGAAAGTGCCACTATCGATGGCACCTTTTGTCTGATCTTCAGCCAGCGCTGAGACTTCCCTTGAGCTGAGGCTCACAAAGGGTTGTTGTTTTTTTTCCCTGTGTACGGGCTTTCTGTTGGCAGCACATAGCCAATACCCCTTAATTAAACCTGTCACCCTATCACTAACAGTCACTTTGAAGAAACAGAACAAGGTAACCTTGTGTTTCAAGAGCAAGGATGCACATCAACGCTGTTTATCTGTTCTTCTTTGAACTGGCGCCCCTTTTTTATCCGTGCGACCCAAACGGCAGCGGTTTTTATTTAATGTGGAGGCACGCGGCACATCAATGAGTCGAGGGTGCACACTTCTTCCACTCATGTGGTCTGAAGAGTTGGGGAAGTTTTTATTCGCTTTGACTTCCAAAAAAACACATTCAAATCTCTAAAGCATAAGATGAATGCATGCACGTCTTCAATACATCATATCCTCAAATATGCAGATGATATAATGCATATCATTTTTTATTATTTTGCCTCATACTTATTAATAATATATATATCATATATAAAGTGAAAAATGTCTCACTTTTATTCTATTTTAGACAAAAGATAATCAACACAAATCTCTTTATCATTTAGAAACGATCCCTCCATCAGTTTCCTATGACAGCTTATCCTTCATGGTGTTGCAGGGGGAAGATGGACCTTTTCTCAATTGATATTGAGCACACTTTAAACGGGTCCCCCACTTCATCACAGGACCAACACATAGAGACAAATAACCATTCATGCTCACATTTAGGGCTGAGCAATTAACTGGGAATGTGTTGAAACTGACATTTAGAACCTCTCACAGACTTCATCTTGCTAATGTCAGTTAATTCAATTAATTTTTTCTCTGATGCGTTCCTTAGAATAAATGCTACATCATGTTCAGTTATGTGCCTTCGCCCCCGTCCGACTAACAGTAACAAATAAATAATCATTCATTAATCGTAATCACGGTAAAAGTTTGAAACAATCACGATATTGATTTGAAGTCATATCGCTCAGCTCGACTTTGATTAACGCCTACAAGCAGTTCAGTCACCAATTCATCCACACTGCATTTCTTTAGACTGTGGGAGGAAGATACATGGAGATAACATACAAACTCCACACAGAAAAAGGATTTGAACGCAGAACCTCTGGCTGAGAGATTACAGCGCTAACCACTCCCCCATTGTCTCATTAATAATTATGCATTGCAGCAATTAAACAGGAAATGTAAAGAAAACATTTAGATATCATGCTTAAAAAAAAATTCAAGTAATCCTGTACCAACATTGTCGGCAGGGGTTTTGTTTTAAATAGCTAAATGGTTCATAACTGCTATAAAGAGTTCATCTCACATTAATTTTCTACTGTCACACACATGCATGATTAGACCTGCATCCATCTTCAGCAGCACAGCAGCACGGTCGACTGTGTGCATTAGCTCTACTATCATTCAAGTGCAAAAGGACCTTGGCCCACTTTTGACTGAATGCTGTCAAAGACCACTGACACAGTATTGTTGAAAAGTACCTCAGTGGTATTAACTTTGTGTGAATGTTGAAGTAACTGCAGCTCCTCTCAGACACAGACCAGTCATTAAAAGTGGCCTTAAACATAAAGCTGTCGCCACATGTTGATGTGTGACTGTGGCACGAACACAATCAACATTTATTTCCTCTGAATAAAAAGGTTCCATGTTGAGATGATAGCTTGTTAAGTTTTAAGCTTAGAGATGCTGTTAGCTGGGGGGGGTGGTGATAAATATAGATCATATAATCTTCATAGCATGCATCGTTCTGATAATAAGCTGCTGGTTATTATCTGGCCTGTCAACACCTTTGCACATACTGAAAAAAAATAATACTCACATCTAATCTAGTTTGTTTGCACACAAACTCAGATCTTTGTCAATTTGCTAAACAGCAGAGTTGATCTCTGTGTGAACTTTCGCTGCAGGCAGATGCGAGCGGCCTATAGCCGGTTGCTCAGGGGTCGACTGAAGGGCTGATTCTGTTTCATGCCTGGTTTTAGCCGATTTAGTGAAGTGAAAGAAAGTAGTTCTTAAATGATTCTGCAGCTCAAGTATCAGCTAGCTTTGACACTTTGTGCTCTCCTCTGCAGTAAGGGATTCATCATGCTTGAGGGCAGCACTTCAGTTTGGCAGCCAAAAACTCAGAATCAAAAATCACTGAGGTCAAGGTTTCTGTTAATAACATTTTTGTAAATAAAAATGAAATAAATACCATTAAAAATGCATATTTGGTGTGCAAGCTGTTGAATAAAATAATATTTTTTTGCAGGGGAATTTCCTGTCATGGCATTTTTGTCTCCCAAAGAGTCAAATGAAGTGAGGAAGCTAAACTTTAAACATGTTTGCTTTGAATATATCACAAGACATCACACCAATTAGACTCGTGCTACAGTATGGGAACAGAGGTGAAGCCAGCAGTGCAGAGTCAGACACTTAAACGTGTTTTCTGAGAGGAAGAGAGGTCAGAAACTCACCATAAGAATCGTATGATTCCCCGCTGTGTCCGTATTCATAGTAGTCATCTGAGCTGTGAACGGAAAAACAACACTGATGTAAATAAATAAGGTAATGCATTGACTACAAGAGCATCCAAGAAATATTAATCACATATGATTTATGCAGCGGTAATAAAGCAAAATGCACAAGAAGCAAAAAAGAAAAAAAACGAGGCCCTATTATTTATATAGGGGGTTCTACAAGGCAATTTCCTCCAGTGTTCTTCACGAACCTTCAGTTTCATATAACTGCATACAGAGATCTACGAGAGGTGGCAACTTTAATGGAAAATAAAAAGGGGAGCCAAGTTGCATGGTGGTTCATTTCTCGCTTATTTATTTATTTGCAATCCGCCGGTGAGATGCTGACAGAACAATCCTACGTCAGGATCGTTCAGTAGCGGCGCTATCATTCAAGAGAAGGCAATTCATCATAAAGCTGCCACTGAGCCGACACCAGCCATCACAGCTGGGTCCTCTCTGTCTGCCTGTCAGTCAGCCTGTCCGCGGCAGCAACACCTCTCCGCTCTCCGGATTAGAGAGCTGAAGGCACCGTCCCAAGACCCCGACACACACCACATCAACACCGCCCTGCTGCTGAGGGCAAAGAGGTGACGGTCGTGAAAACACCACAGCGGAAGTAACAGATTACATTCTACTCTGGTTACTGCCATGGAGTTTTTTTTGTGGTGGGATTTTAAAAAGTCAAACTGAGGTCTAAGAGGTTAAGACTCTAAAATCACACGACAATCTGAAATCAATTTCTCTCCTTTGTTCTGATTAATGTTAGCATTCTTTTTTTTGGTAGCTTTTCCACTTTGTGTATTATATAATACATTGATGACAAACCGAAGATGTACCTCTCAGTGTTCTCTTTATTATTTATTATATATTATATTAATACAGGTTTGTATGAAGAAACAGGAACTTGCTGTTCTCTCTATGCGGTGAAAAATACATTAAGGCATTTTACAGTGAAGCATCTTTTAAACACAAAGTGTTCCTGTGGAAAATCCACTATAAAACGTTTTCATTTGGACTAATTTTTTAGTAGGAAACCAGTGGTGTTCTATGAATTATCCAGACTAAAGGCTTTGATTTTAATTCATTTTAAATTGTTCTATAATGAGAACAAACAAAAACTGCATGCACCTTCACTATATTGGGGTGGAGGCAGAAATATCTAAACCTGGTCAATGCAACTGTAAAATGTTCTATAAAGCAAAAAAAAAAAATCTTGTATTTTGGAGGAATTGGCAGCTTCCCACAACTTGTATTGTTTCTAAGCAGCTGCAACATGACAAACTCATTGGCCTTTCTGCAACAATTTCTATGGTAAGGATGAGCAAGACAACATGACCAATCGAGGACAGCGGAGGGATTCTCTTCAAGAGCACTACGGCAGCTAAATGAGACATGAGACAGCTCCCCACAGAGGCCTGCGCCTTAAGTCAGGCTTAGCATAAATTTTACACAGTTCATCATTCAACTACAAACAATACCAAGCCATGCTTTTCCCCCCTGCGCTAAAATAGTCTCCCTCCAGGTGGCGAGGACAGCTGCTGTTGCTCTGAGCATGAGGCTTCCAGTCAGCCCTCGTGACAAGAGGTGCCACCAGGCATCTGCCACAGATGCCAAGTCACTGCAGCATCCTTGACACCACTCATTGGAAGGAGGGAGAAGAGAGTGAGACGGGAGAGACAACTGAATGCAAGTTTTGGCTCATCGTGTTGTGTACTTCGCAACCAGGGCTGACAAGATACTAAATAATTACAGTTCACGTTATGCTGAAGTACAGGTGCATATTGCAGAGAGGTTGTCTTTAAGATAAACATAGTTGTTTTCGTTTTTTTTGCTTTTTCTGAATGCCAGAAAATCAATTTGCAACAATTCACAGGTGTCTGACATATGGGGAGGCATGTGAGATAGGAGGTAATCTTGTACCGCTGCGTCATACTCAACAATAGAACACATCCTAATAATACAAACCAGGATGCTGCACAGCAACTCACTGCTTAGGCTTGTTTACATGCTGCAGGCTGTCAGGATCGTTTCCCATCATTTATTTTCACTATTTTTATCTCACAGAAATTGAAAAAAAAAAGAGTTTTTCTTTGATAAAGTAAGTCGAGATGCATTGTGTAGGTCAAAGAGAGTCAGAACGGACATGAGAAAGTGATTATAGTTTATAGGAAACAGTGAAAAATATACAAATTGTAATTATCATTTTGTTTAATTGTACTTTATGCTATTAAGCATCCATAAATGAGTGTCTTCAGCCACTCAAAGCAATATTGAAGTTTTAAACTGCCTCATTTTTTTTTTCTTTTAAACAGTTTTCATATCTGGAATCTACATATTGTAACACAGTAAATGTGTTTAAAGAACAACAAAAAAACACAGTATAGACTGTTCTTGTTATTCTGCCTTTAAAGAAAAGGAGGAGTTACTCAGATGTGGTTGATATTGAGTTAGTTAATTAATAATAAATTAACTTAAATTTATATTATTATAAAAAATATATATAAAATGTATATATAAATAAAAAAGTTAATATATTAATAATAAAATGAAATAATAAAATTAAAAAATATATATTATTTTAAATAAATAATTTAAATTTTATTATAAATTAAATAAAATTAATACTATCTATGATATGATACAAAATCTATGATGTAATGGAACTAATACAGGTCAAATATACACTATATGGACTAAAGTATTGGGACACCTGGCCCTTACACCTACAGGAACCTTTATGAAGCCCCATTCTAAATTCATAGTTATTAGTATGGAGCTGGTCTATAACAGCTTCCACCCTTCTGGGTAAAATAAAAGAAACCTTGGGAAACGTGAACGTGAAGAGCCTCTCCACTGCCTTGTACATTCTACATTTATCATCATTGATCCAAAAATCACAGCTTTGCCTTGTCAGGAGTGCAGCTGGCAGCATGAACACAAGCATGAGGTGAGGAGCCTGGGGTGATTAGATCTCACTCCAGATATTTCCCTGTCATAGGTGTGAAAGTGCTTTGACTTTTAAATAGGTCAGCTTTTGATGTGACTTTCATCCGTAGATGGCATCCACTAGTCTGTGCCTCCCTAAAGCTTCCCTGGCCAAAAAGTTAAAAAATAACAAATAAGAAATAAAAACCCATCTGTCTAAAACAGAGGCAAACACAACACTTATTAGATAAGTGTGTCTCTTTCATCAGGCATCTGATTCCAAGCCTACTTTTCCACAGGTAAACACCCTGCCTCTCCAGCGCATCTGTCATGTCTGTAAATGCTCCGTCTTAAGCACTGATGTTGCCGTTCCTGGGCGCCCTGGAACAGATGGCAGTGTTAAATCTGAATGATGTAGTACACGTCCCTAGTGGACTTTGTGTTCCTACATTGCCATTACTCTTCCAGTCCTCTGTGATAAATTTGAAGAAATCTAGTAGGACATTAGAAGGGGCTGCAGAGGTAACAGTGGCTGCTGTTCTTCTGGTAGCATATTGCACATTTTGACTGTGCGTGATGCAAAATACGTCCTTGATGGGCCTGGTGTAATAGACCTAATTCTTTTTCATTCGTTCTTGATTGAAAAGGTAAAATGCTGATGAAAATGCCCCCGTCCTGAATTCTCTGATTACACTGACTCACTGGTGATTTTCTCAGGCAAGAATACAAGGAAAACGGGTGGGGGGGAAAAAAAGCAGTGTAACATTTAGTATAAATTGAAACTCGTGTAATTTCAAAGAGAAACCCCTCCTTATGGATATCCTTGTGATTGCTCAGCGTGGCGGCTGATTGCACAGCTATCTACACTGTCGACCCCTCCTGCAGAGCCACAAAGAAGAAGGACAAAGCGACCTTCGTCATAGATTTGACTTTACAGATGAGGCTTCTTCCTGGGTTTGAATAGACAATTCATGTCACTTGCTTCTATTTCTGGAAAGCACATGGAATCTTTCTTCATGATGCCTCTTCAAGGCAAGTCAGTCCACAATAGTCTTTGAAACCCATCATTTGTCGACATGTATGGGGTGTTACATTACGGCTGTGAAGTCTCTGAAGACTTTATGTCTAATTGAGGGATATTACATTTACAATACCGAGATATGACACTTTTTTGTTCCCAGACAGAAAAAAAGTGGCATAAATCCTGCCTGCCTTCTGCTCAGACAACCTAATTCCCGACACGGCAGCTGTCATTCATCTTGACAACTGTCTACCTAGAAAACAGCATCTAGGTACCCAGCATCTGCAAAGCACTGCAGGCATTTCAGAGGCAGACAGCTCACACAGGCAATCTGTACTAAGACTTTTTTTTTTTTTAAAAACACAATGCTTAAATTCCCATTGTACTAAATGGGTGCCGTCTGCCTGAGGGCCCTGACAAAAGATGGAGACGTCAAAGAAGTAGCACTGACAAAAAGCATGAGGCTGGTCAAATATATTGTATTTCTGGCTACGGAAAACAATTCAAAGTCTGTAGCCGACGGCTAACCGACTACTGACATAGATACATGGTCTGGGCCTGCTGTAGATGACAGAGCAAGTCACTGCTTTGCATATTTAATATGAAAAAAAAACTTTGCAACTTTGCAAAGGTGTAAAATGCAATCAATGGGTGAAATCAATCATTTAAAAAAACACGACTCTCTTTATTGACTCTTTAGTTTGGGTTCACCTGTGGGAGTTGCTGGAAACCAGCTACTCCAGGTACCATTTCTAGACTAGCTGAAGGGCTATAGGGATGATAAGTCAGCCTGTTGGTCAATCACACTGTAAACATTATACCTTCTTAATAAAGAGCATTTTTCCATGCTGAGATTAGCATTCAAAGCTCCACACTGCCTCACAGAGCTGATAAAAAATGACTCTTGTTAAAGTAATATACAGTAATTCTAACGCAAGTTTGTAGGTCAACTACAGCTATTGTTCCCACGGTGGCTACAACACAGCTCACCTTGTGCAACACCTATATAGATAGAACACAGCTGGATCATAAACTGTCCCTATGTCTGCATTTACAGCCCACCTCCTTGCTGGGGGAACTCGATGATTCACTGACGGCCACATTTTCAGTAGCGTTCCTTTATTCCTTCGCCGCAAGCTGGTGAAAGTAGTTTGGCATTTGCAATAGTGTTAGCCACTGCAAATCCTCCCCATGTGTTGCATATCTAATGTCCATATCTCATCAGAGATATCATCATCCACCCTCAAGGAAGATGCCACGATTTGACATCTTTTTCTTCAGCACTGTGTGTGTGTGTGTGTGTGTGTGTGTGTGTGTGTGTGTGTGTGTGTGTGTGTGTGTGTGTGTGTGTGTGTTTGTAATGAGACATGTTTTCAGCAGTTTTTTTGGAGGGGCTCTTTCAAGCAATTAATTCCAGACTGCTCCACCATGAGGCTGTAGCCACTCTCCCCTGTTCGTCTCCGCCTCTGTCTCTTGCACTAAGATTTACAGTCGTTCCTCAGGGATGCGTCTGCCCTTTAAAACACTGTCACACAGCCATCCCCGTGCCCTCGAGCCCCACGGATCCAGCCTGAGATGGTAGCGTACCAAAGCAAAATGCAAGGGAAGGTGCAAGGTGCCAACAGCTGGCAGTGTCTGAGGTGTCAAGTATGAAGTCACACTTTGATCACACCCGAGCTGCGAGAGAGACGACGGCTTCGCCGTGACCTATTGAAGCGTCCGGCCCGAGCTGTGTCATAGCTGTCATCCTTCTCATTTCCCTACAGAGGCGTCACCTTTTCTCTGCTAATAAAGTTAAAGACACTCTCCCCGCAAGCAGTCGTCTTCAGCCTCCTTGACCTTAGCGCTAGATTGGTACCTAAGTACTCCAGCTTCCAATAACTCCTGAGATGAAGCCCCTCCAAAAGAGATGATAGCTCAGCCTTCTGTACGATGCCATTGCTCAAAAAACACGTTGAGAGGCTGACCGACTGCCATGGCTGTCATGTTGTTGTACCATTTTACAAGGTCCCCCCCGTGTCAGCACTTCCTGAAACATGTAATGTCGCAAAATGTCTTTGGGGCATCAAAAACCAGTTTAAGTCTCCTATCTGGAGGTTTCGAGTGTCTTATTTGCCTTTCAGGTTTAATTATGTCTGAATTGATCAAATTTGTTCTGTTCTGTGTGACATAATGTGTGCAGTGTAGTTACACAGATTGTGTTGTCTAACTTGGCAGTGGGTAGGTTGACAGGTGTTTAATATAGCACAGTGGTGGTGACTGGATATACGTACTGCTGAGGTAAAGTAAAGATGTTAAACCTGGTAAGTCTAGATTTCTTGTAATTATAACATTTTCAACAACTTCCATTATTGAAAAATAAGGCAATGTTGACTCTTTGCATTTTTAATGTACACATATGGCTTTATATAATTGGTACTTTAATTGGAAATAAGCTGTTTGTGAAATGGAATAGTTTTTTCTTGGATTTAGCCATATACTGCATATATGACAGATTTAGTTATTACTATGTACACAATGGGGTTTTAAGTGCAAGGCATGCAATTAGCACGTAAAATATGATATAAGATATAATTAGCCAGCTGTGAACTACTGCATTAACTTACAGTTAAAGGCTGCAATCACAAAGGACATGTCTGTGCTCTAAGTGAAGGAGAAGGTTTTAGTGCTCATCCTAATACAATGTGTATTAGGATGAAATTAATAATTCATTTTAATAAGTTTTTAGTTTTTAATAGTTAAGTATATTTTGCCCACAAGAACACTTAGAACCACAACTATGCAGCAATGATTTTAAGAGTGCCTGTTGCTTTGTTCGTGTGCAAACAATTTGGTTTCATGGTTTCTGACAGTATTGTGGAAATAATGCATCAACAAAGGTCGGAAATAAGATTGAAAGCAAGCAAACTTGGATGCCAGCCAGTCAGGATTATTTTTATCTATTAAATATGTTTTTATTTCATTTCTTGTCTTTGTCAGATTTTAAAGATACACTGATTGTATTTTAGTGAGAAACAACAACATCATTTTATGTAATTGTGTATTGTTAGGTTTTATTTTAATGCAAACCTAACTTTATGACATAACAGAGTATATTAATTACTAATTACTAATTACCTTCAGTGGCCGAAACTAACAAAAGCTGGCTACATGTAAAGTGTACATGGGCAGTAGTGATGTAACAAAATATTATTTTCATTATTAATTAATCTCTCAAATAATTTCAAGTTTACAAAATTTATCATTCATCAGAAAGTAGTGAAAAGTGCAAGGTGACATTAAATAGCTTGATGTGATAAATTAAAAGATATTAAAGTTAGAATGACACTAAAGAGAGAAGAGGAGTGACTTTTACCATTTGAGATGCAGGAACGAGTGAATGTTTAATTTTCTTGCTTTATAAATGACTGAAACCATCAATAAATGATCAATAAATGATCACACATTCAGCACAAATGTCCTTTCTAGGTGAGGAAAGTCACTTCTGATTTAAAATAGGAACATCTATCATATAATCTAGCATAGCAAGAATATATCAATCATTTGACTGACAAGCAACCCTCTGCTAGCCACCTATTGCTAAATACATTTCATGCTAAATGCACTTTTGGAATGCATTTCATTTTTCAAGAAAAATGAAGGTATCAGTAAATCCACTGACGCAGCATTACAATCTTTGAAGAGCAGGAGCCTTTCAAAACCACTCTCTTTCTTTTCTTTCGTGTTCACAAATGGCAGGGCTGTTTTCGAGCATAAGCCATCGGGGTAATACCATGACAGAGAGACTGTAAATTGTTCTGCTTGTTATCTTCTGGCAACTGAAATCCTGCCATGCAGTCAGAGCTCAGATTGGTGACTGGGAGCTCCTTAGGCTCTGAGAAACATTGTTAGGAGACTTCTCATCCACACACACACTTACACACACATGGACACACTCTCCTGGAAGCACTGGTGCAGCTGGGACCTGCTATGGTTCCTGAGGCTCAGGGTGAAAATGATGCACCTTTGTCCATCACAAAGCTAAAGAGGATTGTGACTGAGAGGAGGAAGCCATGCAAGGACAGCATTATGTTGCACTATTAAGTATTGGAATGCAATTATTAAAGGTAATAAATGGAATGCATTTATTAAAGGTAATAAATATCTCATTTTGAACCTGTAATAGACCAGTGGCTTTATGATAGCATGACAATGTGTTATATTAATAAATATGTACATAGATGCTTATGAACTGCCTGCAGGAGTAAACAAAGAGAAAATTTTTTTTTAAAAAGAACATGCTACACAATATACTTTACCTTCATAGAAAAATCAATCAAATCAATCTGACAACGGTTATAATTCATAAAGCTTATGTTGTATGCATGGAGAATGTCAGCCTGCAGTAACAGTCAATGTTCAGCCACACAGAGGAAAGCAGGACAACATAAATAAGACAGGAAGTAAGTGAATCAGCTGTCTCTGGAGGCACAGGCTTCGATGTCTGCGCCCTATTAGTCGCTTTGTCTCCAGCAGAGTACAGACATGAGAATCTCTTTGAGCAGACCCGGCCTCCAGCCTTGATATGATGCACTCCATTTTTCTTCTCTCTGCTCCCACCTTCACCAAAACACTCCCACTATTATTCACGAGGCCTGCTTTTAAAACGAATAGCTGCAGATTCCTGAGGCGGACCTGCGTCGTCGTCCCCCCCCGGCAAGCATCTCTACACCGAACCAGCAACACTTAAAGGTAGAGAGGGAGTGTGGGAGTGTGATGTGGCCAGCACTAAATAAATATATAAGAGGTAGCACAAAAGATGGATGAAGCCTAAGTGACATATATCCTGACACCTCCACAATAGATAACATCGACCACCCTCCACACAAAAGCCAAGGGACAGAGTAACGTTCGTTTTTTGTGTTTTGTTTTTTTCTTTGCCTGCTTTCCTTTTCTTTTCCAGCAGCTGCCAATACAATCCCATTTCTGACACGCCAACTGTGGCAACGATTGTTCTTTCTTTGAAGTGGCACAGGCAGGCATATATAAATGCAGCACATTGTGTGTTGATGAAATACAGTGGCACACCAACATGCCAAAGGGAAAAAGCTTTTGACCTTGTGCGGCTCGGAGAGCGTGATAAGCTCCCTGGATGTAAGAAAATCGATGTCGTACATTTAGCTGTGCGGGATCGTCGGAAACATACCACTAAAGACTGTTTAAAATGCATCTTTTACACATAATGAGCAGCAGTAGAATCAGTCACCACTGAGATCCTACAAGGCATCCAATCATTTCTCATATTCTAAAACCTGTTTGTAACAGGAAGTGTTCTTTAAAACAGGGCAGAAAATGAGCGAAAATGACTACCAACAGATAATGAACCCTAAAAAGTTACCTTCATGCACTCCTACATTTATATTTTACAGGCCGGACTACAGCAGGACTCTGTCCTCGGATACTGTTCACAAAGTTTGCAGTTTGAGAGAGAATGCATATTCAAGTGCTTTTTGATTCAGTGCTCTCACTCAAGCTGTTTGGAGTGCCATCATTGACATATTCTGCACTGAATTGTGAAGCATAGTGTAGCATGATAACCCAGTTTACGTTTGTGAGTCACTTATCCTTTAGAAGTACAGCCAGTTTAATACATGAGGGCTACTGAAAGCAGTCTGATGTAACAATGCTGCTTTAGATTCTCCCAGATTGATTCTGCATGGTTTAACTGGAGGATCACTTTGGAGGATGTGATTTTTGTGCTGTTGAACTGTATTGCCATGCACCACACACAGAAGTGTGTTAGCTTTCATTGTCATTTTTTGTCATTAACTCCTTTGTCCTCCTCCTCAGAGCTTCTTTTTTTTTTTTTTTTTACCTTAAACAAAACTATGGACCATAAAACCACAACACTGAGCTGAAAGATGCTCGACAATATAAGAATATTGATTTGTGCAGCTTTAAAATTAAGTAATTAATTAATTAATTAATTAATTAAGTTCTAGCATGAAAGTCCAATGTGTTACACAGCTGACCTAGACAATTTACACTTCTCTACACAAAATGCGAGGCTGCTTCCTCTACTGGCACTCTACCATCCCATGATGGATTTTGGTGTGAAGTGTGTCCTGCACAGTTTTCCAATATGAACATTATTTATAGAGCAGCTGAACAATTAATTGAAATATTATTAAAAATTCAAATTTCGCAATATCGGACATCCAAATCACAGGAGGTGCTTTTTAAAAAAAATAAAGGTGAAAAGTTTTCAGAGGAGGATTGTGGTGCTACATATGGTGACTTGACTCATTTCTTGGGATGAACTGGTAAATGCCCAGTCACCAGTGCTATTTGGAAGAAAGAAAAAAAGATACTAGAACTTACTTTTGTCCTTGATTACTGTAGTTGTTGTCATACGATTCATACCCCTGGTCGTCATAAGATGTTCCGTAGCCGTCGTCGTATTCCTGAAGCAAAAAGAGACAAAACGGAACGAGTTAGAAGAGATGCAGATGAGGAAAGGTTCCATACATCTTTATTATAAAGTGATGTTAAGACAACCTGTACAATACTATCAATCTGCTGTAATGAGGAGGGAAGAGGCTGAGAAGACTTCTATTGTGTGCTGCATGGTTTGGTTAAAGCCCATACATGTGAAGAAAAAAAAAACATCAGTTGCTTTAAAGAAAAACATTCACCAATTTAATGTAATGTAAACCTCACTGCTGCATCTTTTTCACCACCAACGTTAGCATGAGAGACCACTCGCTGTGACCAGCTAAGATCTACTTCTTTAATAAAACAGCAGTGTTGGCCTAAAGGTTGGAAAAGAGAGCTTGTGATTGGAGGGTTACTGGCTCATTCCCCCTGACCAGCAGGGTGAAATGAAAAAATCAGCTCTTGGCTCTCCCTCATTACCACCACTGAGCTGGCCTGAAGCAAGACCCTTAACTGGAACTACTCCAGTGGAGCTGCTCAGTGGCCAACAGATCACACTGTGGTTGAACTGGGCAGTTTCCAGGTGTGGATGTAATCAGGCTTCTTCCTGGAAAAAAAAAGAGAGTCTTGCTCTCGTTGAGTGAAACTCCCCTGAAAATATAAAAGGTAAAATGAAAGAAATCGCATTCCACATCCAAAGAAGGAGATGAAAAGAATGTTTTGACTGATAATGAGGACATGAGGCTGTTTGACTCTCTCTACACACTTCAGTATCGTAATCTCATACATATTCATCTCTGGGGCCAGATTTGGTGGTAAGATCAGTCCTAGGAATAAAACTGATGAATATCTATCAAGCAGATGCTACGTTTTTGTTCCTAAAACCACTGCAACGATATGACATGTTGTCTCGTTAGGTGGCCAGCATTACTCCAGGTACACACAACAACCATTATGTACTGTACACATACAGCACCTGCTGTGATTTTTTTATTATTATTTTCTTTTTTAGCTTTGCTATAGTTAATGAACCCTTCACAGCATTTCAGCCTGAGTGCTGCGGAGTCAACAGGATGTAATCAATCCCAGGGTGTAGTCGCTGAGGGGACACATCATCTGGAAAAGGGAACTTCTGTACACGGCAAAAAGAATAATTGGAACATAAAAAAACAAACTTGCTATCAAACTGCTGAAGGAGCAGGTTCTGTCCAATCACAAGCTGCTACAAAATCAAGACATGGTCCTCAGTTCCCATCCCCATTCCTGTGTCTGTATATTGGATGAAGTACAGTAAAAAAAAAGAAACTAAATATGATTAGATTTACAATCTAAAGTTGAATAAAGATCTAACTCCACAAAAGTGGAACATTATAACCTTCACATAAGTAGTTTATTAAGCTGATTGCATTAAATTGTGCTGTGAAAGTCATGTTTTTCTGCCTTTGAATTACATCCCTTTTGACCAAATTAAACAGCTTTTTGAGAACTGCTGTGCCTGTTGTTTTTAGAGGCCTCCGAGTGCTTATATATTGTCAAAAGAACAGTTGTTTACTAAACGTAGTCCTTGCATTAGTGTGGGAATTGTTGACTTTGCAAAAGCTTCCAGGAAGGACTTCAATTCCCTTCCAGCTAACCTCTAGACAAATAGAGGGCAACTGATAAAGACCAAATAAACAAAAAAACAACAACACACCTCCCATTCATGCAAAAAAAAACAACAGACATGTCACAAACACATCTTGTGTGATGGGATGGCCATGAGAGGTTTGAACAAGTCTTTTTTTTTTTCACCCAGAAACAAGGAAGTATTATTACATCTGGCTCTCTCTCTCTTCTTTCAAATCGTTCCTTGTACGTCGTTGCTGGAGGATTAACGATAAAAGAGTCGATTCAAACGCTGTCATTTGGCAAATGCATGTGTCTAATCAGGAATTAGGGCCTTAATAATAATATGGATGTGACCAGCATTTTCTTCTGCCGCTAAATCTTACAGACACTCGTTTCGAGCATGCAAATCAGGGGCAGATGGAATTAGCCAAGAAGTTCGTGGGGGATGAGAGATGTGTCGCTAGGGGTCGACGCCTTTTGTGGAACATAAGTCCCATTTATCCCAAATTAGGACGGGTGCGGCACTGGTTCACTTTGATGTTCCTCTTTATAGGGGCCTGGTTGGGGGTTTCTGGGAGAGGACAGATTGCTGGAGCACAAACAGATGTTCACGGCTCATCGTTTGAGGTCGTGATGAAACGCTGCAGCAGAGTCTTAACATCCCACTGTCAGCCAGTTGACACAGAGACAAGGGCAGGGCTGCATTTGCCACTGTAATGGTGCTGCACATGAGCTGCTATGTGAAGAGGAGCAACTCCAGCTATTTGACCTATATCTATGGTAATATTAACATCTCATCTGAAGGTTACTGAAAACATTTCCCAATGGGAATGTGCTGTCTATAATAATATAGTGGTGTGCATGCATATGTATAGTGTAAATAAAATAAATAACAATTATGCAGTATACACTAAACTACAATCTAAAGCTGAAACAGCTTTAAACTAGAGACAGTTTCTAAAGGATGTTTTTGTAAGTTGAAAGTTCTTGTTTTTTTTTTCTTCTTTTAAATAGAAATCATTCCGTTTCAATATATTGAAAGCTGTCTCTATTATACACTGTGCCTATTTCCGGCTGGAATAAACAGCACGGTAATAAATATTGAACGATGAGCGTCTCGGCAGGAAGACGAAAAGCAAAATCATAACTGTGATTGTGAAGAAAGCGTCATTTGTCAAATAAAATGCTTTTAAAACAAGGACAGTTCAAAAGCTTTACGATCATGTCAACTGTTGACTCTGGTTATGTACTGACTAGATTTTTTTTTTTGTACATAGAATTATACTTAAAGTTTGGACACACGATGATAAATAAGGTCATTAAAAGGGAAAGCACATTCTGTTACTTTCATTTTATACCTCTAGCAGGTAATTACAGAAAATCTTCTGTGAACTTTCTACTAGTATATGACATATATTCAAACTGTATGGGTTTCAAAAGCTTGTCCATGAAACATGACGTCTACTACAGGAAAAAGTGTCATGGTAGGTAGGACATAAAGACTGACAGGGCTATAAGTGGAAAACGAACATGTCAACACTGGAAATCAACTAGTGCTGCCTCCACTTACTTAATTGAAAAGTGGGGCTAATTAAAAGTAATGAGCTGCGTGGGCCGTACCAGTCATGATAGCCACTGATATCATAAACTTTAATCACAGTTTAATACAAAGTTATTTCAGATCGTGGTATGAGTTCTAGTTCCCCACTGAGACCCATTTTGTTTCTTAATAAACTTAGTGAATTTCATTTCTTCCAGCAGAAGAAATAACAATTTTATTGAATTTGTTTTTATATGAATAAAGGGGCGGATTTAGGAATTTTTTTTACATTTTTGTCAATTAGGCTTAAAACCTCTTGGTGGACTACCATGAAACTGGTTGGAAGAGCTTTGTCCCAAAGAAAGACAAAAAAACATTCTCACTCACATTCACGCCTACAGTCGATTTAGAGGCACCAATTCACCTATTAGGCATGTTTTTTGGTGGTGGGAGGAAGCCGGAGAACCCGGAGGGAACCCATGCAGACACTGGGGAGAACATGCAAACTCCTCACAGAAAAGTCCAAGATCCTCAGATGGATTTGGACCCAGGACCTTCTTGCTGCGAGACAACGACTGCGACTGCCCCTTGCTGTAACTTAAGGTGGTTCTTTTCACGCTGATGTACTGTCACGTGTCTCTTTTTCTGATGGTTTTACATATTCTTATTTGGTGCTGTGAAAAGGAGGTGAAACATTCAATCTAAACTCCTCACTACACTATAAAACCTATTGTTTCTATTCATATGCAGACCTTCAAGTTGTTAGCAGAGCAGGTTTTAGACACCCTGATTAGTTTTCAGCACAAGTCACAAACCATTATTGTTAACTGAGTCCTCCACATATCTTGACTGTGACTCCATACAGTGCTGTCCACTTCCATAGGACAGCACTGCCCGGCATTAAAGACCATATTAAACTTTAACAATGCCATGTTATTGCCTTTTATTAGAGCAGCTACTCTATAATTGAGTTACAAGCGGGCTGAGAGGAGAAACATGCTTGGTTTGTAAATTACATTCAGCCGTTTAAAAATTATTCTTTTCTTCGGCATCTGACGCGTGGAAAAAACTACTTTTAAAACCGAATGCAGATGTGATGATGGTGCGCCTGAAGCTATTATAATACAGTATCTGATGTGTTTGAATAGATACACCATTTACTAAAAATATCTTGGAGAGCACAATGGCGCAACAATTTATATAGAGACAGAGCTGAGTTCCTAACACCAAACAGGATTAGTGTGACAGTGAGATGCTGGGGAATAGAGACAGACAGGAGAGAGAGAGAGAGAGAGAGAGAGAGAGAGAGAGAGAGAGAGAGAGAGAGAGAGAGAGAGAGAGAGAGAGAGAGAGCAGCCTCTAAGTGAGTCTTTCATTTGTATGCCAGTGGATGGCTGAGAGGCGTGTTGTTAAAAGATAAGGACTGGCCTCTGAGGCCACCGAACAGCAGTATCACAGCCGCTCCACTGTGCTCTACAATAACACTATAACAGATAGAATGCCACTGACACCCACAGCAGGGTTTTCGGATGCTGGATTTGTTCCCTGCACACTGCGCTAAATCCAAATGAGTTCGGCGACACGCCGTCGTCACGTTATGAACTGTTGAGAACCGCACACGTGCTTGCATGGCCTATCCTAAAGCCCCAAGGTGTCACAAATGCAAAGAACAAGCAAGACGATTAAGCGAATCAAGAGAGGCAAAGTGCGGTTCTACCCAGACGACTTTAGTGCACTGCCATCTGTTCAAAGAGAAGTGTCGCGCCTCCGCACAGCTGTGCCACATACTGCTCTTAACTTCTAGACAATAAAAGGAAAACAACACCCCATGATATTGCTCAAAGAATGCAAAAAAAAAAAAAAGAAAGTATTTGTAAGCCTTTTAGACCAAGACAGGTCATCTGTCTCTGTCTTGAAATTAGTGTGTCATTTATTCAGCTCTTCCTGCCAGCATATTTCTGAAAGCTGAAGGGGCTGCGGAGATAGAAATCCTTCTCAACATATCGGATGTAGACGTCAAATAGCTGGCCCATGCATCAAGATGAAATATAACTACCCTGCGTTTCGAACAAATGTCTTTGTTTCCATTATGTTACTTTAGCACCTTTTTGGTTTTGATCCAAAGCTTATTCTCGTAAGTCAAGTATTATAAGAGGAATCCATGACATTGATGAATAAACCCTGCAGAAACACACCTGCACTGGAAAATGAAATTCAACATCGCTACCTACAACTATAGCTGCATTTGATTGTATTTGCTTATTCTGTGAGTCATGGGGGAGATGGAACCTCTGCAAGGTCTCCTTGGGCAAGAGGCAGGGTAAACAGCCTGGACAGGCCACCAGTCTATCATCGAGCTAACAAGTGGACAAGCATTCATGCACATGAGCAACACAGTCATCAATATGGCCAACCTGGGTATCTTTTGGCCATGGGAAGGAGTCGGACCACCAAGGAGATACTTGTACCGTCAGAAAATTCAGACTCTCCAGTGGGTTCAAACTAGACTTTCCGCTGCAAGGAATGATCATTTACTGGATTTTACAGTGCTATAAATTCAGATATTTAGCATTTATTATGATGCAGGGAGGACAGAGAGTGAGTGACATGCATCGCCGGCTCTCTTTGATGCACCAGCAGGGTCGAAATTTTAAAAAAGTTCATCTGTGAAGGCTATCTGCCACACTGGTGGGTAAGTGTTTCCACTTAAAATATGCTGAGAGTCTCTGCTGCGTTTTGTTGTAGCGCTGGTTCCGTCCTCTCTGCTGTGTGTGTCAGGGTTCACCTACACAAGGACATGCACTTCATTCTGAATTCATATGAACCTCGAAAAACTCACAGATCTATACTCGAAAAGTTTATAGTTTTTTCTTTCCTTTTTTTTTGTGTTAAAGGCCAAAATGAAACTTTGAACTTCTAGGGGCGCTACATGAAGAGTCACTAAAGTTAATAGGATTCATACTCTTTGCATGAATAATGTGCCACAGTTCATGGCAACCCATCAAGTAGATGTTAAAATATTTCACGGAATAAGTGGAAAAAATTTGGTGGTACTTTATGAAGAGTCTTACCAAAGTAATGGAATCATTAAAGTTTGCCGTATCTGTACCAAATTTCTTGACAATTCATCCAATATTATTACAGATATTTCAGCGGTGGATTCACCAACCCAACATTTGTGAAGCCACACCCACCAGATGGCGAATGAAAATAGTAATAAGTGCAACAAAAGCTAATTACAGCTGCATTTGTATAAAATAGGGAATGATTGAATTACAGAAGATTCACATGCAAGAGATAAAAAATTAAATGCATTTTCTAACAGTTTTAATCTTCATGACTGGTCTCGCGTGCCACACCAGTTAGATTCTTCATTAGTGTATCTGTAATATTTTCCTAACCATTACACCCAGTTTAGATCGACACGACTACAAGGACAGCGCCATAGAGAACATGATTCAATTAACAATGCTTGGCTCTCAACAGGGCTGGACATGTGGAGTAGAGCCTGAGGGGAATGGGGGTCTTTTTCTCTTCTTTTTTTTAATGCCACCACAGACAGAAAGGACTCATAATCCTCACAATGGATTACTGTATCTGGAGGATTTAACATAAACAATGCCAGCCCACGTGGATTGCACATTTCTTGGTATTCTCTCGCCCAAAGGAATTAAGCTTCTGTATGACTAGAAACAAACACGGTCACAGTTGCACTTAAACATATAGCGCTAGATTTAGCATGAAAGTTAAGTTCTTTGATCAGCTTTGTGGGAAGTTAAAACGGCGCAAAAAATGATTACATGCAGCCTCATTTCTTAAATGAGAATTACAGCATGGTTCATTCTTCTCCAATGGGATTAGCAGCAGGTAAGATATATCTCAATGCAACTAATGAATTACATGAAATGAGATTTGGCGGCAATTAATATAACTATTCAAGACTGGTGGGGCTGCCAAGACTGGATCACAGAGTCATATCATTTCTGTGATTTTGTTTAGTAATAATCAGATTCAACGTAATTCAATATTAGATACAAACAGAAGCTTTAACATGGATGGACTGTATAAACCAATCTACCCAGACAAAGGTACTGTACATCTATGTGTCATCATGACAAAACGGCCATGAGGCAACCGAGGTCTGGTGCAGTTTGTCTCAACAAGAGAGGGAGAAAAAAAAAAGGCCTCCAGCTGAACAAATGCTTTTGCCTGTGAGGCACCGGAGAATGAGACTGATGAGAACATGAGTATGAGTGAACATTAAGCAGTGACGAATGAGGGCGACAAATGTGAACATGAAACATGCCTTTGTCATTCCATTGATGAATACAAGAGTCTATTTGTCAGCGCCCGATGTAGAGAACTCGTCCTGCGATCGTGATGCATTCAGATAACACACAGAGTCAAACTCATTCAGCCTCTAATTTGCGGTGATGTAGTTGGATTTATCATCTGGCAGATGTTTGGGGTCTTTTTTTTTTTTCTCTCTCTCCACAGGTGCGAGTGTTGGTGGATGCAGTTTACAACAGTGGCAATGATGGGAAACAGCTGCTTCGGGAGTCATTCTCTATGACCTCCACACATTTGAATTGCAACCTCTGCATAAACCTGTCAGATGTGGTTAGGTATGGGCTGCCGGGGCAATTTTCCAACCTGGGCCACCACCTCTCTCCTTCAATCTGCTAAATATGCCATGCTGACGCCGGAGTCCCTTGGGGACTTGCCTTGACAGTGCAGCAGGAGACTCTCTTGGCATATGCACAAAGACTCTGACTCTAAGCCTAATATATTCATCTCTGGTAGCTATTGATAGCCGCAGCCAGATTCCCATAAGACCGTGCAGGTATACGCTACAAGACTAAAAACACTCTAATGGCCACAAAAACAAATACACAGTCTTCATTCTGACACCTCGTGAAGTAAGGCAAAAAGAATAATGGTGTGGATTGTTCAGTGCTGCATGTTTGAGTTCAACTCATTCAGGCTGATATGTAAAGGGGAAATTTGTAAAATAAGTACAGAATTTCAATTCAACCTTAACAGAATGTGAAAAAATGCTGAAGTGAAGTTTTACACATACAAATAGTCTTGACCATTGAGCGAAGGGAGTCTTCTAACGCCGTATTTCGAGGGTATGGCTCGATTTGATTGGTTTTCCATTGGCAAAAGTTGTGAAGAGTACCTGGTACTTTTCTTAATCTCTTGGGTAAAGGTTCTAAACAAACCTAGCCAATACTAAAAGGTGGAGTGAGAACATCACAGACCACTGATTGGTCCGAGAGAATTATCACATGCACGACACGGACATTCTGCACAACAACCACAAATAGCAGCCTCAATTTGATCCTTTTGACCCAGATTTCTTTTTAAATGGCAGCCCGCAAAATCACGCCATGGTTAAATGATGAAGTGCAGAAGTTCTTTTTTTTTGTGGTTGCCAATGAAAGGATCTGAAAAGGGAAGCTGTGTGTCCCAAGCCAATCCTGCTGCTGCAACAGCTGACTATGTTTGAGAGTAGGCCAAATAACTAACTAACTTGTTTTTAGAATTTTTTGATCAAAGACTTGATAAATAATTCATAAAATATTAAAAATTCTTTATTTCATCCCTATCACACTTAAAAGCACAAGTATATTTGTACTCATGGCTTCGGTGGTGACTTTGTCTTGGGCCCTTTCTAGTACGTATAGCGTTTTAATTTACTCACATATTCGCCATATGTGTCCTGAACAATGGGTGGAGCTGGCCGGTACCCGGCAGTTGGGGGGGCGCCTCTGGCTCTCTGAACCCCCCTCCCTCTGGAAGATGGAGCTCTACTGGGCGGAGCTCCTCTGGGCGCTGCTCCGCGGGGTACAGCTGCATGCAGGGGAGGAACTCCTCCTCGACTCCTGACACAAGGTACAAACATCCAACAAGGTTCACATGAAAGAGCAAAAACACAAAATATGCACATAAATCTATTTCACCGTCTAAGATAAGGTCAGCTGACATACAGTATATCCTCTTTTGATGCATGTTCAAATGATCTCAAAGCATCAAAAGGCTATAACAAGGATAGCATTACATATCATCTATATGAGATGTCCACTGCATCCGTGATCTATGAGGTGCAGTAATTTATCATGTTTGGAGTCACGCTGCTTCGTCTACTTCCACTCTAGTTAATGATTTCCAGCATTGGCCAGAATGGCTTGGTAGCAATGAATGTGATACATGAAGCAGCAGGTTACTCTATATGAGTAGGTGGAGACAGAGAAACAGCGAGTTCTTCCAGATGAGAAAAATGATTCCCGTCTATTAGACAAAAAAAAAAACACACACAAAAAACCCAGCATGAATTGCTGAACTGCTTTCCTGTCTATTATAAGGAAAGTGATAAAACTGATGTCTCTGTCTGATATGTGACGGCTGTTTCCTTGTGCATCTGTTGATTTTAAATGTTCAGTCTTGAAATAAAGCCTTGCATTTGGACTAATATTTAGATAGAAGAAAAGTGTGACCGTGGTAAAGTTCAGCTGTAATGTAGCCACTGTGAGACACTCATCTGTGCAGTTATCAAGAGTTTAAACTGCAGTATAATCACGGTGGAAGGAAAGTCAAGCTGCTCTGTTGGAAATCAAAGGCAGTCTGACCTTGTGGTTGGGTAACATGTTGTTTGAGCTTTTTATACCGACTGAGCTTTCTTTTAAAAAGCAGATTTGAAGCAGCGGCAGAAAAACCACAAAGGGTGCTCTCCGGGTCATTTTCTCTCAATGCATCCCATTTCAAATGTGCAGCATGTTTGCTGAAACATCTCAGGTCTGGGGCGGAAGGAAGATAAAACACACCATTCTCTGGTTTTCTGACTAAAAGAAAGATTAGAGGATATTAATTTGATATACAGTACCAGTCAAAAAGTTGGACACAGTTTCTCATCCACTTGAATGGGAAACTGTGTCCAAATTTTTGACTGGTACTGTATATTTAACAAAGAGTTGAGTACTGCTTTAAAAAGAAGGAGGTCTCCTCCAGCAGAGAGAGATTTGACAGCTACTAACTGCATCCAGAGTAAAAGAAGCACATGGGTGTGAACATGTAGAAAACTGCACTTCCTGTTCAGGAGCCTGTGAGACTTCTATTATCAGACCCAAATTAGACACAGTAAACTCTAATTGCACTATAATTTAAAACACAGCCAATTATAATCTGACTGTGAGCAATACAGAAAAACCTTCTGTGTGACCTTGTTTATCTCTAAATCAGATGAAAGAAGTATTTTCTTTTATAAACACAAAGAACAAACAACACAACTCTTTGTGTTTCTGTTTTTCTTCAGTCTCCTAATGACCATGAGTATTTTTTACTTGTAGTCTTGTGAGGTCTCAGCGGAGCTTGAATTAGCGTGGGTTCACAGGGATAGCAGAGAGGCGTCTACTGGAGTTCATTTGCATATAAAGGCTTTATGCAAATGTGGCTTTGCTTGGCTAATGTTTAAGGACATCAGACACTGCATTACTGTGTACTACTAAACAGTATTTAGCAGGCACTTAGATTTACCAAATGTGCACAGTTTCAAAGTGTGGAAGAACAGAGGAGAGACTCCCCTCGCCCTAAATAATCCATATTTATCCATATTAAAATCATGTCTCCTGAAAGCATTTCAATCGGGAGGCACTGGTTTAACGGTTTCAAGAGCTGATGATTAAATCTAGATATCTAGATTAGAAAAACAACGACATAAACAACAATAGAACTGCTGGACTTTACTGTTTTAATTCTAGATTGAGTCCAGATGCTCCTGATGGATGGAGACGTTCTGATTGCGATAATAAACTTCAAGTGTTGGAAATTCAGAAATTTTAATGAAAAGCATTTACATACTGTAATTCGCTATCATTGTTAGGTGTCTGCTGGATTCAGATTGCCTACTTGATCATGGGGTATATTCACAGGAAACTATAAAGCACGTAATCCAATTTAAAGAATACAACATTACTCAACTTGACTCAACAAGTGGGGTGATATAACCGTACAATAAAGAGGAGGGAAAGATTAGTGGCTCAAATGAATGAAAGTAGTGTTAGAGGGGCCCCTATAAGAGAGAACTCCCAGGTAATGTGAGTTTGAGACCCCCATTTCTTTTCTTTTCTTTTTTTTTTATAAGTGGCTTCATTTAACAAAGACATAACATCATAAAACCATTGAATACAGCATAATGCTTCTAAAGTGAATATCTCCCAGGTGGGTATAGGATAATAGAGAAGGAGTAAAATATATGAATAGATAGCAGCCAAGACGTGTAGCTGGGAGGTAGTAATCAATGACAGGAGAAAGGAGGAAGAGAGAAATAGTCCTTCTGACTGGAAATTTTCTAAGTTTTATTGACAGCTCCATCCACAGAGAGTTGGACTGGCTGATCTTGACTGGCTGGTTTTCTTTTGTGCATAAAAAAAAAAGTCTGGGATGTTCAGCAAAATAACAAGCTACAGTATACGTAAAGTAACTTCAAGTGATAGTAGCATAGCAGTGCTTTGGTTTGTAGTTTTATGCCAATCATCCGTGGTGTGTGCCTCTTCTTTGTAGTTCCTCCTGAGGTCTGCACACATTCAGCATAGTTAGACACATCAGGGCTCATTTCCTGCCTTCAGAGGAAGCTTTTCACTGTCATTCATCCTTGTAGAATATGAGAGACAACTTCCAGAGACAGACAACCCACCGCATTAAACAGGAAGCTTGTTTAAAGCGTTGTTCTAAACTTCAGTATGTTCTCCTGGAATCATTTTATATCAGCACATACCTGTGTATCCATGTCAGTGCTGTCCAAAATGGCCCATGTGAGCATACCGAGTTAAACCCAACCAATCAATGATCATACAAACTCTCCTTCACACATCAGAAGGAGCCCCATGTAATATCCAGGAGTGTGTTGTGTGTGGAGCTGCTTCCTTAGCAAACCAAGAGCTAATGCTAGCTTGTCACACCCCCAAATTCTTAAGACTATATACGATACAATAGAATTTACTCTCATTGTAGATATATAATAGAATCCTACTAACAGCACCAGACAAACAAATAAGAACGTTAAATTAAAAGAACATTAAGGCACAAGGTAGAGAGAACTGCAGCTAACACTTGACACATTTTGTAGCTGTACTAAATCTGGCCCAAATTGTTCAGGGCAATTCGTGCATATCCGAATGAGTCTCAGTGGTACATACGGCAGGAAAGTGGAAGTCTCTATAAAGAAATAAAGTCTAACAGATTAAACTTTCATGAGACATCGATGTCTTTTATTGGGAAAAACAACTGAAAAGGCTGAATGTTTTAAGCATTGCTATAAATGACAATGCAACAGGGTGTCGTATGCATCCTTTTAACAGCTACCTTTCCAGTAGTTCCTTGACTGTAAATAACACCCACTGCCCTGAACTACAGTGGATGTATACAAAACAACTTTAACACACACACACACATACACACTTGGAAGCAGGTTACCTGGGAGGACCTGGAGCAGGTGTCCCTCTTCCACGGACGGCCGACTTGCCCCTCACCGATGGCACCTTGGCATCCTCTGAGCCGCCGTTCAGGTATGTGAGCTCCTGCAACTGGGCCTGTCTGATCTCATCATTGTAATCCTGCACACAGAGAGGCATCATGTTCACAAGCAGGCACACGCACGCAGAAGCAGATAGCAATGGACTCGCTTTCAATTACACTGGATTAAATGTGGTCCTTTATCTCCAGGGCTACAGCCCCGGGAATATCTAATTAATGTACTTTACAGTACCGCCGTGACCGCTGCTCCTCAGGCTGCAAAACATTTCAGATCTCCCGCTGATAAATCCTCAGGACCCCCGTTTACCTTTACCTTCTCACGCTCTCGCATTTTTTTTATTTATTTTTTTTTACTGCTAATTTAAAATACATAATTAAAATGGAAATAGGTCTTTAATCAGAAACTGATTGATATGTGTCCCCTCTGTCAATAAATATGTTTTATGGCAACAGGGGGTGGGGGGGGGAATGGGGTGGGGTCTGCTGATAATTAACGGTGAGATGTAAATCATCACAGCTCTGAGCATCACAGAGATCATCCATAATGAATGGAGGAAATGTAAATAAGCTCCACGCTGCTGCCAAAGAGGGTTTGGCCCATGCAGAGGTTTCCTCTGCACTCTTTCATCCCTGTTTCACCCTGGATCACACACACAGATGCTTTCCACACACCCTGGTGGCCCCGACAGAATTACAGTACAAGAAACAGACAAAGAGTGGAGGTGAAAGAGAGAGGCTCGTCTCCGCCGTAACTCACTCTCTTCACCGTGGACAGGCGTAAAAATGAGTTGGCCTGGGCCAAAGAGCAGCCGAGGGGGAGATTCGGGAGGAGATAAAGGGGAGAGCCAGAGTGAGTGTGGAGAGAGGGGGGCATATACCGGTATGAGAAACTTCTTGATCTCCTCCAGAGCGTGACCCATCCTGGCGTAGGCTTCAGCCGGAGGGGCGAACACCTCGATGAGGACGTGAAGATCTTCGTTCAGGTGGTGATATTTGGCTTCGCCGCTCTGCCGTAGCTCTTCTTCCTGATGGTAGAAAAAGAATACAATCGGGTATCAATGAGCACATATGAGTAGGAGTTAGGTGTCACAGTAAGGAACATTTATCTTATTTTGCTTTTAATATTCTGGCAAGGTTTTACACAAAGACAGGACAGGTTCTTGTGAACAGGCAGTCATTAATATCCTTTCTACCGCAGCTGTCATATTTACCTGATTCATTTTTTTTCCTGACGCAGATGAAATATGTTCTCTTCTATGCTTCATCGTGACGTCTGCTCTTTTTGTTGCATTTTTTATCTCATCTACATGGTCGAACAAATCCATCAATTCTGGGAGGCGACTTCTACCAGACAGGGTTTAATCCTGTTTTTTTTTGTTTTGTTTTTTCAACAAAAATACTTTTAATCAATATAGATTAAGAGAATGTGTCAAAAATGTTCAAGAGTTATTGGTAAAATAGTGTAAAATTAATTTTGGTGTAATTTAATAATGTATTCTTTTATCATTTATGCTACGAATGACAAAACGTTTTTAAAAATCTACAAAAGTACAGATTTTCTTTTAAATAACAAGACATAAAAGGACACAGTACTTAATGAGCAGGTGATGCAGTGAAGAAAATCCACACACTAGCTTGGTAGCTCTAGGTAAGATGTTGATTTTGTTACAGGATAATCAATACAAATTGTCCCCACAACACATTTAAAACTGAGACAGAAGTTAATGCATCTGCATGGATGGAATGTTTGCTTCATATCCCAATCAAAAAAAAAAGGCCTAACATTCTGATTATTGGATTTCAGACTTTCCCTGCAGAAACCCTGTGAAATTACTTACAAATATACCATCCATGGAGACAAGTTGCTGAAATTGCTGGGAATCATTTTCGTTCCCTACAGAAATTGCTACTGTAATTGTTACTACAAATCAGAACTGATCCCTGATGTCCATATAATAAAATACTGCCTTTAATACACGGTAGAGCTTGATCAACATCTTGCAGTTGGCCCATGCAGTTGGCCCACGTCCACTGCAATGTGTTGATCAGCTTGTCCGGTCAGACATGTCGTTCTTGACGCCGCCTATAAAAGTCTGTCCCAAACAATCTGCTGCACCAGATTTACTGTCTTCATGACATCCTTTTTTTTTCATGAATTGCAGTGAACACCATGAGTTTTTTCAGTGGTTCTTGGCGGCTGGAGTTGCAACAACAATCACCTGTTGCCACTACAGAGGATATCAAGGTGTACAATGTTAGAGATTTTTTTTTTAAGCTTTAAACGGATGTAAGCAGCTGTAGAGGCAGAGAAGAAAATGTGTTGCATTTGTTATTTTGTTACTGTACACTCAAAACGGCTGAAAGTGGAGCAGATACTTGATTCTCTGCACCTCAGTCTGCAGAAACTGTAAACAACAGGGGGTGGGGGGGCTGCACAGGCCATTCAGGCCCGACAGAAACAGGCCAGTAGAATGTTATTGATGGGGAGAAATAGGACAGCAAAAAACCCCAAATGTCTCCCTCCACATTACACAAAGGAAACAACAGGTTTGGCGTCCCAGTTTCTTCTTTTCAACACAAAAAAAAGAAAAAAAAAGGAAAAGAAGTCTTCACCGGGGCAATTCCAAAGGCGGCAACCTCCACTTTTCCCCCTCTCCCTCTCCAGCACCATGCAAACCCGTGTCTCTGATGTCACCTAATTATAAATAACCTTCTTTTAAGAGTGCCTGTGGTATGTTAATGATATGTTAATTTCCCCCCATAAATCTGCGCCTTACGAGCAGAGGGCTCCTCTGCACCATAGCGCCAGTGCTGCTGGAGCTGGTTGGTGTCGAGCTGGGAGTGCAAGCGTGACGTTTGAAAGAGACGACTGCTTTTTTAGATCCGTCCCTCGCCTTCCCTTTAATGTGCTCCGTGGTGCTCCGCATATTTGCATGTAAAAAAAAAAGAAAAAAGGTAGAAACGTAATGGTTATCTCGTGCTTTCATCAAACGATCCGCTGCTAATGTTAGCATGTGTCATCAGAGGACTGCTTCTTTCAGGGTATGCCCATTCTTTTACACCATATTTCCATCTATATGGTCAATTTAACAAGTGAAAATGTCAGTTTTACATCTAGATGAGAGCTAATTTGGTATACCAATCCCTATATGTGTGACCACATCATTTGCATATGATATTGTGGATATCACAGCAGCTTTCATCCATGCCCCCCCCCCAATCACCCAGCGCTGATAAGAAGAATCAGTGATCCAGCAAAGGGTCCAGCGTTTGCAGCTCAAGGTGGGAGATTACAGCTGTCTGTTTTTCATATCTACTGGCAGCGTCTTCCTCCTGTTTACAGTTCTTTCTCTGTAAATCTGCTTATGAAAAATCTGTTGATAACAGAAGGCCACAACGCTCTGAACTCTGGCAGACGGAGCTTTAGAGGTAGAGAATAATGTCAGGCTGCACGCATTAGCATTCAAGTAAAATAAAGCGCACAAAGTGAAAAACGGGACAAAATCTAATATTCTATCAGACTGAATGCATTACAGTCATCTACTGTTAAGCGCAAAGCTCTGTAAGCCTCGTTTATTCTGACATTCAAAGTGACTCCTAAACTCAAAGGCCAGATTTTCTTCTTAAATAAAGCAATGCAAACATGTTTTCTCACATTTATAGTTGGACGGCATTTTGAAACAGCAAGAAATCTTTATCTGACCTATACTGGCCTTCATTCATTCACTGGTTATAATTACAATACATAAGTGATTTAAAGATCCTTTCATTTGTGCTCTTTAAAGCACTGAATGGACTGGCACCAGTCTCTAGACCACCGCTAGACCTTCTTCATAAACTGACATTTAAAAACCTCCGTTTTAAAAGATCATCTGATAACAGAAGAAGAATAATGATGAATAAAAATGATAAATGATATTTTCTTATTGGGGATCAAAATATTTTTAAAAAAGAAGCAAAAATAAAAATGAACTAATTCCACTAATAACTACTGTCAGTTCATCCAAAGCTATAACTTCCTTTGAGCCATAGAGCTCCGCTGTTGTCTAAAAGCTATTACAGACACCTCAATAAACCACAGAAGAAGAACTGAGAATCATGCCAGTCTTATTGTTGAGGATGTTCTGAACCGTTGTAATGGACATATAATCTGTAACGACAGAGACCCTTGTTATTGTGGACTATTGTCTGTTTTATTACATTCAGTTCATGCCAAGAAGCCTCGGAGGTTTGACGTAAACACTGCTGACAACAGCTCCTGAGGGAGATGAGTTATAGGGATGCAGAGACACGGTCAGCATCTCCAGGACAGGCGTGCATACATTGTGTTGCATCCTCATATTGTAGAGCAGCACTCATTTCCTGTGGTGGTCTCGACAGTTTGCTGCTTAATGCTCGAAAACCAAATATCTCTTTAAGTGTCATTTTTATGTTGTTTTAAAATTTGAACTATTAGTGAGACACCTGTTATGTTTCTTGACCCCAGCTGTATTTTGCTATTGTGCTTCACTGAATCGATCCGATAATGATTCGATCCACCTATTTTAGTCGATATAGGACAAAACTCGATTTGTACTGCTCCCCTCATCACAAGAGGCTTGTGTAAAGACTAACACACAAAACTGAACGCTGTGGCAAATCTACCCAACATCACCAGTATACCCTTAACGAAGACAGGAGCAAAACCCCAAGAAATAAAAAGAGGTATGCTAAGAGTGAAGGTACAGAGCAGCGAAAGGGATTGAACCATGACGAAAGAATAAAGCAACGAGAGGAAAGAAATAACAACCGACAACCTTAAATTTAGCAGCTACTGTACAATCAGCATCCGTTCGCACTGTATGACAATGTCAACAGACTGACTTAATAAGCCTGTAAGATGCTGAGTACAATGAAATGTGTAATTTGTTGCAAACGCTGTCAGTCTGAACCTAATCTTCCATAATTCACATGATTGTTAATGTGATTTAAATCAGACCATCCCGGAGATCACCAAATGATAATGGACTTACAATTTATTTGCACGCACACACAGAGCCAGGTTAATTCTCTGGTGTAGGACAGTTCTCACCCAGATCCTCCAGACAATGGGAGCATTTCTCCCAAGCAGCTTGCAATTAAAACCGAACACAGGAGCTACTCAGAAGTGAAACAAAGACAAGTGTGATTGTTTTGACTGTCAGGAAAATTAAAGAGGGAGTACGAGTCCCAGGGAGGAGAAAATGGATGAGTTAATCACGGCGCTAACGAGAAGGGGGCGCAGAACACGGATGCCTTTACATCATCCTGCTTCTGACAGCGCAGGACAACCGCGGTGCCATAACCAGGCGGAAGAGAGAGGCGAAGAGACTCTGACTCCCCCGACAGCTCGGTTGCCTTTCAACCTGCCTGCTCTTACATTCTTGTCAACACGAGATCACCGTCCTGCAGCAGCTATCTGAACAATTATCCCAGCGCCTCGCACCGTCTCTGCCATATGTTGGAGCTTAAAAAAGGGAGTGTAGTGAACTTTGTACAGTTTCATCTTCCAACACGTCTAACTGTACTGTATTTTTCTGAGTAGCAAGACTGTAATGATATTTCCAACTACTGTGTCACATAGTGTAAAAACTATATATAATCTTCCTGTCAGTCAGGCGAAACCCAAACGCACAACGCAAGCGTGTATTTTATAGAAATATTCTAATATAGAAACGGTGAAAACGTCTCACTCGGTGCTTCTGTAACAGCTTTGCTTTTCATTGACTTGAAGAAGCCTTCGCAGCAGACCTCTCTTTCTGCTCTGCAGTGCTCCAGCTCTCGCACTTAAACAAGGAATTACACATACTGTGCAGCTGAAAACAGAAAAGCCAGCAACCGGCTGAAGATTGAGTAGTTTTGTAGCGAGTGCGAATCCCTCTTCTGCCCTTTAAAAAAAGAAAAAGAAAAAGAGGAAGCAGTGCCGAGACGGAAAGCTGTCACTCATAAATCCTGTGAAGGGTTTGTGCAGACAGGTAAAGGCTGCTGAGGTCAGCACATCTCCATGACAGATCTTTTTTTTTTCAGGTGCTCCAGAGCAGTTGGCCATCAAAGACTATTGATCACAGCGATCAAAAAGAACGCCTTGTATGATAGCAAGGATCATCGTCACCAACAAATCACCCCTGACAAAAAACAGAGGGAGAGACACAGTCGAGCCAAAACGAAGTCGATTTATTCTCTGTTGACCAGTTCAGCGTTCAATCGATTCAGATGCTTAAGAGCTGCTATTTAAGCCGTTTAAATCCTCTCCTTATCTACCCGCAAGGAAATGGATGATTAAAGTTGTTTGACTGGATTTTGTTTGAAATTTAAAGTTGATTTTTACCATCCAAATCATTACGAGGAGTATTTCTCCTGTCCTGCAACAGTTTATACGCAAAAACAAAAGATAGAAAAGACAGAGTGCTGTCTGGTGTCGTATGTGCTTCATTTCAATGTGTGTGTGTTTTGTTTGTAAGAGAGAAGGTTTGGAGATGTCACCCGTATTTGGTGATCCTCAAGATCATTCCCATTTCCATAAACTTTTGAAATTTGTTTTCAAAGATGAGGCAGTGAAAGAAAGTGAGCGCAGCCCATGTGACCCATTAGCTGTCAGTCAAAAGTAGTCTGAGTTTCCGGGGTGATCTGTTCACATCTCATTTCAATTGAGACAAAACATTTAAATTTACGAGCTGCCGTTACAGTGGAAAGGAGAAAAAAAAATATGCAAACGATGAAAAGCGCTCCATATCCTCATATTCCTTAGAGGAAGTTACAACTTAGATTGTAAGATTGTTTTTTTTATTATATTAAATACATATATGTTCAGACGTTAAAGACATTTTATGACTTTTTTTTTAATTAGTTAGTCAATTGGTAGGAAATTCATTGCCAAATTATAGCAACAAATCACTAATCAAATGCATAAACGTATTAACTTCAGATCAATAAACTTATTATGGGCATTTTTCACTATTTGTGACATTTTAAACACCAAATAACTAACATATTTTTTGAGAAAAAAGGGGTGACTATTCAACAATCTGGAAAAATGAGCATTTTTCTTCAAACTTCTACTTATTCCTGAGCACTGAGGGGAAACTCGAACAAGAGCACAGATTTTTGCAAACACTAGTTGGACATTTTTAATGTTTATCTTACATTTAAAGGCCGGCATCCTTCTGTGACTTAGTGCTGCAGACCATGACAAACCAACGTGGGGGGAAAAGAAAAGTAAAAAATACCATAACAGAGTTGAGTGTTACCTTTTCTTTGTCTCTCATGGATCCTTTTCCCAGTATTGACATCTTTGTGAGAGTGTCCTCCTGTAGTCTCTTTAGCGAGTTCCCACGTGGCCCGAGGAGTTTGCCGACAAAATTAAACTGCAACAGAGAGCGAGAGTGTGGGTCAAACACAATGTGTGTGTTTGAGCAGACAATTATGTCAATCAGACGTGGCTCGACAGCAACACAACCTTTTGAAAGCTCATCAGCAGTCTTTGCTGTCCGTGTCTTGATAGGATGAGTGTGAGAGGGTGTTTTTTGAGATGCTCACTTATTGCATGAAGATGCTCCGACTATTGCAATTAGAGTTTCTTCAACCACTAAATGTGAATGCCCTCTCCCGCATTTATATATGCATTTTTCTATCAATCTTTCAAATAACAAATTATAATGGAATTGGTTATTATCAGGTTCCCATTATGATGGTGGCATAATAAAGAAAAAAAAATTATATTATAAATTGCTAAAACATTGATGCTCTAGCATTGTAATTTCCTTCAGGCCCTGTGTCCATATAATGGCTTTTTTTTTTTTATACTGGTATTGTCTTTTTTTTTCATAAGCGGAAGCATGTTGGGCCTTTAGAGAAAAAGGGACCAAATAAGGCCATTGAACATAGAATAGGATGTTAGATCGGACGACTGCTTATATGGTGACAAACTATCAGTAAGGTCATTGGGGCAGTGTGGCTGCTGGCAGCTTGTGTGTTACAGTCGCATCCTGTGGTGACTATCAAGCACTGAAGACGACACTCAGGGTTTTTTTTTTCCATGTAATTTATTTCTAATGTCAAGGAGTCCACAGCTAGCACATTAATTTAGAAGTGATTAAACAGTTCACTGCAACTACTTACTAGGCGTCTATTATCATGAATTAATGGACATTTTGGAGCCATTCAGAATCAAGTATTCACCCATTCACACAGTATAAATGATTAATGATGCTGTTTCCATTTTTTTTCCAACTAAGGCGATAGCTTTAGGGTCCAGTGCAGTGTAGAGAGATTCTTATGAGGCAGGCTCCAACTTCTAGCATTTAATTATAGGAGATAATGAAGAGAAGAAGATTAGACGGAGACCTTTTTAAGGAGAATATAAAGTGTAAATAAATAACAGACTAGATTTAGAGCCCTGTATGTCTTTATGAGACAGAATAGGGACGATGGAAAATAAGAAAAGAGAAACGGGGAACATGGAGCCAAGGTTAGAGAGATGTTTAAGTTCATGGACTGTTCCTTAAAGCCAAAGACACAAGGGGTAATTCACTCATATCACAACTTAAATTTGTCACAATCCCAGAGTATTAAAGTGCCTTCTAATAAGTAGTTTACACACAGTTCTTACAAGCAGCCAAGGACATACAATTATTTTTCTTTAATTCCATCTTGCTGGCTGATAAGATTGTTGCTTTTTGTGTCAAGCTATGCTAAAACTGCATAGCCAGTCTTTCAAGCTAACATTAGCATTTTAAGACAGCATCATCTAACACTAAAACCTTTCCACTTGCTAGTTCTTGTTAGCCGTAATCGCAAACAGATGACAGACATACTATTAAGAAGCAGGCAGTTTAACTTCAAGGTCATTTATTGAAGTATTCTTGAGTTACAAAGCATTACGTTACCAATCTTCTGTTTTTAATTCATATGCTATCAGTTTAGGGAGGAGCTTCCTGGTCTATCTGTCAAACCGGAAGAGGGAGAGTCCAAACATATTTGTAGGCAGGGGAACCCAGAATGTACCATATGTAGCTCATTACTGAGGGGAGTTTCTATAGTAGTTCTGCATAAATGCTCCGTTTGAGGTGCGGAATAAGTTTGCAATCATGATACTTCTGTGTCAGGGTATTTGGATGATATATTATAGATTTTACATGTAGATATTCTATATATTGGTTAATTGATTCCAGTCAGCGATGGTTTGTCTCGTAGGAGGAGCTTCCAGTATAAAGTCAGGGGTGAGAAGCTTCTCGCGAGAGTGGGAAGGGGTTAGTGTCAGGCATTGTCTTGTCTTCATTTCACATGAGCTTCCTTGTGATAATGGTTGGACTTTTGAACCTAGATCTTTTTTTGTTGTTTTGTTTTGTTTTTTCAAACACCAACACCAAGTGAAGATATTTTAGTTCATGCCTTTTATCACAGGACAAATCTTACAGGCAACAGTGACACAGCCAAAAAAAAAAAAAAATCAATACAGCAAAAAAGCCGAGATATCCTGAGTTTTAGTCCAAGGTCAATCTCCCACACTCTTCCCACAATGCAGCAGTTCCCTACGTGATGTCACTTGAGAGCTTTGAAACAACAACAAAAAAAGTAGTTCAACCAACTAATTGGACTCCAAGTGCTGCCAAAAAGGCCAACATTTTAATTAAATACAACAAAAATCAGAAATGTCACAACAAGAGGAATGAAATACCTTGATTTCCAATAATGTGACCATTTATAATGAAATGTACATTTACTTCTGTCCACATCCTTTGGGAAATGAGAATTTTACTGATATCAGCTCAAAACGTTTCTTAGATACTGTTGAACTGCATATCCCTGCATGTTTCGACATCCTTTTTTTATCCGATGTGGAACATTATCATAATGTGCTGGTTCGAGTTAACATTGAACCTGACCACCTCTGGCATTTTGCCATCTATCAAAGGCTCCCACGGCTTAGATTACTTCACAAGGTCACCGTGTTTTTTTTTAATCCATAAAAAAAACCAAATTTATGCATTACCATAGGGCGCGCTGTGCGCAGACACCCATCTCATTCATACAACCTTTACACAGGCTAAACACAAGCCCACCAGCAGCTGGAGATGGTCAGGTAGACAAAAGGAGAGCGATGATTTTTTTTTCCCTCCCTATCTCCATGTTTTCCTTTAACTGTGAGTTATACACTTGTCTCCCTCAACTATCTAGGTCATCAATTAGCTAGCAGGAGGTACAAAAAAAACAAAACAAATTGGTTACCCACCTCCTAGACCTCCTAGACCACCTCCTGTATCTCTCCTGCCTTTTGTTCACAAAGCGAGTGCTTATTAGGAGGATTCTCCTGGGTGAGGGGAGAAGCTTTAGTGATTCGCTCTAACGCAGAGCCTGGTTTTATCCCCATCAGGCTGAACTCCAGCACTTCTCACCTACTGCATGTTCCCTCAACTTTTATAATTACACCTCAAGTCCTGTGACTGGATGTGATCGTACAGAAGCCCATTCAGCCCTGGCCCCTAACTTCAATACCATGCCCATGGCGCTCATCCCCAACCCTGCACTTGCAAAAAAGGAATAAGTGGCCTCCTGCAAACTTGTGACTTTGAATAGATGAAGATGTAAAATATCCACCTTAGCATTAGCGTGCCGGCACTACGATGCCAACTTTGGTCCATTTGTGCGCTTTGCACTGGAAACGTTTCAATAGCTCCTGTGAAATCTGCACACTAATTAACTCCAAAAAATGCTGAGAGGGGCATAAATTGTCGGGTTGGGGGAAATTACATTTGAAGTTATCTAAGCAAACAAGATAAATCCTGCCTCTAATGTATTCAAGTGTACAAAGGATCATCAAAGGAGACAGCCGTAATCGTGGCGAACAGAGGATGTCAGGAAATGTTTTAAATGTGCTGAGTTTAAACGTCGTTCTGCACATCCATCATTTCCACCTGGGTAGAGCCTCGATCACTGAGCTGTGCCACCTCTTGAAAGATGATTTGTAGATGCCGGATCACACAGCTGACTTCCCTCTGCGTTACTACAGCTTCTGTGCACCCGTTTCACCTTTCTGACAGGTTGTGTGTTTGGACACGGTGTCCAGGGTGTTTGTACGGATATCCCAGAGCTCAGTCCATCAACCATGTCCTACATGTGGATAGATTTTTTTTTTAAAAAGAAGCTGTTTTTCTGCTTGTGAACATAGCATTATTGTGCTGCTTTCAATGTGACAGAGTGAGAACCATATCAACTGTGCAATAATGGGCATCAAGCAGAAAGCATAGAGAGGATGGAGAAATTACAGTGTGTGAAACAGAAATTGGCACAAACATAAATTTACTCTGCAGCTTCTTTGAAACCAGGGACACAATTAGACACTAGTGGGTGAGCTGATGAAAAGCAAATGTCCTGATTCGTTTAGAAAATACAATGTTGTCTGTAGGGGGGGGGGGTCCCATAGGACCTGTTAAATTAGAAAATTATGACAATCGTTCTTTGCTGTGCTGGATTTGGATTCAGACAAACTTCATCTGTGCCAACAAACCAATCTACCAAAACACCTGAGAAAACCGATACAGTCAAAAAACATACTTTTAATTAAATATTACATTATTAATTTTAGAATCTGTATGACTTGTCATATTTTGTAAACAGCTTGTTCATTCAATTCATGTCCTGTGGGCGAGTTTATAATTTAGCCTCATCGTTCTGTCATTCTATACACAAAATGAACCAAAGCCACAGAAAACTTCAAAGGTGCAATGTTTTTTTTTTCTATTAATTAATGTTTTACTTTGTTTTTGTTTTTGTAGAAGTTGCATTATATAAACTCATTTGTACATGTGGAAAATAATTAAAATACAGACTTTGAATTGCTCAAATTTGAGATGCCTCTGTGGACAGGCACCATAGGTCCAACATGCAAGGGTCCCAAAATGAACTTTTTGGTCTACTTATCTACTTATACCAATGGCTGGTAAACTGAAAAAAAACCCATCCAACCATAGAACTGCATATAGGATACAATGTTCAGTGATTCAGTGTTCCTCATGACGACAGGCTTACTGAAGGGGCAATGGGGAATAAAGTGGCAGCTATTTGGATCATCCTCATTTTTCATGTAAAAACATTTAACTTACACAAGGCCCTCAGAGCCCCAAGAGGCCCCCACAGCCCCAGTTTTATTTCTTGTTGTTTTGTTTGAGAGGGTGCGGTAAAAGATACCATAACAAAATATGATGCACACATGGTGCTAATTTGGTTTGTCAATTATGGAAAATGTAACTGCTGCCTGGATTGTGTGTGGTTGTTTTTTAAGAAGCTACTGTATGTTTCTCTGTACAGAAGATGTGAAAAGGTGGCTCAGGGTTAGGCTACAAAAACACTTTACAGTAAGGACATTTTTCTGATGTTTAATTAAGTATAAATATATAAATCTGTTTGTTTGTTTTTACTCACAGACCTTGACCATGATTTTTCTAATAATTTCAAGTACTTTTAGTGTCTAAACACACCTAACCTAAGGTTTAATATATGTATTGGAAGTGTGGTTATTAAAGAGAAAACAAATGTATGAACAGTTTGTGACTTTGCATTTGTTCAGATTTTCTCATTCTGTTAACAAAACCATATTTCAGGTGGTTTTATAATTCTCTCAAAATGAATTTGCTGATGCCAGTCAGAGCCTAATTTCTGAAAGACAGGGTCACCTTGTCTAGATTTATGTATATCTTGTTTAAACCTTCATTATTCAGTCTGATTGTGCTTAGATATTCCTACTTTAATTAAATCTAATAAGATTACACATATAAACCTTAGATCATGTGACATCTCAGCAGTTCAATTGTGGCCTGGGCCCTGCAGCATGTGGGTATCACTATTTCATAGGTTGGTAAGGTCTCTTCTGCCACTGCAGACATTATTATAGATAATATGTAATATATGATGTAGTGATATTTGTTTAGGACTATTCTAGTATTTAAAAAGTGATCATGAAGTTTTTCTTTATTTTTGTTTGACCAATGTCAGTAAATATCAAAGTCTTAACATGGATATTTTGACATACGAGCACCCATGGCGACATTTACAGAGACACACACATGTCCTTATATGGACAATCCTCCCAGTACTGAACACATAACTGTAATCCCTGCTGAATATCAGACATCAACATCCATCTGACTCCTGCTGTGATTGAGGTTTTGCTAATATTTTAGTTATCACAAGGGATTATGTGATTTACAAAAAAAAAAAAAACCCGCCTGGACTCCTGCACTGGTTCACGTCATCAGACCGTTTGAGAGGATTGTTGACTGCTGCCGTCTGTGATCACAAGGAGAAAAGCTGACGTGTTTAATCACAGGTTGTGGCCGGTGTGCGCTGTTGTGATATTAGCTGCACAAAAAGAAGCATCGACTGAAAAATATATAGAAACACAGAATTCAGCTGCAACACAAAAACAGCATCATGTGGATGATTAAGAAGACAGTGGGCACAAGTAAAGAGAGGATGTATGATCAAGTTGAAGGGGGAGGGGAGGGGGGCAGAGGGTTGGGGGAGGCACATCTGAGATCTTTTCATCATTTGCTGAATGTAATACCGCTGGCCTGGTGAAAGGTGTGCTGACAGAGAGCCAGTGTAGAGTGATTGTGCTGAGGACAGCAGGACAGGAGCGACAGCAGAAGGATAAATCACTGCTCCAAACACAGAAAAGACACAGTCTGAACTGGAAATAAACCAGTAGGACTCCTTATGTCCCACTAATGGCCTGTGGTGCTTTCTGCCAAATGAAGCTTTCTTAGAGGGATCCAACAAACGTACAAAGAGTTGTTTCAGTTCCTGACATTATGTGTCATGCAGCTTAAATCAGGGTCTAACATCTTTCTCTGTCTATGTTGACAAGATTTCTATTAAATGTCATCTTTTCTAACCAGGAGTCATCTGGAGGTGCTGACCCCTGCAAAAAAAAAAAAAAAAAAAAAGTACGACAAATTCATCAGTATGTGACATTTCATCCCCGCAGAGGATGGCATATCAACAGAAAGGGTATAAAATATTGACATTTATGATCACATTTGAAGAAGTTAAATGATCTGAAAGTCAAGCTGATACCATCTTAACTCACCTTTAGTCAATATTCACTGTAAATAATGAAATGAGGCACAACGACTTATCATGGTAAATGAATGTGTGAGGTTGGTAAAGCAAGACTATATATTACTATAATATCAGGGGTATAAAAAGCTGTTGGGTGGGCATCTATGCGACCTATTGCTGCTGAGCTTTCTCTACAATACTGGGGTTTCCACTTCACAACGAGGCTACGCCACACAACACCATAGTAGCATCACTTTCGCCGATATCTTACAAACTTGAAAAAAAAATTTGTCAGTGTTGGCTATTTTGTATCGTCACTGAGGAAAGGCTCTATTTTATCACAGAAAATCCGCGGCCTGGCGGGAACCCGCCGCGTGGCGTCCTTGCCTGCTTCGTTTTGACAAAAGGCTATATTTGCGGAGGATGAATTTAACCTCTCTCCACGCGCTCTTAAACGGCTATTTGGAAAACGTCTGTGCCACCTCCAATGCCAGAAGCCAAAAGGTGATGCTCGCAGCTCTGGAGAAAAACCCATTCAAGTTGGACCGATCACTCTTGCCATTGCTACCTGTCAGATGGAACAAATTGAATTTGTCTTCCCTCTGAAGCTTGTTGGTGCCCTAAACAGTGTATTAGTGGCTCTACTTATCAAAGCTGTCAAAGCAAATAGCTCTGAAGCTTATAGGAGAGTCAGATCAGCCGGAAGACAAACGTACATGAGCAGCCCTCAGTATACTCACCAAAAATGTATGTTTGCATGTTAATACCCTTAAAACAAACACATGCATTGGTCATTAGCAGCCAGGATGCATCTACATTAAAACTACTCTTTTTTAAGGCTTGGGATTCATGGAAGTGTTTTTTCAAAAGCTTTCAAAGTCCTAACTAAACATTGAAAGATTATGATGGTCTTTAAAGCTTAAATTATGCTTAAATTATAATTATTTTATACTAAAATGCATCTTAAAGCTTCCTTGGTTTCGTATAATCTCCTTCCCTCCCTGCTCCTCACTGCAGGTTACTGCCGTCCTTCCCCCCTGGAGGGCTGAGGTGAAAACTTGAGTGATGTCGCCCGTCTAAGGGCAGCTCTCGCACTTTTACACCAGCTTCCCCCATTGAGCTCCCAGCGGGAAATCCCCGAGCATGTCCAATAAATGCTCCTGCCGGTGAAGGATACCTTCTTGGCGGGCGAGGCTGAGGAGCTCTCCAAAGGTGGCGACGGTGTTATTGCTCAAAACGGCTTCAAGCGGAGGTCATCGTGAGGCTGACAATCAATAAGACTCTACACATGTGCTTTATGTGGCGCTTTTCCAACGGTACTGTCACCCTGCACTTTAATATTGTTTTAATGAAAGGAAGGTCATGAAAAAGGCCTCGGAGTGCATGTTTCTGTGGAAATCCACTGCGCACTCAAGAAAATGTTATCCGCTGCGAGATAATTCCTCTGAATTGTCTATTCATAAATATTCATTGACAAATTAATACACAGAGACGTCAAAAGCGTCATTGACCAAGGTCAGCGTAACAGAGAGGGTGTGTATGTGGGAGGAGGGTGAGAATTATGGCTCCAACGTTTCAAACAGACTGAAACAGTTCTTCAGACTGAAACCAATATAGTTCTACCCCAGTTATGTCAACCAACCGTCTGCCTGTATGTCGCACATCTAATAACACATAAAACATCGACAAGAAGTGTCAAGTGGCTGTTGTGAGGAATTTAAATCCAAACCAGAGGAACTGTAGTTGGCTTCATTATCTATAAATAACCCCGATCTGAAATCCTCTATCTGTGCACGTCACATTTGTGGAGAAATCTCCGGTGGTTGTGATGCAGCATATACTTACTTTAGGAAACTGCTTGACTGGTATTAAAACTTTCTGGCCCAGTTTCATGTTCTTGTTGATGACGACGTCGATGAACTTCTCCTCTTCCTTCCCCTCATCTTTTTGAATTTTTTCAATCTCTGGAAAGATGGGAGAAGAAAAGTAATCAGTTTGGTGTTGACAAGCAGCAAATAAACAAGATTGAAAAATGGCTGCGGTGAGACTGCATCTAATGAATATCTTCTTTATCCATCAGAGGAATATTTCAAGATTTTGGGAGCTGCACTTTCTCGTTCGTTGCAAGCGATAACACACTCTGTCAGTCTGCAGTCAACACAGGCTAGCTTAGAATAAAGGCTTAGAATAAAAGTTCCAAAAAAAATCTTTGGTCACAAATTCTCAGATGTTACAACTTTCTCTTGTCTCTCAGCATAGAGTGAATATCATCAGGCTTCGGCATCACCTTGACCTTAACAGAGGTCAGCTGATGTTTTTTTAAAGCTACAGTACTGTGGAATGAATGAATGCAATGGCGTCTGGAGGAGACATGTACATACATGTACATGTCCCATGTATTGTTGCATATGTAAGTACGTACTGTTCCCATGATGAGGGCTGCTGAAACCTGTAGGTTTTTACTCATTACTTAGAGCAGCTCAATTATTTTTACTAATTTGCTTCCATTTGCACCTTAGAGCAGTTCAACACATTCAAAACTGAACTGGAACTGAAAGGATAATCGTTTCACTGGGGGGGAAAAAAAAAATCTGCAGATGAGAGATAAGACTTTGTCTCTTAACTGACTCAGCGTCTTGGGCAGTAGAACCCTTGTAGAACCCTTTTTGACGTTCTTGAACAAACACCATCAGTATACCGTTGTAACTGAGAGAGAACGCTAAATCCCTTCAGCATCATTCATGTCACCTACTGGCTGAACCCGATCAGCAGAATACTTTTCGGTTTCGAGCAGAGACGACTTGCGTAGAAAGAAAAATTCGACGACGGTGGAGTCGCACCCCTCGGGCAACCAAACGTACAGGCTGTCACGCTTCCTGCTACGGGAGAGATAGACTTGGATGCATTTTCAGATGTAACCTGGAACATTTAATCAGATGGATAACATCTGCATGGTCGGTGCCAGGAAAATGATTTTACAGAGAGGGCAGCAAAGAGAGAGAGAGAGAGAGAGTAAGACAAGGACTCCAGGCTAAAAGCCCAGCGGGGGGGAAGGCTGAGACGTAGGGTGATCAGATTTATTAATTTTTTTTTTAAAACGCAAAAGAATGCATCAGTCATGATGCTTTATCTTTAAAGTTTACATTGTAATAGAGACTGAAGAGGCTCAGAATATGACAGTGATCAGATCCAGGAAAAAAATATCCCATGGTCCAACCTGGAAACAGGATCAATTCAAACATGTTCACATGTTCAAACAGAGCACAAGCAGATATACCACACACCCATTTTTTTTTCAATTACATTAGATCAGACATTAGCTGGGGCATATCTGCACTATAAAACAGACAATTGCGATTTCTCAACAAAGCTCTGCAGCATTACATTTGCAGAATGTAATTAAAACCCTTGATATGAGTTTTAACGAGGATAAAATGAGTATCAGTGAGATGGAGATATCTTTAAGCTCCAGTTTATCCCAGGGGGAGGGGGGGGGGGGGAGTGCACACGCTCTGAGAGAAGACAACATTAATATTAATGCATCGCCTAGCAACATGCCAAGACGGAGTTTCCTCCTTCTACCAGGCGTTGTCCTCAAAACATGCAGCCTCTGATGTGTCGGGAGATTGTGACTAAGATTGTGTTTCGACTGCGAATCGTCTCATTTCTTTTTTCTTTCCTTTTTCTTTTTTTTTTTTTTTTTTTGCAGCTCAAGTCCACATAAACCCCAGCAGGGCACAGCAATCAATCAGAAGGTGTAATAAGCAGCCAAACTGCAGCTTCAAATGAACTCACTCTCTGAACAAAGAGCCAGCTAGTGTGAATTAACGAACCACGGCTCTTTCAAAAGATCTTGTTTGTGCCGCACTTTATGAGTCATTACCAAGTGTTCGAAAAGACAGATTAAAACATGCATCTCTGACAATGTGCCTGTTTGCTTTCTTTTTCCCCGTTTGTGACCCTCTCTTGCAAATGGATGGTGAATAGCATGATATTCTCATTTGAGAGGCACAACACAGTCAGCGGCTTAGAGACCTGCAATTATTGATTGTTATGGTTGCTGTACTTCTATTCTGCAAAGGTGACGACTTGTGCCATGTGAAAAAAAGGAAAGAAATGAAATGGTTTGATGCAGTTTTTAAAGCCATTGTTCTCTGTAACCAAAACTGAATAAATGAATGCAAAACTGCTGAAAATGAATAATCTTATGTTTGACTTTATGGGCTCTGGAGGAGGAATTGTTTTGTATGTATGTACATCCTACATATCAAATGTTCCACTGATGACGGCTGCTGAAAGATGTTAGTTTTTTCTTATTGTTCAAGAGCAACTCAGTTCTGTCCATCCCTTTGCTAGCAGAACAAATATTTGAATAAACATTTCAATATGTTCTGCATAATATTAAATCACCTTCGTTGCAGAGGCTGTAAAAAAGCTTGAATATAAATAACAATATAAGATCATTCTGGGTTAATATAACTTTTTTTGGAACTGGGTTTGTACAAGAGGACTATGCTCATTAACTGTTGATGTATTTTATGAGCTGGATAGCAAACTTAAACATGGAGCCCAGTCATTAGAATTTCTTGTAAATACATATATACTAAAAACTCTTCTAGGTTCTGGGTTTACTTCCACATTGTCTGGCCCATTGCATCAAAATATAAAGCCTTCTTAATACATTGCACATGGCCTGCTAAACAATGTTCATGGACAGTCTGGATGATAAATTGATCTTATGTTTGTAATTTCCTGTAGTTTTTCCTGTTTTTATTGACAAGTTTACATATAGTAAATTGAAAGGGGGGGGGGTATCCCCCAAACCCCTTTACAATCCTTCAGTCTTTCCTTTCTGAGACAGTCGGTCAATCATATCCAGATTATGGGTATTATGACTGGCCAGGAGAAAAAGGATGCTGTGACTGAGCTTCTCTCTCAAGGTCTATTTTTTTTTTCTTTTTTTTGCTCCTCACAAAATATATTTCCATGTGCACAATGGAGAGCAACAACACTGCCTTTGAGGAGGAGGGACGATGTAAAAGTGTGTGAAAAGTGTCATTTGTACTCACCCTTCTCTGCAACAACAGGCTCCTCACCACCAGGCCTTGAAGTGGGGCCATTTATAAGAGGACTTTTGAAGTGAACCTCTGTGTTTTTGAGTATATACACTAACCATAAAGGCCGGTACAGTGAAGAAAGGACCTGTGTACTGTACCAGCCTTATCCTTTACACTTTATTATATCCAACAATTCCATTCAAATTTCAGCACAGCGTAGAATGTGAAAAAAATGGAATCTTCAATTTTTTATTTTTTATTTTTCCACTGTATAAATCCTTTAAGCACTCTTCTTGGTATTTTTTTTCTTTTTTTTTAATCTGTCCTGCACATCAACTTTAGAACATTTGCTCACATTAAAAATAGATTCACAGTCCATAAAAGACCTCGGTGGTGAGACCCAACAACCACCACCCGAACAGTCTGCTTTTGTATTGGAGATGGATTCCCTTAAAAGCTGCTCTGTGATTTAAGCCTCCCCATTTAAAACTGGGTAGATTCTGTGGGCTTATGCATGACTTTTGAGTTGATAACAGAGGCAATTGGGTCATCTATTATACTGAGGGGTGAGATTCATCATTTATACAGGATCTGTGCACCGATTTATCTCTTGTTACCAGACATGACGCGAGGGATGTTTACAACTACGGCTATATGCAGTAAATTAGACTGTTAATTGACACACAGCTCATTTCTGTTTCTGAACTGAATTAGTACGAAGACTGGATGCAGTTTGACTCTGTTCATAATTCAAATACGCTTATGTTAGAATATGTTCATAAAGCTGTGTAACATTGAAATGTAAGAGTAATGCTGTGTGATTGTAGGGGGAACCGAAACTATTCTTTGACGGTTTGTCAAAGTTTACCCCTGCTTCTTAAGCTAAGCTAAGATAATTGCCTCCTCGCTGGGTTTAGCTGCATACGAGTCACATACGAGACAGGCATTAATCCTCTAATCTAAACCATAGCAAGAAAAGACAAGCTGTTGCTAAAAAGTTCATTCACTCACCCGACGCATACTGCAGGATAACACAGAAGGCAGAGAACACCAGTCTGTTAAAGGACACCAATATGACTGCTTTACTCTGCAACATGCAAGAATGTTTACTTCCAGTCATCCTAGTTTCACTTTCCATAACTGATTACCAATAATATCAAAGTGTTCAGAGCCGGTGTTGTTTTAATTGAAACGAGACAAACAGCTTTGGCTCAGCAGTTCTCTATAATAAGGCCGTCTGGGTGCTCTTAGTGGTGCCCCTTTGGTGTGAATGTGTGCGAAGCAAAAGTTCACAGCAGCCAACAAATATAATTGGAAGTACGATGTAATATTCAATGATTCAAACGCCAATTATCCAAGATCGCATAGTAGCTTCGGATGTTCAAGGGCATTCAGACAACACTTTGTGTCTCTATACCTTTGAATTAGCTCGACGCAGACTTTGAATTATAGATCTTATGACCCCTTTTTTTGGGTGCTGTTGGTGAGACACTGGTAGAATTGATGAAAACCCAGGCAGTGCTTTGTTTCGCGGTACAAGTGAGCCATATAACCCCGTATCTAGGTTCAAATTAGGGGAACTGCCTGGTGCTTCAGAATTAATTGTACATAAAGGGTGTTTCATGAGTAAAACCTACAGGTATTTATCTAACTGTATATATTTAAGGTGCTGCCGGGCCTTGCACCTTGGCTGCTTTTAGATTTACATTTACCTCTGTGCAGTATTCATAGATATCGCTTTGTTTTAAGATAGTAAGAGAAATGTTGGACATTTCAATGAAGCAACATCCTTTATTGTGGTGGATGTAAAATGCTATGTGTTGATTAATCGATAGGTGCTGCTAACTTCAAATCAACTGACAATTTACGTTATTCATGAAGGTTATTCGCGTTTGCGCTGCTCTTCATTTCAGCACAGCACAGCCAGGATGCTCCTGCATTCAAAAGCTCACCCTCTCAGTGTATTTCCTTGCACAAATAATTGAATTGAAGATTGGAAGATGGCGAGTTTCTCCTCTGCTACGGAAAGCGTCTGAAGCAATAAGAATAAATCTTGTCTAAATAGCACGACGGTAATTCATCGGCAGCTTCCCGCCACTTCCTTTGTGCAACTGATGCTATATATGCTCCTAACTGCAGGCAGACAAACTCATTATTTTATTGTTTTGCAATTACGAGTCGAATGAACGAAATGCTCAAAGAGACATGATGCATCATTATTCTCATTTTCCAGTTTCGATCAAGCAGAGCATGCTTATATAAACCCAATCAAAGGACAATGAGGCCCCTCAAATGAAAGAAAATTCAAGATGGAAGCCTGTTAATAGAATAACAAGCTGTGTAGACATTTAAAGGCTTTAAACCGTGATGTCACACGTTTCCACGCACTGAATTCATGAGTAAGGCAACATTTGAATCACTTTTTTTAATCGAAAGTTCAGAAGATTAAGTTAAGTAATTGCAATGTACTATAGTCACTATTCTCTATATCATTATTATTAATATTATTATTATTGTGACGCTGCTTGGGGCATTTTGATGCTATTTAAATCCCATAATATACAGTAACTGCAGTAGACTGACTGACTGTATGGTCGGTGCCACAAACAGTTTGTCCCACACACATTTCATGTATGCTACCAATGTGACCACACAGATTTAGGGTGAGTCATGGTGTCAAGCCTGTGACCCTTGAAAGAGAAACACTGAAGAAGAGAAGAAGAAAAAAAGAAAAAAACGTCCCGACTCGCTCCTGTCCTGAAATCTCAATTTCACTCTGGCTTCTCCATTGCCTTGACAAGGTCAGGCTGGCAGCAGGAATTCGTCTCGCCCCCTAATCTGGAGATTACATTCTCGGCGGCTGGGCAAAGGCCCTCCCCTCCTTCCCCCTTCCCATTCTGCCTCTCTCGCTGCAACCCTGCCAGCCTGGCTCTCTGCTGCGAGGTAACGAGCCAAGACCCGCTTACAGTACAGAGATAATGTCCACGGATTAAGACAGAGAGCCCCTCGAGTGGTGCCTCTTTCATGTCAGTATCCGGCCTGTGAAGCGTCACAAAATACACCCAGCCAAGTCAGGGACTCAGTTCTGTGGATTTCTGCGGAAGTCAAACTCGTATGATCTTAATCCGCCAAACTCGGTGCTAATGGCTAGAGCATTAGACAAACACAAAAGAGCATTTTCACTGCAAAAAAAAAAAAATCAGAGCATCTTTAGGAATGCTCTTGTTGTCCTCAGGGGTGAGTCACAAAATTTAAAATGGTTTTCTAAGAACATTAAAGTTCCCTGAAGAACCCCTGGGTGATGGGGTTGTTCAAAGTGCACAAGCTTGTTTTGTTTTTGTGGGGTTTTTTAAAGGATTTTTAGGTTCAAATCGCCTCAAAGATGCCAGAACTGCTGCATACTTCAAACCCGTGTGACAACGTATACTTGAGGCCCGTGTTATTTGCTTATCATTAGGATAGTTGCAGGGCGCATTTATCTTGGCACCTGATCATTTCAGAATTGCATGCAAAGAGATTATCAAAGTGTTCTCAACCCACCAGAGGATTTTGCTTTAGAAATCTGCCCCCATGATTTAACCATGAGCAGCTGCATGAAAGAGTGAAGTGTGATAGAGGGAGGTTTTGTGGGACAGGACGTCAACAGTGCGTGTCTTGTGAGTTTTCCAGAGTTGAACTTGCTGTTTTTGCTATTGATTCATGTCATGTGTGGATTAAAATAAAGTCAAATTAGCAGTTATTTGCCATTGGATTAGAGAGATGAAGTGAAAATTAGCAAACCAACAATACATGAAATTTATGAAAATTCATTCTGTGTCCTCCTTTCCCCCCCATACCTCCACGATTAAGGACAGTTTGGAATCCATGGAGAAAGATGCAGTGAGTTCCAGAAGAATCAAAGACATAAAAGGATGTAAGTGTGGGCATCATTTTTCAGCTCCTACCCACCTCCTGCTCCTCAGAGGATAAATGTGTCAGAAGTTTTGGACACATAGAAGTTACCATGAATCAAGTGACTTTTCATTGAAAATTCTGACTTTTTGGCTGATGGGGATGTTTTTCGCTGAGGTGTTAAACAGTAAAATGTCCTTAATGCATTATTTACCAGACCAAAGCTAACACTACGGATCATAAAACAAACTTTAAGTGCTTAATAGATCTCTCTAAATGACCTTGTCATCACATAAAACACACTATATGAGTGTTAAGTGTATCTATGAATATTATAATAAAACGCATTGTATGACTTGCTGACTGTGCTAAGTTCCAAAGCAAATCTATAGAACATTTAAAACGGTGGCCTAAAAAAACGCTGAATATGGAACAAGTTTTGATCCTCAAACATCTTATATAGGTTAATGATATTCTCCCATACATAATTCAAGATATCCCTCGTCATAAAATATTCAGTTTTCACACAATGCATTAGAAAAAACATCAAACTGCTCCTGAAAGTAGGAGGATGATTCCAAACTCCAACAGTAACAAACTCCTGTGTTATTAGTGAGCATATGTAGATCCATTAGAGAAGTTAAAGAGGCTCCTCGTAGTCAATATTATGGAGAATGGAGCTAAACTGCAACTAAAGAAATCAGGCAAATGTTTGCAAAATCCTGCAGAAACTCAAGCAAAGAAAGAAAAACATTCCATTTAAACTAAAGATTAAGATAGAAAGAAGAGCGAAGACTTAAAAACGACACTTTGCTACACATTAGCTGCAATCTATACGTCTGCTTGTGTGTAAAAACGGTAACATGTTACACAGCCACAAGTGGGTGGGACCTTTTCCTTTAAGCACAGATTCCAGGCTTCCTGTTTGTCATCACTGTTGGCACTATGAGTAATATTTTTATGAATGGGTCCAAGGACACACACACATGCACACACACGATGCATTTTAGGTGAGTAACGTGAATGAAAACTTGTCTGGGGGAAACACAGCATTGATGTTTGTATCCTGTCTTAATTTCAGGAGGGTTGGACACAGTTGTTGTGCATTTGTCTGCAGCCCTTTGTGTTTGGGAGATGTTTTATTTTTTTTATTTTTTTTAGAACTTTGCAAGCTTGTTTCCATTCCTCTTTATTGATAAGCACAAAAATCAACACGCACCTATAAGACAGGTAGATGGAAATGCATTGTTTCGAGAGGAAATACATCAAAAAGTGCAGACAGGCAACTATGTGAACAATTAACAAGCAATCACAAGCCTAATGCAGTGCGACCTACTTCACCTGCGGGGAACATAAAGCTGACAAAGAGGGGATGCATTTGTAAATTTGATGAAAATGAAGCGAATAAATATCACATGAAAAGAGAATCTGTTATTGTGGGGGTTATATTTAGGTGGTGCCTCCGTTGTATCAGAGGTGGGGTCATATGACTGATAGGTATGATCCTAACATATCGCTCAAAACCCAAGACCTCTATTTGCTGCTCTGTGCTCAGATTACAGATTTGATGAATCACCGTCTTTGTTTAGCGATTCGCAGCAGCAGCTTCAGCTACAGCCATGCGATGCTTTCTCTTCATTAAGCTATCTGGAGACCACTGTGTGTACAACGAAACACCGAGCCCCAGCAGATCTGTGTCCGATTGAACGAGTAGGGAGGGAAGAAAAGGATGGAGCTCAACAGATAAATCATACCTTAATTAATAATAAATCCTCTCTCTGGTCACACCTCAACTTCAACACTTTTTTTTTTCTTTTTTTCTCATCCTGGACCCTCAACATGGAAAAAAGGGCCACAGCAAGGCCACTTTGTCCCACAATTAACAGAAGCTGATATTTATTGGACTCAAACATCCCTTTGCCTAATGAAGTTTCCCATAAAACTGCCATTAGGCCGTAAAAGGGTGAGGGGCCGGGAGGGGGAATTTGAAGATGGAAATGGAAAAAAAAACTGCGTCGCTTAATGTACATCATTATCTGGGACTCATCCGAGGCTGCATTATCAAAATGCACTGAATCATCATGACCGATAATGACCAGACCACCTTCGTTTTTTTCTCTGTTTTAATTGACACACGATGAGTAATTGAAAGTGCAGAAAAAACGCTTGAGAGCATGTAAGTGCCTCTTGAAAGCACTGAAGGCCGGTTTGGATCTGCACACATGGCGTGTCAGATTCTGGTAAATACAGAAATGAATTCTCCACGCTAAGTCCGCGAGCATTAAGCGAGCGTTAAAGTGTGCATGAGTGGTTATGATATATGATCACATGCATATTATTTTCATTATATTTTTTCCCTAACTCGCCTCTCCGTCGGCGAAAAGGCTTGTCCTCCGATCGCAACAAGCTCAGCAAACCTCTGTTCCTAACTGAGCCAAATCAATTAGATTGCAGTTTGTCATCTTTTCATAGTAGTGAGCATCAAATGATTCAAGAAGGGAAAAAGATCAATATTGCAAATGAAATAAGGCACTTGATATTCTCCGGCGGAGGTACACTCATTTCTACACCGAGGCAGAGACGGTGTTTGGCATTGACTGCGAGGGGCTGGAGGAAAATAACTGTGGATCAGCTCCACAAATACATCCTCTGCTGTTTTATTACCACAGATTATCTGACAGTTCTGTTTTTTTAGATTAATAGACACAGCGGCTGAGAACGGGATCACACAGTAAATCATATATACGATTCATTTAATCTGTTACGTTGTTTATTTTCCTTACAAAATGTGAACGTGTGTCTGCGCCGGCTTCTCAGACAGATGATTCATGGCATGATGAGTTCAGCAATATTCACTGCTGGCAACATTTCTGCTCATCTTTTGAAGGGTGCAGATCAGAATTGAACATGTAAAAAGTTCCGTTTACTCGTCTGAGTGATATAAAAAAAAAAGGTCTTCTGTGACTCTGAATGGAGTTTTGATGTGAGACACAAGCCATCATCAGGGTTATCCCATCTGGGATTTGAGGCTAAAAGTCTGAATTATAATCCTGGGATGTTGGGTCTAACTAGAATCTCTACTGAGTTGCATTATTGGGTTCAGCCGGGACTAAAAGCCAGGATGTTTCATCTTTTGCTGCTTCTGTTTTGACCACGTTTCTTCATAACCCTCCGATTGATGTACAGTAGTAAAATAATGGGGGAATCAAAAACCAGCAACCACTGGAATACTGGTAAAATCAATAATGATGATTTACTATTCAAGGCTGGTGAATCTTAACATTTATAAATTTTGCACGCAAAGAGCAACTGACCCCTGCGACGACCTACGAAAGCTAAGGTGGAAGCACTGGTGCTACTTTGGTGTCCCTACCTTTATTATAAGGATACTAACAAAAGCACAAGTGAGAGAAGTGATCGAGATTTAACTAAGAACAGTTCTTCATAAGGTAACTTTTTATGAGGCGAATGATAAAATATTGCTCCATCACTTCCTAAAAGAAATCATTTCTTTACTTCCAGTAGACATCTAGTGTGTTTTTTCGACAGGATCTTGTGAGTCTGCGGTGGGAGGAACCTCAGACCTGCTCCAGGGATCCGGGGTCATGTTTACCAAGAAGAATATTTTGTGCATTTCACTTCAGTTTATTTTCATTGCATAACTGTTGGACAGAGTCTCAAACTAGTGTTTCTGATTGCTTTTAAAGATCAAGAAATGCAGCTTTTAGTCGAAGGACTCATTCGCTTTAAGTTGAATTGTGGGGTTTTTGCACTGACTGCCTCCTCAGTGGAGGGTCTCAGAGCATTTTCTAGTTAAGTTATTATTATGGGTTTTTCATGTTTTCGTACGCCTGTTCAGACTGATAGGCTAATTAAAACACCATCATGTGCAAGAAAGTGAAAATAAACAATAATAGGCTAATTAGCCATGAATAAATTACTTCTTTAAAGTCTGCCCCCCACCCCACCTTGTTTGGCCTTTGGACAAATGTAGTTGATGACCCCCACCCCCCAGCAGTTTATGAACACCACTGCCTGTTGGCATTTCATCCAACTTAGTAAATAGCTGAATCTCACTGCCACGAAGTCAAATGGAGAGGTTGAAGTCACAGACAGACCCACAGACATACCAGCTGCTCAGCTTTATGTTAGCAAAGACAGACAGACTTCTGCTGCAAGCTTATATCTGGGAGCATGTGATGCAACGATGAAGCTGCAGACATTAATGACCTTAATGCTTAATGCTCAGGAAAAAAAAAAAATTGCTGACAATCTGACCCTTAAAATAATGGTCACTTATAATCCAGTGACACTATGGCCACTGCAGTTAACGTGAATTTGCCTGCTCACATTCTCAGTACAGTACGCAGCATTAACACAAGTGGATAGATTGTAGATAAGAACATCTTCTATGTAACGGGTTGTAAATAATCCATAATTACTGCATACAAAGTGCTCCTTTGCCCTGCTCTCTTTGAATGTGACCTATACTCAGGCGCAGAGAGCAGCTGCTGGGAGGCAAGTAATAAGTAAGCAAATAAAAAAAAGTCATAGAATCTAAAAAGAAAAAGCGCTTTGATTAAATAGGGGTCAGACTTCTGTTTTTTTTTTTTAAAGCACAACCAAATACTAAAAAAGAATGGAGGCTTTCAGGGGAAGTGGACTGTTGCAAGTCTCGCAGTTATGAGGGAGGTCCTAATGGGTCTCAGAGGGTGACTTTATACTGCCTTAACAGAGTCACATATAGGCCAGCTGCACAGATGATGTGCCCCCTACAAGAAGGCACATCTTCTCCCTCTTATTTTTTTATTTATTTTTCTTTGCTCCAGCTGGCACGTACATGTCGCTCTGTGGTCGTATGAATATTTCAAGGCCACAAAGGTTCCAAAATCTCTGCCTCGTGCAGGGTGAAGGCAATCGGCTGCAAATGTCAAATGTGGAAGATGCCGTGAGTTCCTTAGACACACAAGAGGGACAAATCTCAGAAAGAAAATGTTTTTTGACCATGAACTTGGGGGGGGGGGGACCAACGGCTCTATTTTGTGTTTGTTGAATACGCTCCATTTCTTTTCCTGTTGCTCTGTGACAGGTTGTCTCTGCTGGGACTGAAACAAGACTCTGAGCACAAAAGAGGAAGAAAAACAAAGAAAAGCTGCTTACTGCAAATGTATGTGTGTGGGATTTTTGGCCTTAGACGTACTTATAATTATTCATAAGTACTTAATTATTGAAGTTTGACACATAAGTGATGGAGCAAAACGGAATATCTTCCTTTTTTTTTTGCTGTTGGAAATGACCCGATGTGTCATTCCAGTATCAGATTTATAGGCAACGCATATGCAAAAATTCTCTAATGAGTTGGGGGAACTAATTAAATAGTTATGCGATATTTTTCACAATTCATTCACTGAACCTCCATTAAATGCTGTCAAAAGTTTAATTACAAAAGGGGATGAAAATGATTTCACAATGATCAAATATTAATACAGCCAGTGTGATCATTTCTCTTGGCCCTCATATTTCTTAATAATAACTTGACTTGATTTTTTTTTTCCTACCATTTTTTTCTTTTCTTTTTTTTTTCTGTGGGAGATTTGACCTCAGAGAAAAAGCAGGCATGAATGACTCAAGGTGAAGCTTTTTTGTGAAGTTTGGAACAGTGCAGTTCTGTGATCCACACTACTGTTAAGCCATCTGATTTTTCTCTTCACCACAGGAAAAAAAAAAATCAATTGAGCTGAGATATTTTATGAAGAACATCACATTATTCCTCGCATGTACTCCTCACAGCTTTAGACACAGTTTGGACAGCAGTGGAAAGTACTTCAGCGCCTACTCAGTGTCCCATGACAGCATACAGAGTTACAGTAAGTGATATTCTTGAATGGACCAGAAACTGATACAAGCCGCTCTCTTATTCCAGGCTCACACACTGAAAGCATCGCTCACTTTTACTTTTCTCTGCACCTTTCACTTTGAAACTGAGTCTACTAAAAACGGCACACAGGTGCTAAATCTAGCAGAGCGGTTCGGGCTGGTGGGGTCATCATCAGGACAGGGAACCAGAAGAGAAGATTATATCCAAGGTATAGGGGAACATGGGGGATGCTACAGTCGCATGCTTTAACATTCACTCATGAATCATTCATTCTAGAGTGGAATTACATTCATACTAATTACTCTAGTTCTGCAGCTTCATTTATTTGATTTTTAGCTTGTTTTATTTGCAAATGTGGTAGTTCTCATTTTAATCAAAATCCAGAGACTTAAATATTATTATGAAAAGGGCGCCGGCATTTTCATGTGGTTGTTGAGTAGCTAGCTAAATGCAAGGTCGGGAATCCTCAATGTGAGACGGAATAAAGCTTTGTTGGTTTTGGCCTTTAAATGAAATGTGTTAATATTTCTATTTAAGCAGAGCATAGATACTCTCCATGCTTTGTTGGGCTTGGACAAGATCCGTTCTTCTCATTTTTTTTACACCTTCACTCACAAAAAAGTGGTTAAAAACTATAATAAGTCGGAGAGATGGTGCTCGGCTGTTGTGTAGCACACTGCCGGTTGCATTAAGTCATGTGGCTCATGTGGCTAATAAGTTAATTATGTGCTGGCTGGTTCACCTTTATCACAAAAACACATCTGTTAGCTGTGAGCTACTTGCTCTGTAAGCCAAACACACCGCGGGACACTGCTGCTAACCGCTAACTAACTCGCCTCGTGCTGATTTTAACGCACTTTTCTCGTCCATGATCGAGCATCATCTATTTTTTTTTATCTCTTGCGATGAGTAGCCAGGCAGTGACGGCTACAAACGCAGCATGAGAGGATGAGCTCGGTTCAGTTTGTCACTTGCTCAGCGATGGTTATACTTACACACATATGCAAATTTATCCCTGAAGCATCCCAGGCAGCATCTTTGGTCATTGCAAACACATTTTTCTGTAATCCCTGTTCTCTGGTGGCTTGTGCTGTGCCCTACAAAACAGTGTCGGCACAGCAGTTTAATAAAAAAAAATGAAAAAAACCTGGATAACCACCCAAGCCAAGTATGTGGGTTTACTGTGTGACAGCACGCTGGTTTATAATATATCACTTAACATTAAACATTTGCATGGTTTCTCTTTCGACTGTTTGTGGTCAGGTCAGCTGCAGATTATCAGCTATGATGAATTCTAAAAAAAAAAAAAAACATCCAGGGCAGCTTTTAGTCTCCAGTCTTGCTCCACAGCAAGTCTGGAGAAGGTAAAGAATGGCGGAAAAGAGAGATGTTGATCGAGGGGGAAGGAGGGAAGTGAGAGCGCGAGGTGGAGGGGTGGTTAGCCGTGAGGCAGCTGAGGCCGGCTGTGCTGAACGGGCAGCAGCCAGGCTGATGGATTACACCTGCTCTCTCCTGGGTAAACGGACACCGCCACCCCTCCCCTTCTAACAATGTCTCAGCCCTGTATCGTCATTGAAACGTCTGCAAAGATGGAGGGGAACATGCAGCTGAGCCACTTAATCTGAGAGGCTACATTTCTACCACAAGCAGCATGCTTGAGAGACCCCTGCAAAAAAAAAAAAAAAAAGATCTTTTCTAAACAAATTTGATATCATTTTCAGAGAAACGTCTTGTCTACCAAATACCAGCATTATCGGCGAGCCGAGAACAACGCTGGGGAAAAAAAACAAGACAATCCAGCCCTGCATCGATTCAGTCAAGACTAATTGTCGGGAAAGAAGCCCATATTGTTTTCCTGCATGTATCCTATCTCATTGTCGTTTGCAGTGGTGCTATGCGTGGGGTGATATACTCAGCCATGGCTTGGCATGTCGTTTTAACAGGTTATGACACTATAGATCATCGTCGCCTCTCCTATAGGATGAATGAAGCATTTTTAAGGCCTGCTTCTATCTAGTCAGGCAGCTTCAAACAGGTCTGTGCTGAAAAGGTCATGCTGTTTAAGAGTATACTCTGACTAAATAAATAATGAGAAATGGGAATGTGCAAGAGCAAAGCAGTGCCAATTAACCCCACCCCACCCCACCACCATCACCATCACCACCACACACACACACACACATCTTCACATTTCCTCTCTTAGTGTCTATGTCAAGGGGCTGTCCTCATGTTTTGCAGCTGCAAACTGATTCCTCAGTACAGCCCTCGACATTTTCTAAAGTACTTTAAGCTTTGAAGCAAGGAAATCCCACAGCCTGACCCTGGTCTGAATGCTTTCCTCTGTACCGGACTGCGAGAGTGACGAGTGAGAGTAGCAGTAATTCAATCACAGGAACTGTAATCCAGGCTTACATTATAGCGAAGATTTGTTTTAGGAAAGAACTGATATCCAGATATCCAAACCTAAAATAAACGTCACAACAAATCTCTCGCCAAATGCTTATTTCGTTGATTTATTAAAAAGGTGTCTTGAAGCAAAAGAGCAGTAAAATTATAGATGAAAGTATTCCGGCTGTAAATAATTGTGACATCATTTGCGTAACAGCTGGATAATAGACCATTTTCATGAAAAATACTCTAAATGGCTGCCCATTAACACTGTATATTGGGACATTTCAACAAAAGTCTCTTTAATCAACAGTGAAATCAATTTACCAATAAAATAAAGGTTTCAATTTTCCTGACAACCAACTTTGTAATGTAAAAAAATCACTGTTCAAAATTCATTTGATTCTGGTGTTGACTTCTGGCAGAAATGAAGAGGAGAGTTTGACGGATCCATCCACCCCAGCCTGAGCCCTTTGCAGACTCTATAAGAATTCCCCCATTTGGTCTGACAGACAAGAGTTGAAAATAACAGCTGAAGGTGGTTCTTGGGGGGGGGAGACTAATCATTTAAGGCATTTTTTTTTTCAAATCCATTCAATTTCACTGATGCTCGGAAGAAGAAAGTCTCCCATAAAATGTCGGAAAATACTGTCGTGAAAGTGTCAATCCGAAGTTCTCAGAGCCTGAAGTTTATTTCACCCGACGAAGAGTCCGCTCACTCTGAACAGCTGCCTGCTGTGGTGGAGAGAGTCACGCCACGAGAGCAGCAACACTGAAACAACACAGGTCTGAACGAGCCGTGGGTCAATAAACCTGAAACGCACTTCAAGTATCTGTAGAGGCAGATTCAGCTGCTAATTCTCTTTCCACAATGTCATTTCATACATTGTTACAAATGTCAATTGCAGACAATTCAAGTTCAAGTTCAATTTCTGCCAGTCAATCGGCACATTAATCAGCCAATAATGATGTCATATTAGATTAATTTCCCCCATATAGAAAATGATAAAGATCACTTTCTTTGTATCGTGGCGTTCTTTGGTTCCGTCTGTCTAAACATGGTATGGTATTATACTAGAGTGACCCAGTGGATGGCATTATTGATTGATTAATCTGCAGTCTCTTTCGAAAATAACCCTTGCTACTTTGATAGCAGAGTCTCCAGCAGGTCACCGTATCTGATTAACCTTTCCCTACGTGGCCAAGCTTCTAAAAGCACGGGGAGACATGAGCCAACACTCCCTGTATTCTGCTCCTACATTCTAAGTGATTACATCAATTGTGAGTGCTTAGCCTCGCTTCAGGCCCTCTGCTGCAGGAGCAAGACTGTCAGCCTGCTGGATCCGTGTTCGCTGAGTCACCCGACATGCACTGCCGAGCGCTTTCCAGATCCCCGGTAAGCACAGCAAACCTGGGATTTTATGAAAGAAGATGCTGCAGAGAACCACGACCGGGGAGCCAGTTCTATGACAAGATCAAGGCACCGAAAATTAGGTAAGAAAAAATAATAATTTAGAAATATATATATGCGCCCCTTGTGAGGCTCGTTGTGCTTGGTCAAAGCCCGAAAACTGAGGGAGCACTTGTCCTGCAGCAACTTTTTTACCTCTATGGTCTGGTAGCCACAGGCTGCTCGTGGGTTTAAAGTTGCAAAGAAGTCTGCAATTAATCATCCTACATGGAGCTTAACAAGGAGATTTGTTCACCATCTTTATTAAAGATATTGAATTACGGAGTTTTTCATTTGTGCAGCAGATTGTCCTTCCTTTCTTTATCCTGCCCCCACAGGAGGCGATACATGTGATCAAGTAGCAGGCAAACTGACAGAAAATAATGACTCAGTGTTACCGGACTGGCCTGTGGGCAGAGATTAAGGAAATGAAAAAAAAAAAAGGGGGTTCATGGAGTTATTCATACCGATCTCCCAGTCTCATTATCGACCACACACCAAAAGGGGATGACACTTGGGCTCGGAGCACCTGCGTCCTCACAGCCACGCTAACTTTGCCGTGACTCCAAACAGTATCACGGTGGAGGAAATTAAAGCTGTAACTGAACGAGGCAGGGGAGTTGTGGCAGGAGAGGAGAGCGATAACGGCAATGCTTGATTGAACTCCATTCACCGACAGCTTGAATGTTGAGTGGAAAAGCTACAGTGGATGTGACTGTATGTGGGCTGTAAACCCTCGAAAAGATGCTTTTCTGACTGTTCACAACTGCACAAAAGTAATCGAATAAAACCTGTGGATGCAGATGCATTATGGGAAAGATAATTAACACATTTTGGTGAGAGGGAAGAAATTGGATTATTAGGGAAAGCACTACAGGGTGCTGCACAAAAGAGTGAATATATGGCTCTTGAGTGTGCTTTCTTTTCTCTTCACTGTTGGCAGACATATTTCAATATATCTTTAACACGAGTGGGTGGTTAGCTTTGTAGAGGCCACCATGGTTTAAGACTTTGCTGCTGCTCCAACTCCTCCACACCTCTGAAAGCTTTCTCCCCGAGCATCTGCAGTAAAATGCACATAAATACTCCAGGTACAGCCTTTGTAATGGGGTTGCATTCATTCTGCTGATTGGAGGTTTTGTCCTACAAACATTTTTTCAGAGGCAGAGGTATACTCTGGAAGCAGACGGTTCAGTTAGCTCCCAATGTGCAGGAAAACAATGCTCTCTGAGAGGTATATGAGCTGCAAACCTAAATGCCACTGAATAAACTCTGGTCATAATAAAAATACAGTGATGTCTTTTTTCATTTGTTCATACAATATATGCAGTGGAGCAAGTATAAAACTATGGCAGCTTTCTGTGCAGTGAGCATTAAGTAAACTTACTTTTCCTCAAATGCCACGAATGTGTTTATCTGCTGCAACATCCTGTCATTTATAAAAGAAATGGTGCACAAAGCTGGCCTTTATTATTTTTTATCGCCTGTGTCTTCTGTTGTGTAAAAGCTGGAAAATGCTTCCTAGTTGTACGTATATATGCAAACTTACAAAAGCGGCAGATGTTTGGTGCGATTTTAAAACGGCACTTTTATTTTATTTTATTTTTTTAATCAGCAATTGATCAAATGATGTATTACAAATCACACAGGAACAGAATATATGCATAAATGTACAAGTGTGAAATAATGTTTTAATGCATTTAAAGGATAATTAATTAACTCCATGTTTTGCAAAAAAGTCTTCTTTCAGCTTATTGTTTTGGTTTCATGATCAGTTTAAGTCATTTTTGAGTCGGTTTGAGGAAACTCTATTCACTGAAGACCATGTGATGAAGTTGGAGCTTCAGGATTAAAAAAAAACAAAAAAACAAAAAAAAACAGTCAATGGGTTAAGATTTGCTTTGTCAGCACAAACAGGCCTGGTGAACTGCAAAGAACGTTTTAGACTGGTAACGCATATCAAGCTATAGGTTAAGTTGCATTGCTCAAGCTAAGCTGTTAGCAGAGTATAAGTTTAGTTGTAGCGTGAGCTCTGTGCTGCACCACATTGAGAACAGGCAGAGGGATGGCTTGCAAACAAAGATCATATCACTGCTATCCAGAGGGGAGAAAGTGTGATTTATATTATATGCTGCCAATCGGTGTGTTAGACGAGGAGGAACTGAAAGAGCTATAGCTTACTACATTAATCACATTAGCTCTTGACTGCATAAGCGCATTAAAAAAAATTCATTGAGGAGAGGAAGGATGGGCTAAAAGTCCAGTTAGCTGGTGGCAGACAGGCCGGTAGCTCTGACCACTGACTGCTGGACTGCTCTCACAAACGAGAGCTACGTCACAACCAGCCTTCCTGTCACTTCGTCAATGCTGACTAGGAGGGTGCAGTCCTGTTGTGCTCTTTTCTGCAGAGCCGGGACAGTGATGAAAACAAATGAGCTACAGTATGTGAAACTATTGAGCTCCTCACTCAGAGGTGCTCTCTGTCAGGCACGCATCAGAACAACCTCGCTGAGAGGCGGGTGTGCAAAAGCTCAATGACTCAATAGAGCACGGGACTAAAAGGGAAAAGTGCCTCTTGTATTTCACGTCGTTCCAGGATTTTTCTCACAATTGAACTGGTTAGTTACTGATTAACGGGTGTCTGTCTGAAGCAAATGTAACACTGCTTTGTAACAGACTGTCCTACATTGATTTAACTGCAGAACACTTCGATAGAAACACTGTTTGTGAATGTGGGAGTGTAGATTTGTGTAGAAACTTGGCTCCCATTACACTTGTGCATTTCTGATGTTGCCTGGATACTGTAGCTGCAGGATGGTTAAAGATCATTGGACGTGGAGGTTAACTAATTTGGACAACTCAATGTGGTTCGATGATAAATATAAAATCACCAAAGCTCCCCCACCACCCCACCCCTTTCTTCACTGTAATGAAATCTGTAAGTCCTTGTATGAATGATATGGTGGTCTGTGCATCGGTATTAGAGACAATGCTGCAAACAGAAATGCAGCAGAATGTACAAACTGGCACAGACCTCCATCTCCACATGGATGCAGCACAGGCTGTCAGGAAGATGAAAATATCCCTGGCTTCATTTAGTGCTGTGGGGATCCTGTGGAGAACAGGGGCAGGTAGAGCTAATGGACTACTCTATGGGACACGGTGGGGCTGTCGACTCAGCAATGCCGCTGGCTGTCTCTCCAGGACGCACCAGTTGTATGACAATCTCTCTGAGGCCGCAGCAGGTATATAAGGGGGGGCCCTGAAGCCATCACCTCCATGGCCAGATTGTGAAGGATTTACTGTAAACAAAAATGTATTTACAGGGAATTTATTTAGAACCACCGTGTCGCCATAAATCATGAAGGCTGCTCTTTCACACACTGTAAAAGTTAACAAGTCAAAAATCCTTGAGATGCTGTGTCCAAGCCTGGCTCAGTATTGTCTGTATTTGTCTTGTATTTGCAGCATGTTTCCTAAATGCTGCTCGTCTGTTGTGAAATTGATGCATTTGTTTGTTTTCTTAATATGCTTGTATTGTCTATTCACGTGTTTTGTTTCGGGGGGTTTTTCAATTTGCAATGCATGGAGCTTTGTCCACCAACTCAGGTTAGCCCTGAGGTTGCTAACAGTGGAATGGTTGGGCTGACTGTGGCTGATATAAAGCTTTTCCTTGAGAGTCTAATGTTTTAGTTTGCTGACCTAAATCAGAAGTATTTCCAAATGGGGCTTTTTAAATGGCTCAGAGTGCAAATATCTGCAAGCATGTTGGGTTATGAACTCTCTGCTGCCATTATTGGGGTTAAGTAGTGTAGTATTATTATTATTTATAATAATTTATATGTTATTAATGATCCTTTTGACATTTATTATATATATTTAGTCCACACTTCTTCATTTTATTACAGTTGTCCATATTGTTTAATTATTTGCTCATTGAAGCCTTACTTACATTTAAATTTCAAATCAATGAAATTGACGTTGTCTGTCTCCATAATGCAGTGCGTTCCACAATCAAATATCATTTTCCTGTCTGTCTTTTCTTTTTTTACAATTCAATTCTATAATCAAGTTGTGAATATTGGTTGACGGTGTGAGTCTGCACATTCTCAGTGTGCGGGCAGGTGAACGCGGGGCCCAACTCCCATGTATACATGCAGGCATTTGCATGCTCGTCTGTGTGTAATCATATATTTCTGCCACTAACCGAAAAGCTAGATCTATCACGAGCTGTCAGCCGAGCCGGGTAATAAGAAAGATAAAGCAGTTGCACTGATTGACAGAGAGGAAATTGAAGTGTCATGTGAAACATGTTAACCATATTTTTGCAGCGTGTTGTCAGTCACTGGCACGACACTTCACTCCTGCAAAAAAAAAAAAAAAGCATGGGAAAACAACAACAACAGTGGGACAGATTCAAGGTGAGTAAAAACAGAGATTGTTTCCCAATGACTGACAATCTGTTAGGTAGGGCATGGTGTCGAGTCTATTTTCTGACAGTAATCTGTGTCAATGTTAGACCCATGACCTGACACATATGAGTAAATAAGGCTGTGATTTTTTCTTTTTTTAAAGGACCTGTGAAGGGTATGCATACTCCTCAGACAGACGGTTGACAGTGAAGACATTGAACTTGTGTCTGAGAGACAGAATCTGTCACACCATGGCAGAAGCATGCGTAATGCCTCAGTGCATCACCATCCACTTCCAATCATTAGCAAGGCGGTCGGGGATATGGGAGGCGGCTGACCACTGCTGTTGTCAAATTCACCCATTTGGGGTCCGAGTCGGTCAGAATGAAATTGCGCCACAGGGATTAATGGGTTCTTTCAATCTGCACGCAAACACCTGGATTTGTGTTGCGCTGTGACAATGGCTGATAATAGAAAGTGTGTTTGCATAAGAATTGGCAGAGAACAGTCGCTGCGAATGTCTGGGTGCAAAAACACACCTTTGAAGCACATACATGACAACTGTGGGCAGATGATAATGGGATGGAATCTCAGCAGCTTAAGGTCATAAACGTGTTATGTGTTGTTTACTGTGCTGCTAGTATAGAAAACATCTCCCACTTTGGTTCATTTTAAATCGTGGAGAATTAAAAAGCGCCACTGAAACCTTTAAAAATGCAAAATTCGAAAGATAAATTCCTTAATATTTAAATCCTCTAACTCGTCCCAAAAAAAAAATTTAATTCTCCTAAACAGCAGGAAGATTAAACCAGCATGAAAGCAGAGTCGACAAAGAGGTTATTTTTGCACTGGATTCACAAACTTGTCAAGAGGCAAAAGTCAAAATAATGTTGATCAGGTGCCAGAAAACTGCTTCTAAATACAATTGTGTTGTTGTGCAATGCAAAAGCTGTGTTTACACCTTGTTATGCAAAAACCAAACATATCCTGTTTATGATTATTTAAGCATTACCACAGGGCTTTTTTTTTCAACATGCTAAAAGAAATGTTGATGCACTTTTATGTATTTTCTACACCACTTTCCAGAGCTTTGACAACCCAAAGTAATTAAGCAAGCAACTATAATACTGTGCTGTAGCATTAGAGAGTCTAAAATGAATAAAAAAACAATATTTTTAAACCATGTGTTTGACTGTTGGTGTTTGACTCCACCTTTTAAGCACTGCAGCTGGCTTTACAGTAAAGTCAGGAAAGAAAAAGTCTCACCACTTCCACTTCTTGCTCAGAATATCTGAGACCAGTTAAGACAAAATTCAACTTGGAACACATTCAGACCTCCGGCTCCGAAACATTTCACATGTGGTGAGAGAAGCTGTATCTTTTTTTTTTTTTTTTTTTAGAAAAAGACACAGAGAACTTAAAGATGAAACAGACATAATAAAAAAAAAAAACAGAAAAAGAAAAATGGCCTTGCCTTTTTTTCACGCAATGTTGTGCAGAAAATATTAATTGTGAATAAATTGTTTCAGCTTTAAAAAAAGATCATATACCCTTTTACTGAATACGTTCCTTAATCATACTTGTATTGATATTTTATTATTGTGATGCAAATAAACACAGTATTATACTGCAACAATGTGATGAGTTTGTCATTTAATGTTGTGATGGAACATTATTTTCTTCCGGGGTATGATCCATATAAAAATACAAGCTTTTTTTTTATCTTCTTCCATCCCTAATGAAGACTCGGGGACACAGGCTGGTGTTTTGAACCATACACCCGACTCAATAAAGTCTTAGTCTGCTCGAGAGCGCCTTGCTTGAGTGTTTTGCTGTTTGAATTCTGCAGTTACAAACAGGTCAGCGCACACTCTGTGTGCATTATGCTTCTAAATCAATGTGCTTAAGGCAGACTTATATCAAGCGCAGTATGTTCTCTATGATTCAAGATCATATAGAACTTGTATAGAACCCTAATCTTACACAAGTAGACCAATATGTAAAATGTTAAGTCAGAGTGCAGTCGATGCAGCCAGTGTGGGGGGTTTTTTTCTTCTTGTTTGAAGAACAAACATGTAATTTCTTGTTGTCGTGGCTCTACCATTGCTGCACCGCTGTAGCTGGTCTCAACCGCGCTCGTTTACCTGCTGCTCTTAGCTCCATTGCTAGGTCCCAGCAGACGTCTAACAGGAGAGAGAACGAGACGTGCACATCTCATTAATTATATCTCAGTTGAAATGTCAGTCCAGAGCTCCCAGCCATATGACCAAGGCAGAGGTAATGAAACCCCGTGCAATGAAGCTAAACGAGACAGCTCGGGGACGGAATTTCAAGCATGGGTTGCCAGGTTAGGAGGGAGCGAAATCTGAAGTTAAGGTTATATCAATTTGAACCCCAAGTTTGGGGATGTTAGGCCCAGTGAGTGAGGCTGTCATTTTAAAAAAGGAAAACATCATTGCTTTGGTATCCCAAAAATTCTAGAATACTCCTATAAGAAAAAGCCAACCTCCAAACTCAAGGCAGTTTGGACATTATGTGCTTGAAATCGGCTAAATTGCTCAACATATTAAGTGACCTGCTTCCTCCATGCAGGTACAATCATATCATATCGGCATCTGCTGTATTTAAAGCACCAGAGAGTGACTTTATCAATAAACCTTCCGAAACGTAAAGCACTGCGAAGGTCACAGTCAATTACATGGATAAAGTAACAGCGATGACATTCACACTAACACAAATGGAGAGGGTGCAACCCTCTGGGACGGGTGGGGGGGGGGGGGGGACGACACAGAGCAAGACTGCCGCAGCCACATCTGCAGGAAGTCAATGGCCGATGCAGCCGAGACGGCATTGTTTTTGCCTTTGTGCCAATTGAAGAAATATAACCATAAATTTGCAAGCGGCGGATCAATACAGCCCAGACGTGACCAAGTCCCGAGAAAAGTATCCAAGGGAAACCATTCAATAACTCCAATCGGAGATGGCCCGGGAGCCTGCTATTAATCTTCCATTACGAGTCAGGACAGCGGCCATTGTGAACAAGCTCAAGCCGTTTAGTGACAGATTCGACCATTCTAGCTTTTCACTGATGTGTATATACCCGGCAATCGTACAGATTCCTCCTTTCATTGTTGGTGCCATCATGACCATTCATCAGATGTGGTCCATTAGAGTGGTCACGTTACAAAGGGCGTCACCGCAGCCCTTTCCCTTCACCATCACGACTCTATATACTATATCACTATAGCCAGCGGGAAAACATATTCAGTATTTCATCTCGTGTTCCTCACATGACAGATCATTGATCGAATGAGTTGGATTTCCAACATTCCCTCCATAAAAAGATCGAGGGCTCCTGTTTGTTTTTTTTAGTTGTTTTTTTTTTCATAGTCTCCAGTTATTGAATGTATTTGTAATAATGCTGCTCTTATAATCTAAAGCTTAGTTAGCATCTTAAGAAGTGTTTCTACTTTCATTTCAATGACAAGGACAGGTCTGTGACTATACTTAATAGTAATGTTCCCATTATGCACGGCTCCATCTCTGGAGACTACCCTTAAATATGGGACTACTCAATCATGACGAGGGGGAACCAATGTTGGAATGAAATGGGTCATACGATACTTTAAATAAATATGATAATGAGGCAGACACTAGCGACTGCCAGGGGGGTTATTTGTGTTATGTGGGGAGAACTGCAGGTAGAGTGGAACAGCGAGGAGGTGGCGAGAGTGGAAAGTGGTCTACAAGCAGCACAGGGGAATACAGGCGGGACATGCATGTCTTCTGTGTGCGTGGGGATGAGTGTAGTTGCATGCAAATGCTTTCATGTGTTTGATGTGAGTTTATGTGCATTTGGAAATATGTTAGAAATTACTTAGAATGGTGTGGAATTCATGATGTTTGATTAGCAACTGTGGCTCATATGAACACGATAGTCATAGTCTTTCTCCAAAAAAAAAAAAAAAATGATAACATGTCAGCTTCTGGTGTCCTTTACATCTACTTAACGCTCTAAGGAGAGCGTGCTGAAGCAGCCAGTACAGATGAGGATGAGGATGGCATGAGTAGAGATGAGTTTTAAAGTCAGTGTCTCGTAAAGCTCTGTGCTTGTTTGCAGACATTAGCTGCCATAAGCTTCTGGTGAGTAAAACCACTATGTGTTACTGAATTATGAAAATGTGCACTTTATTGCTTATGAATTCCACTTTTTATCTGTAATAGGAAGCGTGCTTTTTATTTCTTCAAAAGTTACAGAATCTACCCTTCAAGAGGAAAAAAAACATCTTACAAAAGATCTTACAAAATCATTTTCCATATACAAAAACTGATGGCTAAAATATATATAAAGTGTAGTTTAGTAGATATGGGCCATAAACATTCTAATAAAACACCAAAATCTATCAGCACACTTGTCTTACTCGAGTAATTTAGTGCTGTTGTTGAATAGAGGCAAACATTTTGATTATAAAGAACATTTTCTATTGTGTTTTCGAGAAAATAAAGCAGATGTGCTTCGTTACATATGAAGAAATCTGATGTGGAAACATATTTAAACAGACCGTGTTCAAAATCAACCTTCTTCCCATTGAAACACTTCAGTTTACTGTAAATAGGAGGACAATGCAGTTGACAGCTGAGACATAATGCAAAGTAACGAACGGCACAGAAGAAGACATGAAAGATTTAGATTCCTCTGTGAATCCCAGACCTGAATTTCTGCATGATGTGAATTCAAAAAAACCCTGAGAAATGTGAATTGGAAATCTTTCCGAGGGCGGCCCTCGCTGCTTTCCGCTGCTATAGCTGGAAAGTGGGAGAGAATTCAACAAACACATCACGAGCGCAGGAATCCCACTTTAAGTACGAAGGAAGGAGGCTTTAAATGAGCACATCGTGATGAACAGAAGGTGCTTCCTGTAAGTTGGGGCTCTTCCCTCTCAGCGGGAGTCACAATTATCTCTCACTGGGCGACCCGAGGAGCTCAGTGGGGGTAATGTAGTCCTGACAGTGAAATCTATGGCACATATAGTGCAATTTGTCCTACTGCACTGTGGCCTCAAAGGCATTGTGTGAAGGAGTAAAGGGAGCAATGAGTCAAGTGTTTGCAGTGATGTCACCGTACACGAGGGTTTAGGTACATATTATGGCACCCCGATATTTGGCTTTTGTTACACATCACATATTGATCGATGATGTGATCCTGCTCTCAAACACAGAGGCTCATCCTTTACCAGAAGAGAGATGAACCAGTCTGAAGAGTCGGCAGCTAAATCTTTCTCCATATTGTACAGTATGTTTTTAACCTAAACGGTTCAGTAAAATATTTATTCTGTTAGCAAGTTTCCACCCAAAACAGAATAAAATTGAACATTCAATATGGGTTTTTTTCTTCTTCTTTTTTGGGGGTATAAACATGGTAAAATTTGAAAATAAAAAAAATTGCACTGAAAGATATAACAATCATGTAATGATTCAATTGTCAGCAGCAACAATGCAAAATTATTGAGGTCAGCCTTCAACACCCTTGTTTGTAGCTTATGAATTATTATGAGTCATACTTTTATATAAAATATATATATGCAAGTCACACCTTCTATAATCTGTCCCAGCACCCAAATGCTTAATGAACTGCAATACAAACTGTAAAGAAGTAAACACAAAGAGATGACAAAAAATTCTCCTTTGTTTCCATCTAAATGTGTCTGAGCAGAGGCTCCAGTAAATAAAGCAGTGCTGAAACGGTGACCTAACACAAAGCGCGCAGCAAGGTCCCCTGTGTTTGTGTTTTCTTTTTTAAATCAATGCACTTTCCCCTCATTGATTTGGGAAAACGACGCTCCTCTCGCATGCAGCTGTTACATTTTCGGCACAAGGCTATAGGCCCTTTTTGCTGCATGTTTGCCACCTGCTCTGGTATTTTCTCAATAAGCGGTGGACTTCCTGTAATAATGGCGAACAATGCCCTCGGATGCTGGATCTGACACGGGACCTTAAGGGCTCACTAGACCCCCCCGAAATATAGCTCTGATTCCTGTCCTGAAATGCAATCCATTTCTCTGCACCCCCCCCCTCAAATCCTGTGTTCTTATCAGCTCCACCAGGACGAGAAGCTGTCAATACAACAACCACAGAGAGAAAGGAAAAAAAACATTCCTTCCCCCCCTCCTCCTCGTATCAGTGTGGCCCATCTTCACACATAGACCAACGCTGGTCAGACAGCAATTAAAACCCCGGCCCTCCAGTGGAGGGTTGGATGCATGCGAACCACAGATCTATAAACTTGATTTTTATCCATTCACCTCTTGCAGCCTCCCATCGATGCGCCAGCTCCGAACGTGTTGACTGTGTAGACTGCAGACTCACTATAATTACAATCATCTCTGCTGGAGTTGTATTGCACATGACATAAAAGAATTGAGCGGTGATACTTGTGATCCCGTCACTAATGAATGAGCTGCCTAATAGATAGCTGCAGCCTTTTTGTGGTAGTTCTATAAATATCCTGCGACAGAGCTGCTGTATAATACAAAGAATACAACATGTTGTTTTGCACATTAACGTCTAAAGCATATGAGCTCATTTGTTTATTTACTTATAGGAGAAGGCTGGTAATGTTCTATTTTCTTTTCGTATAGACAAATCCCATGAAAAGACCAAAACCATCAATGAACTGATAAAACAAGTCTGGTCTAATATAAAGTGTGGTCTATATTGTTTTCAAATTAGCAATAAGCCACACTGATGCTCCTATATTACCATTAATAGACGCACATTGAAATCAGTCTCACATATTGCTGCCCTGCTGTGTTAAAACCAATTTTTTTTTTACACACTATTAATTACTCCGCAGCTGAAAATAGTTCCCAAAAACGTTGCTGTTTTCTGAAAAACACAATGAACAGTTTTTATAGAGAAGAAACTATCGAGATTTTACGTCCCTCATAAAAACAGAATTATATGAATGGATCAATAAATAATCCGGTTCTGAAAAATGAAATGAGTTTTTGTGAAGGTGTTCGGAGGATGGATTTAGACGCTTCATAGCCTGAGGAAAGAAACCGCTCCATAGACTGCTGGTATGGCCGGGGTTTTTTTGGGTTTCTTGTTTGTTTGTTTTTATAGATTTGTGCCTTCAGTAGGAAACAATGGGGGTTGCAGCTGAGTGGGAGGGGGAGTCAAAGATTATCGAGGCAAAGACAAAAATATCGTGTGACAATAAGTAAGTATTATTAGTAATGTAATAGTAGTAATGCAAGCATTAGCTACCATTCAACCCTTATGACACGCTTTTAAATGTTTTATGGTTCCATCACTTCTCTTTGTCCAAAAGGAAGGTGGCTCACTATAAGATTAAGTTGATTTAACAGTACTCTTTTCCACAAAGCTGAAATATGATTCATAAATATGAGTTGCAGGGGCGGATCCAGGGGCGGGGCCAGAGGGGCACTGGCCCCAGCTGAAATCTGATTGGCCCCTGAAGTGCCCCTGTCCTGTCACTTGTCTGTCTTTTTTTTTTCTGTTTACAACTTGAATACTTAACTGGGTCAAGTTTTTCTCCTCTAAACTGTTGTGTATGCTGTAATGTAATTATTTTATGCATTACATAATTGGAAAAAAGTGTCTTATGTTTTATATTTATGCATCCTAGTTTAAAATTCAATAATTGCTCAACTTTTTTGACGAACACAATGTGCTTGAAAAAGGCACAATTTGCATAATATATTCAATTATGTGTGTCTTTACTGAAAGCTATGGAGCCAACAGCAAACAAGGAATGACTGGTGAAATATTCTGTGTGTACATCTTACTGAATAAGGAAATGTGCATGAATGTTGGACATACAGTTGGCCCCTCTGTAAAAAAAAAAAAATGTGGCCCTTGCCCCTGATTTAGAAAAATTCTAGATCCTCCACTGATGAGTTGTAAGATTTAAAATGTTAGTCAAAATGTCTTCAAATTAAGTTTCATTTAATGATTTCAAAAGAGGTACAGTAGCCGCCTCATCTGATCTTGTTGAAAAGACATTTTAAAGAAAGCAAAACTGCTCTAAGTAAAGTTAGTTTTTCTATTAAAAATGAATTTTCCACCACTAAACAATACAGAAAAAAGAAGAAAGCTCTCTCTCAGCCCAGATCAGTTCTGCTTGCAGAACATCTGTCCCATTTAAAAAAAAAAGAAAAAAAGCTTTTATAATGTTCTGTAAACTCCAATCTGTTGCTTTTGTGAGAAGCCGTGTTCTCGTCACGGAAGCGCCTTTGTTTTGTCGAGCATATATACAAAAAAATTTTTTAAAAATAGACCCCCATATAAGCTCCAAACATTTTCTGCAGACTAACGATGGCCTCAGAGATTTAACAAGCAGACAGACACTTCCAGGTCAAACTTTAACAAGCCTCTTATTGGGCAAATCCTAGGTCAAAACTTTAACAAGAAGTGCTGCCAAATGGCACACTGACAATCCAACTGATAGCTCATGTGTGCTCCTTCAGACAGCAGCAACAGAATGAGTTTATGTGCTCGTTATGAGGGTCATATATCCCTGTTTGACCCCTAGTTTATGGTTTGTCTATAAGCCTTAAATTAATGTTTTACAGCCAATTTCAACAACAGTGACACGTTAGCAGGCTGACAAAAACCAATATACAGCACACATAGTCCATCTGGCCATGTGTGCTGTACTAATGGGAATGAGGCTGTGACATCATTCAGAGAGTCTGCATAAAAACTAACACTTACACAAGAATTACATGATGTGCTTGGCATACTATTCTCTTGTTAATGATTTTTGTTGGCATGATATGTGATACAAATGAAGAGCATAAGAAACGGAGGGAGATTGGAGAAAAATAAGCGTCGATATCAGACACTTAAAATCGAGACGTTTGGACACGGGGAAGCGAGTAACCCATGCAGGACGTGAGGAAACGTCTCTTGGCACAGGAGGTGAATGAGCATCCGTCTCTCCTCCCGTCTCCTCGCAAAATAACTTTTCCTGCTAATCCATTAAACACACATCTTGTCCTGCACCTCCCATGTTGACGGTTTACTTTTGACTATACAAAAAGGGAAAATGTGAGCAAACACATCCAAACATATTCACAGCTAATGGTTATACTTATGAATGAATGATGATGTTTAGAAATGTCAAAAAAGTCAAATGAACATTTGGAGTTATGGTAACAGAAAAAATGCAGTGTGGTTCATTTCTGCAGCGTCTTTCTTTGTGTGCTGCGCTGTAACGATTCTCCTTTGGAAAAGAGAGCTACACTGTGCATCTCAGCTCCTCCATTAAAACACTGAATAAAACATAATATTTTAAAAATGCAATAGAAAACGGACTCCTCCTGACAATAGAGCAAGTCTGAAATAATAAGATTAGTCTCAGGGTCGTGAAGCATCGCTTTCACAGAGGCGGTGCAGACGACAGAGGAGCATTCAGGACAGAAAACAGAGAGAGCTCTATTCTTTCTTTTACCCTCACAGCTACTTGTGCTGTAACATCTGCTGCTCAGTGCAGTCGACAACACCAAAAAACCTCCAAAGTGTCTGAGGCTGGGTCCGGAGGCACGTCTCACCCATATAGAAATCCTGATCTCAGTCCCTAAAGGCCTGAAAACATTTAACCTGCAGCAAAATGTTAACGCTACTTGCTGCATAATTGCTCTATTCTGGAGGGGAGACAAAAAAAAAACAAAAAAAAAAGATTTTCAACATGGCCGTGAGCCCTTGATCTGTGCCCACTGACTGCTTGAAAAACAAGTTTCAGGCTTTTATTGTGAGCTTTTGATATCTAAATGTCAAAGATTACACTCAGAGAAGTAGGATAATAAATTCTCTAAATATCAGAGGGCGGGCAGTGGATGGAGGAGCCTGTAAACTGTACAAAATCCCTTTTTTTTTCTTTTTTTTTTAAAGAGAGATAATGTTCTTCAACCTTGGCGATTTCTCTCCATGTCACGGTGATGTTTAAGGGGAGATGTGAATCACAATATTGCACCTAACACAGTATTTACTGGGAGTGTAGGTGACTTACACCATCTGTTTGTAAAGCAACAAGCTCAGGCAGACACTCTGCCAGCAACAAAAAAAAAAAAAAACACGGCACAAGGTCCCCCAGCTTATCTTGGTAGAGGTGTGCTGCTGCTGCTGCTGCTGCTGCTGCTCCTCTGCACCAGCGAGGTGGAACGATAAACATAATTAAATTGAGTTGGATTACACAAAATGGATCGGATCAGCTGGGAAGGCGGAGAAGCTAATCCAGTGCAATCCACTCTATTGAGGTGCCAACAACACAAAATGACACAAATAAAAAAAATAAAAAAAAGGAAGGAAAAAGGAAGCAGGGGCTGTCACACGGGGGGGGAGATCAAGGGTTGGGGTGTAAGAAGGAGTCAAATATTAACTCCAATAATGCAGTTTAGTGCAGAAAATGAGGAGCTGTGTTTAAAGTGCTCCTCAATCGCTACTGAATCCGACACAAACATAAAGAAAACGCCTTTCATCATAAGAGGATGTTTGTGCAAAATGCACAGAGAGTGGAGCGTTTTTGGAGAGCCTCCATATAGTGTCAAAAAAATGAATAAGCAATGAATTTACACAACTCCTCTCCTTTGAGGAAGTGGGAAATCACAGTTGTCTTTCATCACAGCAGCAATAACTGGGATTTAGTCATGGATAAGATGTGCCACTCCTTCCAGTCCTTCCACCTCTACAGTACAGTGCAGTATAGACAGAGTGTATTCATAGAGGAGCAGATTGAGGTGTATGGTATGAAGCCAGATGTTAGCAGTAGCCCGGAGTCTCTGTATTTTCTTTTAAAGCTCGACTTTCTTTATTTATAACTAACACATGACAGCTACTCCCAGAACGGCTTTTTCTCTTCAATTTCAACTCCCCTTCCATCTCGCTTCCCCCCCCCCATTTTTGTCCCCCTCCCTCCCTCCCTCCAGATTGCATTTTCCTTTTTGTAACTGACTTTGGTACAACCCCCCCCCCTTACAAATAACCTTTCCCTGGGGGAAAGAGACTCTTACTTTCTCTGCAGCCGTGCCAACCCACTCCTACCCTCTCTTTCTTTTCCATTCCCCATCTCCCTTTGTCTCTCAGCCTCAGGCGCAGTAAACAGATTGATACAGTCTGGGGGGTTTCTTCTTTTTTTTTTAAACTAATCCAGTGTAATCCTGGTCCGTCTGCATCCTGTCTTGGGCAGCACTGCAGATGCACTCTGTCAGTTATCATCCAATGAAACGATTATTAATGGATCTGTAACTGATGCAGAGAAGAAGACAAGGGCTCCTCTCTCAATATCCATTCTGCTATAGTAAAGATCTAAACTGCCTGGTCTGGTTGAAGATAAAGTCCAAGTCTTACTTTACGAATTCAATTTTAATGCTCTTCAATATAGTTTAGACTACATGTAATATATGAAAACCTTGGGTTTAATTGTTAAGTAAAAGATGTTTTTTGTAGAAAAACTCTTGCGTAAGGTATCAGAAACAGCACTGTTTTGTTGCACTGGTACCTGGTGGTAAAGGTTAAAACTCGAACCGAAGATCTAGCAACACACACCTCTGACTGAGAGGTGGAATATCAGCTTTCAGCATACTCTCGCCGAAACAAATGCAGTTTGCATTATTTAAGCTGCCTTGGCTGGCCGCTTTAATTGAGAGTCTCCTCTTGGACAGGCGTCCTACCAGACAAGCTCAAGGCGAGCCCTCAGCAATGTATGCATGCAGGTGGAGGAGGAAGGAGGTCTTTGTGTCATTTGAAATATGACTGCAGCATTTAAACCAGAACAGCATGTTGAACATGGATATTTGACAGTCCGAGCATTAAATCAACAAGCTGAGCCCCGAGGCGAGTTTTTGCGCCAGGTGCAGGCTGTATATCCTTTGCAATATGGTGATGGTATTGCATGGAAGATTATATGGAATAGCTGTAGAGCTGCAAGGAGGGACCACTGAACCGGCAGCTGGAGACAATTAAATGCAATTAATAAATTCTGCATGGTGGCATGACTTTTTAATACGCGAGTGCCGTGATACTGAATGCTAATAAGGCTTAAATTGTCTGTTGTTCGACACCAATTCTACATCATCATTATATCGATACCTCGGTGAAAATAAATCTAATTCACGTTTGAAAATCCACAGAAGAGCCCTTTTCCTTGGCCAAAGATCCATCTGTGTACAAAATGACACTGAAATCCATTCACAACTTTTCGAGATATCTTGCAAAGACAAACACACAAATGCTGGTGATCACACAATCTCCTCCAACTCTTGTCGGCGGAGGCAAAATCTTTTGGCCACTTGAGGACAGAACTCAACAATTTTAATCATGTGTTTGACTTCTTATGGTTCTGGGAGCCTTCAGCCACATTTTTCCTTCTGGCATACTTTCCATTTAATAGAACAGGTGATGGAAAATGCTTCCTCTCAGCACTACTATGACATATTTGATAATTTCTCAAAAAGAACTAAAGCGTCTTATTAGTTTACAACCTGAAGAACGAGGATAACTTGTTTTAATATTCCACGTTTGACATTTCAGCCGTATTACAGTCTGTCGAGTGCTGTATCTCAGCCGGGAAAGAGCTGAATCGCAGCATCGTCAGCTCATTACAGCCTCAGTAACGAGCGAGAACATGCATCCTACATAAGTAATGAAATCAATGCAGCCATGTGACACATCGCGTCATGTAAACGAGGTTGCCATTAAGTTGAATAGCTGGGGTCGGCCTTTGTTAGTCCTGGCCTACATTGATTCCAGTGCATGGAGATGCAGCAAAACAGACGCCGAGCTCTGCCAACAGGCTCCCAACAGCACGTCTGAATGCAAAGCAGGTTGCTGGAGCTCCCCCCTGTTTGCCCTCTCACAGTTCACTTGCAAGTTCACTATATCCGTGGGTCAACTCACCAGTCAGCTCTCAGCCTCAGGCAGGTCCAGGGCTGCGCCTCCACCTTCACCGTGTGGCTCAGTGTGTCGGCCTGCAGCCGCAGATCCACAGATCATTATCGCTATCAGGCATCGTTTCCCCCAACAAAATGATAAATCTGCCTTTGATCCTCTGCCAAAGCTTATTTTAGTTCACTTCTGGGCAGGAACTGCTCTCACCCAGGGCAAAACTCGAGCACGGCTAAATCTGTTGATGAGATGCAAATGCATGACTCAACAACAGGCCACCATACGACAAGGATACTTTTCCCACACCTTCTCAGTCTGTGCAGATATTGTGTCGTTTTTAGGGTTGTTGTTTTTATTGTTTTCCTTTGAGGGTAAGCTCACTGAGACTGCTAATTTAATGCAAACATTGCACTGGGCTCCTGCTGTGGAATGGCCAATTAAAAAGCACCTATAGATATGAAGCTTATGTGCTACTGTTAGGTTAGGATGTCCAAAGTGGGACAGAGTGGGCTGCACACCGCTCTGCATCAACACACTGGACCAAACAGAATACATCTTTTCTGGTTTTTTGTTCACACAGCTTCTCTATGAAATCCACACATTTTGGTTTGAAGCCAGATGACGTACAGCAGAGCCCCAAAAAACCTTGGAACAGGCGATTTGTCCAATTTGCAACAAAAAAAAAGGTGGCGGTTAAAACGAATACTACATATCTTTAAAAAAAACAAAAAACAACCTTCAACAGATCCACTGCTCCACCAAATTCACTGAAACGGGACAAATGGCCACAGCTGCAGGTTTAAAGGCGACTGTCAGACGAGAGGCTAAAGATGAATGTGAAGATGTCGATAAATGGCTCTTCTTCTTCGTCATAACGGGTTATTTGTATCATTAAAATCCAATTAGACCCATATTCTAATAACGAATGAGCAGGAGAGGGCAATTAAATTGTCAATCACTGTTATTTATATGACAATTAAGCATTAGCTAAACTTTCATGACGGCGACAGCCCTGGTCAGACGCTTTGTTGTCATGAGTTGTTAGTTTTCTCGGTGTAATTTCCTGAAGACAACAGGGCAGGCGATGGGTCACACCAAACACTCAGCTTATTTCCTATGCTAGAATGGTAATTAGAATTCATTTGAAACAATTGACAGCCTCTGAGTTAACATTTGTTCTCTGTCAGACTCTCCAGGGTCGTGAACGCACTCAAAAAAAAGTCAAAGATAAAACGATACAACAAAGTGTTGCTTGCAGGGCCTTTTGTCTCCATGTGCTGCAGGGGTAAAGCACTGATGTAATGGAAAGAACAGCTGTGCCTCACGCCAGCCCATGTGTCTACAGGACAGGTACCTATAAGGCTTGTCATTATACAGCTGAGGGTTTTTCTTTCCCATGTAAGCCACTGGTCTCGCTTCTCTCTTACTTCGGCATGAGACATTTCTGCGGCTCCAAGTGTCTGCTGCTCACTGTGAGAGGCTTGTCACAGAGGCAGAGACATGGTCTTTGGGGAATAGAGCTCTGCGAAGGCCCAAAACTTATCAAAGCAGGCTGCCCTGTCCCTGAGCTTCCAACACAATGCTCCCCTAATTTCTCCTGAATGGAAGTCTCTCCAGAGCCTGGAGTAAATCTCATATTTGAGGCTGGCATGCAGTGACTCTAGTTACTCCAGCTCTGTTCCCTGCTTCAACCCCCCCTTGCCAATTGCATAATCGAGTCCAGAACTCATCAGCAAGATGGCAGAAGAAGTGCTCTATTAAGCCGCATCGTGTTCCATCTGCTGTGTAAGGGAGAGATAACAGTATTTACAGTTTTGGAGTGGTGGCAGACTGTTTTCAGCCAAATCTTGTGCACCGCAGAGTTCTGCTTACTTCATAAAATGTCACGGATTAACTCTGGCGTTTTTTTTACGATGGTGTCCAACTGGAGACTTTAGACTTTAGCTTTATTGAAAGATCAAGAACTACATGAACTATTTGACTCCTTGAAAACCACAGGGGAACGTTTACTCTATAACTCTATTTGTCTTACGCTGTCTCTAGTTCTAAGAATTCCATTATTTTTATTTGATCTTGGGGAAATGGCCAATATTTTTTTTTTATTATATCTTTCTACAGCAGAGCTGCAGCGTCAATAACAGGATACAGGACTCCAGGAGAGACAGGCAAAGGAGGTGGTTGGTAAGCTTCTGTCTGGCATTAAGCGTATTCAGAGCCCCGGTCTTGGTGAGGAGGATACGTGTTCTTGGGGGGAAAAAAGACGAGCCCAGGTCTGAATAACGACAGCAGCTGATAACAGAAAAAGTGCTGAGTGAAACAAAGACGGCCTGGAATGAGTTTACCTCATTGTCCATGAATCAGCTTACTGACAGATGCATTAATGGAGGTATGTGCTGTCAAACGGGACTCAAATCTGCATCACAAGCCATTACATCCATTAGTCCAACATACTGTACACTCAATGAATAGAAGACAGTGGTTTTAAAAAAAGGAGAGCAAGGATGGACCGATTATCTGATCAGTGTCTGTGTTTATAACAGTCACTATATATATAATAAAATAATATATATATTATGTAGTTAGATGTTGTATTAATAATGTAAACTGCTAACTGAAGTCATCAAATAAATATAGTGGAGAAAAAGGAGTGTAAAGTAACAGAAAATACCTGTACTTAGTTACTCTTCGTTCCATCGCTGCTTATTTTAAACACTGACACTGAGAGTTTTACAACAAATGTGCATCTATTTCAAACACATGGTTATAGATTTTCCTTGATAACTATAATCGATACTGATATCCGCCCAGAAAAGAGAAAGAAGCGGTCGATGCTTCGTATGCAGAGGGATTTCTTTTTACACATCAACTCTGTTAAAAATGCAATGGAATAAATGTGGGTCTTAAAAGACATTCCATTCTCTGGAGGGCAGTGAAGTATACAGTATGCAACATTCTCTTAAAGCAGCTCATCACAATGAGTTTATTAGTCACCTGTCTGAGGACGTAGCAGCAGGAGAGCAAGAGGAGAGTGCCAGAGAAACTATTACGAAATGCAATTATTTCCATGCAAAACACAATCTGAATAAATCCTATCAGAGGGGAAGATGTTTGTAACTTAAATATTAAATTGTTCAGTCAACGGTCAACCAATCGATAAGTCAATGGAGAATTCACTGTATTGATTATTCTTTAAGTTATTTTTCACGCAAAATATGTTATTCTTAGTGCAAGCTAAACAATTTCTCTTTAATTTTACATGATTAAACTGGTTATTTTGTGGCCTGTTGAACAAAACAAGCAATTTGAAGGATCACATTTGGCTTTTGCAAGTTTTGAGGGACGTTATCCTCTGACTAGACTTCAAAGTTAATAATAAACAATAAGGGAAATAAACATTAGTGGAAGCCTATATGTATATTCATATAGTAGAGGGTGACATAGGAAAGTCACTCTGTTTGTCACTTTGGTAAACAACATTAAAATTAAACCATGCCTCACTTTCTTAGTTTTTTTTAGTTTAGTTTATTAAGTTTCTTTACATCAGGGACCATGTAGAAATACATTAGTCTCAAGGAAGAGAGAAGATGCTTTGCACCAGATTTAGCGACTAGCTAATTTCCATCTGCAGTCCCAGTCTTTGGGGCCCCTTTGGAGCCCTTTGAAGGATCCCAAGTTTGGGAAGTAGAACCTAGAGGGGGACATGGCTGTCTGAGTAACAGCAGCTTGGTGCAGGAGATGCATCCAGGAATTCCAACAGAGTTGGAGTGGAGCAGACTAGTGCTCCTTGTCTATTACGCTTAAAGCCAACAACACTCTGCTAGACTCTTGACAAAGCCCATGAGTGGTACTTGAAGGATGCACTTGGATGCTATAACACTTCCCACATGAGGAGCTCCACGGGGCTGCAGAAGTGTTTAAAGCAGAGGGCTGTGCAACGGATTAATTAAAGCGTCTACCGGTGCTGCTGCTGCTGCTGCTGCTGCTGCTGCTCCATCCTGTTTAAAATTCCATTTCAGTCACGTCCACGTCTTCAAAGGAGGAAACACATGTACATTTAAATAAGAGTGTGATTATTCTACTCCTTGCACCGCAGCTTACACATGTCTGCATGGGATGAGATGACTGCAGCCTGCAAAGTGGGATGCCAAGTGAGGGGTTTTTCACAGCTGCTCCCATCCATAAACTGTTGTTCTTTTAAGTTCACATATTTTGTGTGTGTGTGTGTGTGTGTGTGTGTGTGTGTGTGTGTGTGTGTGTGTGTGTGAGGTAAAAACTAAATCTCATGTAGAGGTGTCAGAACGTCATCATATGTGAGCCAATGTTTGTCCAGGTCAAATGAAAAGTTAATGCAAGTTCAGAAGCAGGTGTTCAGTCAAACCTGCTCTTTCTGACTGATTTCTACAGTATAGAAAGATAGCTAATGGAGCCTGAGCTGCAAAACAGCCTCAATGTTAAAAGGACCTCGCTATTTTGTTTTAGTGTGAAATTGTAAGTAGACCCACAACCCTCTTATTTATAACTTGAAGTAGGCGGGCTGGAAGAGTCATGTAGCCTGCAGCACTAGCATTAAAACCCTAGCATTGAGCACTGTGGCAAACAGTTTCCACACAGCTGTTTACTCCAGTATTTAACCACGGCCACATTTACCTTGATCCAGTAGCCTCAGGGAGTGCTGAAAGGACGGGTCCATCGTGTCCTTCTCTGCCATAAGCTCCGGCAAGTACTTTTCGCTCTCCATTTCTCCAAGGAACCGACTCAAATGTATTCTAAGTTAATAAAAAAAAACTCCAGGTTAGCTCCAAATATTTTTTTTTTTTTTTTTTTTTTTTGTGGTGACGCTTTAATGTCAGTCGCGCTCGCGCTACAAGAGCATTTCTCAGTCCGCGCGGAAACACTAGAGAAATGGTTGAATGTGGCCGGGAGGTTTTATCCCATCCAGGTGTTGTTGAACCAGCAGAGCCCCGCTAAGCATCACAGCCGGAGTAAGGTATCCTCTCCTCTCTGGGTGGACAGGCTGTTTGGAAGCTGGCTCTGTTGTATCCAGAGCGAAACCGAGGAAGCGGCAGCTATTGGTCCCCCGCGCGTGACACGCAGCCGGAGGGGGAAAGGGGCGGAGCCATACGCCGGAGCTGTCCGTGGTGCTGAGTCCCGCCAATACCATCATTATCATGAAGTGAGCTTGAAGAGGAAACACTGATCTGGTATCAGCCACTAGTAGAACCATCAAAGCTTGTGCAGTTGGGGAAATTGTTAAACCTCATTTCATATTAGGTTTATTGGCAAAATATGTTTATGAGAAATTTGCAAAAATCAAATCAAATTAGAACAGTTTGACTAGCTCAGTGTAATAGAATTTATGTTTTTTTCTCTCCAAAATTCAACACAAAATGCTACTTTTAATGACTACTGCCCTCATAAAAGCACACATTTGCAAATCAGATGTTGTGCCAACCTTCATTGACTTATTTTAGCGGGAGAGTCCCAAAGTATTTACTGTTAAATCCTAAATTTCTACAAGGGCTCCATGCTTATAATCCTCCACACTTACACTGCTTATACAAGACGTACACCACCGTTGACCCCAAAAACACAAAGTCAGCTCTAGTATGCTCAAACCCATCTAGATAAGGCGTAGAACTTTAGGGATGCTGTCCCGTGGAGCGATGAACACACAACTTTTTGGGCATATGGATCAGCAATGTGTCTGGAGGAGGAAGAATGAAGCATACGCTGAAGCATGGTGGTGGTTCGATGATTATCAGCAATGAAAAAATATCATAAGATTTCTTCGTATAGAAATATATTTATTTACATGATAAACACTTACATGTATCTGTACAGAAAATCTTTTATCACCATTAGTTCATTAGTTATAAACCAAAAATAGGATTTTCCATAATCGTGTTTGCGGATCTATTGTTTATCTAGACATAATACAGATACATGAAATTAATCTGAGTGAATCTGCACTATCTCATATGCCTGGGTATGTTTTATTTTGATCTATTATTATAACAAACGTGGGTCACATAGCTTCCTCTCGCCTTCGTTGGTGGAGGAAACCAGCACTGCTATACTGGAATACTTCTTGAGGAGCTATTTCTTGACAAAACATAATAATTGCAGATTCATTTTATATTATAATTTTTGTGGGAATCAAATGATCAAAAATCAACTCAAAGTGAACCTGGGTGTTTTGAGGTGCCTGAACATTACTGTACTTACTGACCACTGTCCCCAAATTATTCACATAAAAATGCAGTTATTTTACAAGCATGTTTCTGGTTGAGATAAGCCCAGAAGAATTTATGATCATAAAAAAAGTTGACTATTATTTGACAGAATCTCAGAACCATTTTTTAAACTGTGTCTCTTTTCAATCAACACGTGTCTCATCATTTAAGAAAGATGTTTTACAAGATGATGCAGAAGCAACTATGGTGGAAAACCTTTGGGAATGCCATATGTCTATTATCACGGGCGATTAAAAATACCATTAACTTTGATTTCTTTAAAATCCTTGATGAGTAAATGAGACACACAATGAGTCACAAGACAGACATTATTTCAGACCAAAACATATTGTTGAGATGCTTTTTTTTAAATTAGATATATAAATAAAAAGTGAAAGCACACACAAGAGGTTTGAGAATTACTGACAGATCAAAAGATGCACATGTGAAAATGCTGTTGGAAACATTTTGAGTACATAATTTGAGACATTTTAATGCGCATATGCATCATTTTATATCTGTAAAAGGGCTATGTTGAGATGATGTATGTAAATATAGCTGCACTTGGAATGCTGCTGTATTTCCATTCCATTAGGGACATTACAGTAGCACCTCAGGAGGCTACATAATTGTCCTCTTTACTCATTTAAGCAATTGATTATGGCTGCATGACTCCTTAGGTTGCTTTTACTTGTTAGGACAACCTGTCAATAGATCTCAGCAAATCCAATCACCTTCTCATAGGTCAAGTACGCTTTTCTCCCAGCCATGTTTATGAATTAATTAAATAAGAAAACTCTGCTGTATAGAAAACAGCCACATAAAGCTCTTAAGGCAAGCATGGTGAGTCTCCAGTTTTATAACGGATAAGAAAATAGTGACACTAGAGATATTAAAAGGCAGATGTAGAGTTTGTACAGACAGCATCTAAAGACACAGCCTGAAAAATCCACTTTATCAGACATCCTGAGCCTATAAGAGTTCCTGGAAACATATACAAGAAAAGCCAAAAGTGTCTCTGTGAGGAATTTAGTGCGTTAAAAAAACTGGATTTGTAAACAAGCTTCATATTTGTGAGAAAATGTGGGGGAAAAAAGATAACAATTCTGTCAATATTTGTGGAGGATGCTGAAGTAGCCTCAGGTGGGCGGCTATCTGTAGGCTGATCAGCGCTGGTTATATAATTGAGATTTTTTTTTCTCCATTCTATTTCAATAACTTGAATAAAATGTGACCCAGAGGCTAAAACCAAGACAGGCTTATGTATATTTATCAACATTATATCCTCCGTGATCTTTAGAAGATGCTATTGGTTATTTTGCTTTTGTGACTTGATTTGTGCTCTAGAATATTCGCTACAGGCATTAATGATGATTTATATATATTTTGTTTTTATAATAAATTGATGGAAAATGCTCATATTTCTTTGTGAGACTGTGAGACTTGCGGTGATCCAGATGCAAGGAGAGAATGGAGACAGCATGTTCAAGATAAACAATGTTTTCATCAATAATTTCAAATGATGCATCTGGTAACATTGTAAGATTCCTGAAAAAAGCGTGCAGGAGGAACATGCGTCATGTCTGACTTCTACTTCTTCATATCTGAAGCATGTTTGGGATTTTTTTTTCTTCCCCATAGACTCTTGTTTATGAGTGATTCACTGCGAAGAGAAATGCAATATGAATCAGCTTACTTTTTAATCTCTCCCGGAGACCATTAAAAACCGGCTCAAATGCACTAATCTCCCATTCAGAAGAGCGACTTATTTATAGATATGCTTGCCATCTGTTGCTCCTCGTCTTCATCAACAAAGCCTCGCATTGTCGTTGATGTTTGGATCAGGATCGCAGACCAATACGTCTTCCTCAAGATGCTTGTTTTCTAAGAGAATTCGCTAAGTGATTGCAATACATCAATTGCAATGAAAATAATCATGGTTTATGGGGCAACGTTTTTATATATGTCACAGCTCACCACAAGGGCAGCAGGCCTGGTGTAAACAGAGCTATGAGAAATGTTCTGTCAGGTGGGTGTATAGAATGAGGAACAGCAGGCTATTACATTGACAAAGTGCTATTTTGATCATTAGAAAATGTCTGCTCCCTTTCTTGCCCCTCAACCTGTCCCAGCCCACTAAATATGATGTTGACCACTAGAGCTGGAAAGCCTGTGCAGCGCCGCGGGATGTCTCACACTCATACTATAATGTCTGCACACTTCTGCATTCAAAGTCGGTGTTTCTCCCTCTCATAAGAGGAAGCAGGGATCTGATCAGCACTGCGATGTAAATCCCAACGTTGTTAAATAGAAATACTTGTCTTGTCTGCTTTCAATATCCATAAAATCCCATTTCAGCCTGGGAATGTCAATAGGGTGTTGTCACCTGAAAAGTAATTAGGCCTAAATGTGACTTTAAGCTGACCGTTGTGTCACTTTATGTCACAGAGAGAACGTGGGCAGGGATTCCAGAAGGAGGAGGCTTCACTTTGTTTCAGCCTGTGAGACAAACAGCGATGTAATGACATGGCAGGAGCACTTTTAACTTTTATTCCTTCCATCACCACATTTCGACGGTGGCAGAAGGATTGCTGGGGAGAGTGGCAACAGTGCCTCCTTGTGACCATGTCTAATTATTTAGGAAGACATGAGGAGCTCAAATGAGGGAATAAAGTGGGTTAGAAATAAAACACCACTGGAGGCGGGGAGAATAAATAAAGTTTTGGAGTAAATGACACAGTATCTGCAACCCCTATGTATATCTCTGTGCACTGGGTCAGTAAAAGCATCATCACAGAGATCCAAAGGTCTTGTGTTTAAATATAGAGGGATTAAGATGGAACAGTTTAAATGGTTCTCAACAAAAATAATAAGTTAAAAAATGTCCAGAGGAAATTGTCATTGTGTTGCCCTTTTTTTAATTATCGATCCTCTGTTTAATTGTGTTTAAAAGTTCTACAAACTGCATACACCTTGTCTAAAAGAATAACGCTGTACAGCATTATTGATGCTAATTTGTATTGTCGTCTTATACTTTTGTAATACTCTCCAGTAACAGCAGAATAAAACACAATTCCAGTCTCTCTTGTCTCTCCTCTCCAGGTATTGTTTTCCTCCTCTTATACGGCCACACAATGCTGCTTCAGTCACAAAAGGCACCTTATTGTGGCTACTAAATGGAGCGCTCACATCCATTAAACAGCCATTCAACAGAATTATATTGCCAGCGCCAATCTATCAGGTACATTGATCACGCATCGTCGGCTGGGAAGTGCAGACTCTGGTCTCTTCTCCTGGAAGTGTTGTGCAAAAGAAACCTAATGAGAAACTGTCAGCCTCGCACAGGTAAACAAATCAATGGCACCCAGCAGTGCTCCCAAGGTCGAGCCACACACCCACACACACAGCATCAACCCTCCTGCAGGCAAAGCTTCTACAGTGTAAAGAGCGCTGTCAAGATTTGACTTCTATCAGAAAATCAGGGCTCAAATGGGACTTTACACTGATTTAGGTCATCATTTTACCTTTAAAGGAACAATTTAATATCTTGGGAAATATACTTATTTGATTTCTTTCCAAGAAATGAAAAGATCATTCATGTTTGATTTTTTTTCTTTTACCTGCAACTATTGTGTTTTCCTTGTGTAAATCTAAAAAGAATTCCAATCTGTTGTCAAAATTCATGCAAAATAATCAAATGCCTGAATTATTATTATCATAATTTTTTTAAAGAGTCAAGTCCTGCAGATTTCTTTAACTTTTTGTCCAGTTTCTATTCCTGTGTAAATACCTTGAATGCAATGCAAAAACTGGAGTCAAATTTAATTGTATGTGTGCTCATACAAAACTTGGCCAATAAAGCTGATTCTGATTCTGTGATTGGTTGAAACAAGGTTGCTATTATTATTATTCATATGTTTTTATTGTTTGTTTGTTTTTTGCTGTTGTACAAATATAATAGTGCCCAAGAATATCAACAAAACACATGAATTAAGTTTAATAATTTAATTAGTTAATTTAATTCACATACAGTATGATGCAGCAGCATAGCTTAAATGCAGCAAACTAGCACGAAAAAAGAAAAAAGAAAAGAAAGATAATAAAATAACACTAATATAAATAAATACAATAAAATGAAAAACAATATTAAACAGGCCATACCTTACATTCTGTTTATGGAGGTAAATTTCATCTCAAAATAAGATAAAAAAATGGTTGCCAGGCCTTATAAAACCTCTGGCTGGAGCCTCAGACAGTGTGTTTAATCCATTCTAGTTCATGATATGACATTACCTCCTCCACCCAGCATTTATGGGATGATGGCATAAACAAGGTTGAACCTGAGGAGCTCAGACATCCAGAGGGAGTTCAAAGTTTACATTGAAAGGAGCCAGTAGGCATCAGGATATGATGCCTCCTGGTCAGGCAGGTTTTCTGGTCACATCCCACTGGGTAGACCCAGAACTCGCTGGAGGGATTATCTCATCTATCCTGGAAACGTATCGTGATACCCCAGAAGGAATACCCTCCTCAGGCTGCTGCCATCTGGACCCAACCCCAGATAAGTGGGAGAAAATAGGAGGATGGATGGATGGATGAAACATAAGAAGACCTTGAGTGAATTTGCTTTTATATTTTCTCATGCAAGTCTGCACAATATCGCATGTGTGTATATAATGGTGTTTACTAGACTCTTTCACTGCACCTGGATGTGAACATGTGTGGAATAGAGAACAAAAAACAGGCCTTAACAGGAAGAAGAGAAGAAGATTTTCAGTTAAGAAAACTAGACGCTGCTTTGTAACAGTGAAAATGATGACAAGTAATATGAAAGTGGAATCAATAAATGAGTAAAGGCTGGGGAATTCAGGAATATGAATACACTGACATGTTCCATTAAGGCCCCGTGCTGTGACAGACTATCACACTGCCTGCACAAATATTGTGCTTTTACTCTTCTGCACTGTGTGAACTTGACAGAACCGTCCAATAAACGGTGTGCGTGTCACCATGGTTTTGTCACACAGATCCTCCCATTAACGGTAACTACAAATACGAGATGAAGTCCACGGCTCAGTTCGGTGTTTTTGATTGTCTGTGAAGAGCAATGAGCTCAATAGAGCAGCCCGAGGAAGCCTATGATACGCAGTGAACTAAGTGTGTGGTGAGTGTTACATACCAGGCAGAGGCACAAGGTCAACATCAGTAATTATTCTGTGGGAAGCGCGTTGGTCTTCAGTGGGTGATTTCATTTCCTGTCATTAGACACAGCAATTAAGCACAAGAACAATGATACTATGATAGCATCAGCAGCCACCGCGGCGGCCCGAGGCTCGTCTAAATATTCTCCAATGTTCTCTAAATGTTGCTTTGCATGGATTAACCCTCCTGTTGTCTTCAGGTTGTCTGAATCTTTAATACATTCTCCACTTGCCTTAATTAGTAAATCATCATAATGAGCCCCCTCCCACTATGTTTTTTTTGTTTTTTTTACATCCAGTCATTGATGTTAGTGTTTTAGTTTTTTGCAGGTGTGAGAATAAAAGCTAAAAAATCTTGGCATTATCTTTGGACAACGCCATCATGGCTAAAACTTGAGCAGAAGATAGTTTCCAGGCTATTAACTAATGGACGGATTTGCATGAAATTTCCATCAAAGATGGACCTTAGTATATTCTAGCGGTGATTACATTTTGGTGATGATCCGGGGAGAGATGGGACTGGCACTGCTGGAAATATGTCGAGGATTTTTGGGCCTTGGTGGGAGGTTTGCTATCTTCATGTCAAACAATGGAAAATACCGCCATCTGGTGGAGAATAGTAAAAAATAATAATAATTTGGAAGCTTTAATGACAAAATGAAAGACTCAATAAGCAATGCGTGACTTTATGCACCCCTGTTTCAAATAAACTATTCTAAAAAAGAAATATAAAGGAAAGGAAAGAGGACAAGGAGTAAGCTGAACAAGATATCTTCTAAGTTGTATGACCCAGTAGGTGAAGCAGCGAAGAGGATTTAGTATAAAAAGCTGATCTGGGACAGAAAAGGCCGCTGTTGGCCAAATCCTCCATCTCCCTTCAAACCATACCTGCACTGCCTCCTTTTCATTCTGGGGCAAGATTCAAACAATATAAGTTTGTGTGCATTTCTCTCTTTGTTTTTTTCAATTTCCTCATCAGAATTCAAAGACTGTTCATCAGAAAATATACCACACCTCTTCCCCCTCTAACACAAATCCCCTGGAAAATGTAAGATGTGTGGAAAAATCAAATTGTAAAGGCAGAAAAAAAGTCACTAGGGGCCAAAGATGGATTGAAATATCCACCGCTAAGGTTTCTTTAAGTGTCATTGAGGCCTAGTGGTTCAAGAGGTCATCCTGCAGCAAAGCGGTGACAGGAAGGTTACTGGTTCGATCTCCACAAATGTCAATATCCATCAAACACTAAACTTCACTCACTGTAAGTCTGGAGGGATAAAGGAGTCACTTACTGTAAAATGTCCTATTTCGTAATGCTATTTGTATTTGTAATGCTATATTTTCATTTCAGGGGAAGGAAAATCATTACCCATAATTCATTATTCAGCAGCACTGGGGTATGAGGAGTTCATATGTTTAAGTGTCTCAAGTTACAGAGCATCCACTAAAAATATTCATTGTTTAAATATTTTACTTCTTCCTCCTTTCCAAATCTATGTCCGTGTACATCCAAGCAGAACGGTGTGCTTCTAATTTTTTTTTTATGTCTACTTGTCAAATATGGAACCAAGATGAATTGGTGTGAAATTATAGAGAGCAAAAGTGATGGAGCTTGTTACAAACAAGCAATAATTGATTTAGGAGGCAGTGAGGCTGAATAAAAAGTAAGAAAAACACAGCAAAAAACAAAACGCTGAGCTGAAAAACATTAAGCTGCTGCACAGAGTCGAGGATAACTGCAGATTCAGGTGATGAATATCTCTGGTTTCATCATTACAAACAAGACTTATGACATTACAGTCATGCTGATCCATTTGGAATGCATTCAGTGATTTTGCAGCCAGGCATAGGGGCCTCTGTCTGTCCTTATATTCACCCTTTATTTAATTACAAATGTATATGTATGTATAGACTGTATAGACTGCTTCTGTCTTTGCCGTCTGCACACCCTGAATGAATGCATTAGTCGAGAAACTGAATGTGAGAAGAATAAGTCATGATGTAAATGAACCAGTCATGGCTGATTGTAAGAGCTTTTCTGTATATGAATGACTTTAATGAATTCTCAAATTTTGTTTCTTTTGTGCAAACAAGACTTTTTACATCTAGAAATAAACACATGCAGTCTCCTCTCTTTGTTTGCATGCAGCAGCAGTTCATCCATCAGAGTTCAGCCATTATAATGTCAAACACAAGTAGGGGGGGGGATCATGAGATCAAACGGTTTTACAGTCAGTGAAAAGGAAGAAGAGCAACTTATAGAATAACCACTGAAAATGTAATATCCTCAAGATCTGTTAATAGGAGGGAACATCATGAAGGCACAGAAGGCTTCTCTGTTTCAAGGTTCAGTGTCTTTTCGCACGGAATGAATATATTTCATATCCAGAGGCAACCGCAGATGGAAAGGAAGCGCTTTCATCTGGAAAACCTGCTGAAAGTAACGACAGCAGCCCAGTCAAAAACATTTAAAAACACACTGTTTCTACACACATATGACCTGACTGTTTAACTGGAAGGTGTCGGTCCGTCCAGTTCAGAGACTGTTGGGTCATTTTGTTGCCTTCATTATGGCACCATCAGCAGATATTAGGAAGGAGATTTTCTGCCATGTTTGTGGCGGCTAAAGCTGATCTTTCTAACAAAATGTCAGGAGAGATTCCAGCTTTGTTTAGGATGAAAAAAAAAAGAAGATATTTTAAAGTTTTTTTTAGCGCATAAACCGAACCAGACCTTAAGTACAGCATCATCATTGCTTAAAATTGAAATTTAAAATGTAAGGAAACGTTTCAACTCATCCCCTACAAAGATTCTACGTGATGTCTGGTTTGCTGAAACATACAGGGCCAACATTTATTCAGTTGACTTGGTTTAGGATGCACTACAGGAGGAAAAAGAAAGGACACACAGTCATTTGATATCTGGAATAAGGCACATTTTGGGATATTTATATGCAAAATAGTAGAATTTAGCATCGGTAGATTCAAGTCAGAGCTTGATGTTTTAGCATTGACAATCTGTAAATTAATGAAAGGAGTTTACCTAAAGCGATATGTTAACACAGACAATGACTTCTGCTACCGCCGCCCCGGCCAAAACTTCCATTATCTCTTGTTAACAACAGAGAAACAATAAAAGATGGAAGGACTGCAGGGAAAAGGGGATAATGGACTCTTTTCCAACCAGTGTGTGATTGTGCACTGATCTGATGGTGCCTCTCGTCAGCAAAAGGGGTGAGAGCAGCTTGTTACACAGGAGAAGCACTGAGTGGCAGGAACGACGGTGGAGATTCTGATGAACGATAATTATCTTTGTAAGCACTCAAGCCTTTATGATGATGGCAGGTTGCTTGACAGCTTGGATACAACAGTCCGTCAATGAATGTGGGACAAGCTGAATGTGAAAATAAAAACTAAAGTGGCTCACTATTGAAAGCATCTTGGTCATGTAGGTTTTACATATAAAAATTATTCATATTAGGTGATTGTAAGTTAGAAGTAATTCCCTGCTATTTCTGATTAGAGAAAAATAAAAGTCAATGTAAATTAGCTTTTGACTTGTGCAAAATTTTAATTAGCAAAAAAAAAAAAAGAGAGGCTGTGAGGAGAATTTCTATTTCAATTCAATTTTAAAATGTTTTTGAATTTGAATTACCTCAAGTCTTAGGAAATCATGAGCCCCTTTTTCCTGGAATAAGTAACAAAGACCTGAAACTGTCACAACTTTGGGGGAATTTAAGTCCATTTTAATGGATTGAGGAAAATAGTGCTCTTAGTCAGTGTGATTGCTTTTAAAATTGCACTGGAATCATACAATATTTAAAGGTTTTACTAATTAGTCCTTGATTTTATTTTTTTATTTATATTGTATTTAATCATTTCTAGTCTATGAAAGGTGTTTGTAATGTCTACTTATCGTTGGAACCATTTTTTATGCTGCTCCCTTAGAAAAGAGATTTTTAATCCCAGTGAGGATTTCACCTGCTTAAATAAAGGGTATATGTTCTGTCTTGACTTATCTCTCTCGTAGCATACATACAATATAACCAACTTACAAAAATAACGTCTTTGTAAATTCAATCAGAGAGCATATGCCTCTTGGCAACATAAGTGTTTCTGAGCTCCTCCAGTCGCTGTCAAGAGGCCTGATGCCTGGACGAACAGTGTCTGCTCTCCATTAGAGCTGTCAGCTCCACTGAGTGACTCTCTTTAATCACTGCAAATATCATTTCACACAAGGAATTCCAATCCCTCCCAGAGCAACGGGGGAAGACAAAGGCACATCATCAGAGGCCCTTCAGAAGCTTTTGTCAGGCTGGCAGCTGACAACGTCACACGAAAGGAGTTGTGACTTTTCAGAAGGAACGTACGGGACTGTTTTTGGTCCTTTGATCCATGATGCGCTCTCACATCTACAACACATCCTTTGAGCCATGATTCTCATATGACCAAGCGATCCCTCATCATGGATTCGATCACAGACTCAATTTTCTGCTTGTCTGATATTTCAATGTCAAAACTATTTGGTGGGAAGGTTTGTTTCTTCTTCTTACAGGCTGACCACCTGCCGAAATAACTACGCGCCTACAACGATGTTTGCTGCACACAACAAGTTTCTGTAAAACCTGGAATCATTGTCTTTGGATTTGTATCATATCACTCTTCCACAAAGTGAACTCCAACCCAGCCACTTCCACAGATGTTAGTGTTAGACGTTTGGCTTGAGATCGCTCTATTATTGACCTTTGACCCTCACTGGGGGCGACAGGAACTAGCTGATGTACTGGCTTTTCTCTAAAGCTCCGACATGCACTCTTATTTATATAGTAACAGGGCTGAAGACTTGCACTGGTGATCTTTTCACCAGCGTCTGTTTCTTTGTTTGTCTGACTTTTAGCTGAATTACACAAAAAAAAACACACAGATTTTCATGACACTGGATGGAAGGGTTGGGCATGTGAAAGGGAAGAACTGATTTAATTCCGGAGTGGATCCGGATAAAGGGGTAGTGTCGTGTAATTTCCTGTTTTATTTTGAACGTTTATTTCCCCTCTCCCTTTTTTGCCTTTACTTCCTTCCCTTCCTTAGTCTGTTTTCCCTCCCTTTAGATTGTCTATTGATTTCACCTGTGTCCACTCCTCACCTGTTCCCTATCTCCCCTCCTTACTCCTCTGTATTTAGTCTCTGTGTTTTCCCCTCTTTAGTTGCCAGATCGTGTCGTGTTTATGTGGATATCCTCCATATGGTCCAGCGCTCTATAGTGTTTCCTTTGAGCTCCTCCATGTTTTGTAAGTCTTTATAAATTACATTCTCCAGTGATTTAGTATTTTACTACTGTACTTATTTTGGACTTGTTGGATTTTCAGTTTTTATGGACTCTTTTTGTTATGTCATCATTTTGACTCTGTTTTCCTGTTGAGTTTGAATTTTTTTGGTTATGAAACCTTTGAACTGCAATTACCTGTCTTCGTTTGAGTCTGCATTTGGGTCTTCAGTTTTATCTTTGCTGAGACGTGTCGGGCAGATCCAGGATTTTTCTTTTCTTTTTGCTTTCTTTAACATTGCTAGACTTTTCCTTCAACTATCTGACAGATTTTCAGTCTTGGTAGGAGGGTTGGGTATGGAGAGAAGAAAAAAAAAGGGATTTTCTTTTTCCAGCTTTTTTAAACATTACAAGATAGGTCTTACCATTTTTGTCAATCATGCATAAACAACTTGATTAAATGTTGTTATTGTTATGTTAATATTATTGAATTAGCAACTATAATAATAGTACTATATTTCAATTACAATCCTTACACTAGTAGTCAACTTTAAAACACTCCAGCCTTGTCATAATGTCAGTGAAGTCACTGTGTAACACAGCAATATCTACCCTGTTAGCATTAGCCACCACAATCTAGTGGTCATACTGGACCAAGTTAGCCTGTAGAGGCAAAGTCCTCAATCCTCAAGTGTATTGACCTGAGGATGCATTTATGTCTATGGACGTTTTTGTTATAATGCATTCTGCACTCCTGAGTGATGAATGTCAATATGTCTGACTGACAATTAGGCTAACTGTAAATGGCAGTCTGGGTTTCTCCTGTCATGAACCGGAGGTTGCAATATCCATTACCTCTGTCCTCTTCAACCTTTGAGAAATGATGGCCCATGTTTCTGTGTGAAAGGACATGGCTCCAGCGTCAGGCGTCACATCCTCCTCTGTCTCTGCAGGGCCTGCTGGGACCTCTTAAGTGACAGCGTCACTCGAGCTGAGTTTGAGGGCTTCCTCCAACCGGCTGCTTGGCTGCCTGCCTGCCTGCCCCTCTTCCTCCGAGCGCAGTGGACATTGATCCCCCCAGCAGCGACACTGTGTCCCAGGGAGGGGTAAGCAGATACACCTCGTTGCCTCCAACAATCATTCTGCCCCTGTAGGGACAGGTCGTGGTAAATTAATAGTGTGCTTGCAGCGACTAGATATTGTTAATGTATTTGCTATTGATGGAGTGAGATAACATGAGTAGCTTCAGCCTTACTTAACACAAAACATAAATCCTCCAAGGCCATTGAGGAGAAGCGGTATGGGCTGCGAGTCACTTCAAGCTTTTAGTGAAGTCAGCACTGATGGTTTAATTGAATTCTAGCGAATGATACCATAAGAAGTCTAACTTACTGATCTCTGCATTATTTCCTCCATAAGCCAAAATCACATGTTGAATAAATATTGCAACAGGCATATTTTCATTTAGAACGTTTCCTTTCTTAGCTGAATAGTAAAGTAGAAAACACCTTGAGGAGGTTGAAGGGGAGACGGGAGGAGGTGTAGAGAGTGGAGAAAATAACTCGCCAGACCTTTTTTTTTTTTTTTTAATCCCCTCCTGGCAATCATCTATTTGACTGGATGGATAAAACTGTCTGAAGATGGGATCTTCGCTTAATGGCTGAGTGCTTTATTCATTCTTCACATGATTTCTTGGCGAACGCGTTTCCATGTTTCTGATAAAAAATATCAGTCAGTCATGAGAGGTGCACTTTACCTAAAACTTGGGGGGCATTATGCACCTGATCCTTTATGAGAACTGTCAGTGTTGCATAAACGTCCGCTTTCAACTTTCAGATTTGACAGGATTTGGTGTGATCTGACATGACTTATAAGACTGATCTACTTTTTAACTTTGAGAGGAAAGTGGAAGAGACCTGGGAGGTTCAAGCGCTTGCATATTTTCCTCCACAGCTGGCTTTGCATTCCCTCATGATGCTTACTCTGTTGGACTAAAGGTGGGCGTCTTAGTTCTTTGACTTTAGGTGTTTGTCTGCCACCATTGCTGCTATGATGCCAGAGGTATCATTCTGTGGGAGCTTGTTTAGAGGTAAAGGATATTTTGCTTCCATGGTCCTTCAAATTATCTATTTTACGCCACATTTATGAATCAATGGAATAGATTGTGTGACCTCCTGTGTTTGTTTGTTTGTGTGGTTGTCCGCAAGATATCTTGAAAAGTTGTCCGTGGATTTTGATTGGGTCATGGAAGAGTTGATTCAATTTTGAGGCTTCAGTTTCAGGCTATTTTATCTACACCTGTAGGTAGATTTCGGTTTGCAGAAAAGTCGAAAGCATCCATTGACACATTGATGAAGAAACAGATCATCTGGGATAAAACAGGGTTACCTGCTTTAGTACTGGGGGATCTTATCAGAGAGCACATCAGAGCTTGTAGCTATACAATCATCGTCTGACTCTGCAGCACTGCTCTCTGCATTTTTACATTTTAGTTTTTTATTTAGTTTAGTCTTCAGCTTTTTTTCCTGACCACACATAGCAGGTGCCTGTTTTCAATGAAAAATCCCCGATAATCCTGCTGTGCACTACCTGCCCATCACTACACAACAGACAGACAAAACCAGCTAAAACAGCAGAGCATTTTAGCAATCCTAAGATATTTCCCTTAAGAATATGTGAGGAGTTCAAGGTGCTTCTATCCCGACTGCTCTGCAATATACAAAACTTAAATATAGGCATGAGAAGGTAAAAGTTCTGTCGGTGTCTCAGACGCAGGGTGCAAGGATGTGCTATTTCAGTGAAGAAGTACACGCTGAACTTGAAAAGGCAAAGTAGAGACGGATTCACTTTTTGCCTGCAACCGACCGTGCTTCACTGAACACCTACCTCTGTGCACCACTACCTCGGCTGGGTCACGAGGCAGATTTTGTCTGGTTATACTGGGAGTGATTATATATACTGTAGCTGCCTGTTGGCTGAATATGGCCTCCCCAACCAGCCCCCAAGTAACCCACTTTCTTTGAAGGAGAGTGAAGGGGACCTGAAGCTAAGGGAATGAACATCACGGCTGGTACGAATGTGAACCAATCAAATTTAATGGCTGGAAGTGCCCATTGTATAAAAAGCTCCCGTGCTCCTTTGGGTGTGATTGTGGAACTCCACAGAGTGTCTAAAAACACTACGTTCATGCAGTTTTCATACTATGGCCTGAAAAAAATGTGCTAATGGTCAGTGCACAGACCACAACACTTCAAAATGCAAAGTCTATATTCTGCCCAGTAGTGTGACTTTAACATGGCGGCACAGTGACGCCGTGGTTGGCAGCATTGTCTCCACATGTCTGAGTGGTTGCTCCAGTTTCCTTCAAAAATCAGCTAAATGGGACACTTCGAATTGACCACAGGTGTGACTGTGATGCATTTGTTTCTCTCTTGTGTGTTAAGTGCGTGACAGACTGGTGGTGCGTGGTCGTAACCCACCTTTTGCTTTGTGCATGTGGGAATAGACCCTGTCCCATCATACAGAACAATTCAGACAGGATGGGTGACTGATTCATACATTTTTCAGACACTACTGAATAATATATCTATAAAAACATAGAAAAGAAACTCTTAAACGTTTCGTTTTTTTTTACCACTGCCTTTTTTTTAGACGAGATAAACAAGAAAAGTGTGTTCAAAAAGTGCAAAACACATATTTGTTAAGATGTATATTTTCTGCATTATCAGGCTCCCTGCTCATCTGAAGCTGGCTGATTTTCAGGGGACATGTCTGTGTGATAAGCACTGAAATGTGGGTCTGCAGCTCAGCATCTGATCTACAAATCCTTAAAGACCTTTTCATGTTTCATTGTTGTAAGTTCACTGTAGGGTCAAACCAACATTCTCAGCTTCATAAAGTTGTCCCGTGGTGTAGGAGACGGCAGTGAGGTACAGGTATGTCTTCATTGCTTTAATTTAGCCAACAAATCCCGCCTTGATGGACGGCCAAGCATCAAGACTTTTCTATGCCTCCAGGCTTTCTTTTGTGTATTTCCCCAGTGTCAAAATCAGACACATAAATACCAGGAAGCCAGACTCCATAGCCACGCGTTAATGTCCATGGACTGCTGGTTCTTTGGTACGCTGTCGAGTCCAACTGCCTTTAATTTAAGAGTTTCTTTTACTCCTGATATCTCGGTGTCCTAAAAGCAGACATGATGTTGCAGGGTTGTTTTTGTCACTCGATCCGACATGAGGAACCTTGACGTTTATCTTCAGAAATCTTACAAAATTAAATTGCTCTGCTGTGTATGTGCACATACTCAAATCAGGCTCAGCATAACTGGTATAAAGCATAGAATAAATTGTACAATGTATATATGAGTATTTTATAGAAGATTTAATAGCACCAGAACCAAGGACTTACTACTTTGAGGCTAATTTCAGGCTTGAATTAACTACAATTAAATCGTCCTTATCCTTGTACTGTAATTATAAGCAAGTCCTGCCCATCATAATATCTCTAGTTACACTACAGGCAGATGAATTTACCTAAGAAATGAATATACAGATGAAAATATTACAATAAACACACTTCATAAACTCTCTGACGTCGTTCTAAAACCGTCTTGTACCCTAAATGGACTGTTCATTTTGAAGGACTATAGATTTCCTTAAGTCAAACTTTCACTGGACATTTAATTGAAAACACTCATTTAAGAGCCTTCATTTTCAAAAAATACTCTAAAACATTTACTACCCGACACTTACTTATACTAATTTTATTAGATTTGCATGTTATCAAAAAACGATTTTAAAAGGAAATCTGAAACAAACTGTCCGTTTTGCCTTTAACCGTGTTAAGGATATCTGGTTGAGAGCACATGACAACATGCCTCTTTAGCAGTGCTGTTGTTTATGAATCTCTTCACATCTTGCGAAAAGCTCTGCGAGGAGAAACTGTTCCACTCCACTGCACAGAGAAAATCAGTCTCTCTGATAATAGCTCGGGGCAATTTCAGACCACACAGACTGACAAGGGAATCAATTTTCCTGGTTAGGTTATGGATGGATTTTTTTTTTCCCGCCTGGCCTTTTCATAAGAAATAAGTGAGATATGTTGTATAAATTATTAAGAAATCTTCAGCGGTGTGACACACTGTGGGTAACACCACTTTCCTGAAACCTTATTAATTTTCTTATTATATATTCAAAGAATTTAAAACATTTGCATTCGCTGATATTGCTTCAAATATCAGTCCAAAGCTTGGGTACTTAAATAATCTAGCAACACATTCATGACTTTTAAATAGTGGATCAGTTTCCTGTGATCCATCACAAAGAGCTCAGTTATATTGGTTCCAGTGAATAATCAAGAGATGGAAATGAGATGGATCCAGCCTGACCTCCTGTGGAGCATACTGTGCAAAGCAGTTTACAAAAGCAGTCCATGTAAGGCCTGATGGTTGGCTTGTTTCTATGGTGGTATTAGGTCATCTCTGGCTCTACTCTGTCAATATGTTCTTGAGCAAGGCACTTAACCTGAGCACGCTCCACAGATGTTACTGAAAAGCTCAGAATATTGTGATGTGCAGTAGCCCTTGTGTCATATGTGGCTGCAAACCATTATGATTAGAATCATTCCATTAGAATAAACTGAAATCAAAATTTTAAGTGATGGTAAAACAGTACAATATCTAAAGCCTGGTCACACCAGCATTTTAAATATGTTAACCAATACTTTTCACTTTTACTGATACCTTTAACTTAATGATATAATAAACTTTATCTGTATTACACCTTTTTTATACCAGAAATGCAGCTCAATGTGCTTTACAACAAAGCAGTTAAATGCACCAAGTTCTAAAGACGTAAATATAAAAACAGGAACAGAAAATAAATGTAACCTTGATGTTGGTAAAAGTGGAGATGCGCACAAACGAGGATCGTAATAGGCGTAAAAAAATAGGTAAAATAAGAATGAGAATTAAATACAGAATAATCATTAAAAGTAAAAGAATAGCATGCAATATATAGATTATAAAATTGAGTAAAAGACAACATCTTAAAAGTTCTGCAGCAGTGCACTACAGTTTGAAGGCTAAACTTGTTCTTGAAACTGAGTATTTCTTTCTTTGTTGCATTTGTACCTTATTTACCAATGTAAAGGATCTCAATACTACTTCCACCACTGTTAATAGTTCCTCCTTTTTGCCTGAAGGAGTGTAGTGAACTTGTTTTGTTTTTTTCTTAGGCCTGTTTTGTAGGTGCAGGAAGCTGCGATAGCTTTATCTTTGAAACTGAAAGTAATTTAACTTTACATGTAAAACCACTGAATTCAGTATGAGATGCTGTTTATGAGCTAAATGTCAGGTGTAAAATGTAAATGTAATTATTCCATTCGTCCGGGCTCGCGGTGGGCGGGACTCTGTTGCTATGACAATGACGTCAATGTTGGTGTCGAGTAACCAAAGGTCAAAATAAAGACAAGTGAATGAAAACGGAAGGAAACTTAACAGGCTGAGTAGAAGAGGACAGAACATTACCAAATCGACTCAAACTTCCAACTAATACATTCTAATGGGTGTCGACCCAATGTTGTCTGGGAATCATCGTTTTATTCGGCGGTAAGCAAACGTCAGACAGCAGAAGGTTAGGGTCACAGACAAGCTAGCACAAGCTAGCGAGCTAGCTAGCCTAGGTCGTTGGCTAACCGGAGCTAGTGCTAACAGCTACCACATTATCGCTGTTTACTTTGGTAGGCTGCCTGACAAGACAAAGTTACTTTGAGCGGTTCGCTAGCGAAGTCGGTGTATTTATAGCTAATGGCGCCTGTTATTAAAGGCTAAAACGCTGTTTACGGCAGCTTTTTTCACTGTTCCTGTTAGTCAGGATAGGACATTGTATCTGGCCTTGAAACAGTGAATATTTACCAGCTGTGTAACTTAACAGACGGTACCGTGTACCGCAGCACTGCCTAGTATTTAACCATAGCGTTGGGTAATGCCATTGATGCAAGTTAATAAGCTAGTTTGTTTATCTTGAGTCGTTGTGAAGATTAACAAAGTTTTCTAATGGACTCATAATTCATGGAGACACAGAAGTTGCTCATAAATTAGCCTGAACAGATGCTTGCAGTTGATTACTTTGGTTCGTTGTTATTGAAAGTCGTCCTCTGCATCAGTATGATTACCCAGTTTTATCTTGTTCAGTGTAATGTAAATGAGGTCAGGCTAACTTCTCCTCTTCTACAGTTTCTAAGAAAATACAAGACTACAGACCATAATGCCTTTTGACACTGGAATCTGGATTAGCCCCAGAAATCATCTACAGTGGCAGTCAGTGTGTGATACTGGCCAGATGGTCGCTTTCCATGCTGTTTCTTCCCCTTTCTGGGTTACGTCTCCAAGAAGAAGCCTGCACAGGTTTAAAGCTAAAAAGCTTTATAGAAATGCCAAAATGTAGAAAAGATGAGGTAAAGTCGTCAACTTTTGACTCCTACTCCTTCTGTCTATATCTTCCAAAACTTGGCAACAATGTAACTTTCTTTGTATAGTTTCTGAGAGTATAGATGCTCCTGGTAGTTTGAAGCTGTAAACATCCCCGACTGGAAGCTGTCCATCAGCAGAGCTTTCAGTCTGATGTTTACTGCTGCCGACTGCCTCCTGCTGCGAAGAAATGTTTTGTGTCATTTGTCTGACCTTTTAACTCTGATATTAATTAACTGGGAAGTTTGTATTGATGCTTATTTATTAGACCCCGTTGGTCATGTTTGAAGTATAACTTTGTGGTTTGGTGGTCTATATCCTAAATATCAGTTGTTCAGACCCAGCTCATGTAAACATCCTACACTCAGCTGTAATCAGTTGCAGCAGAAGCTGAGAGAAGGTTGTTTACTTGAACTGGCTGGAAGTGACACTTTGGCATAAAGCAAACTGAGTGGAGGGCATCCACATCAAGGTCATGCGTCACAGGTTTATAACCCAAAGACCTATTTTCAGCCTGATTATGTAAATACTGTATACCATATATCCGTTTGTCACACAAATGATATCTGTGTGCTGTAAATTGAAACCTTCTGGACTGTAATACAGACAAATGAAGTTATATGAAGGTGTTGTCTTGAGCTTTCATGTGATATTCAAACATGCTGAATGACTAGTTGATTTTAATTAGATTAATAAAGGAAATAATCAATAGCTGTAACCTTCATAAACTGTTAATGATGATGGATATATTAGGATGTCAGATTAGTATAAAATATAAGACTATGCTCGATACCTCATTTCCTTGCTGACTTGCCTGCTGTGTAATGTTGTTGAAGGCTGGCATGAAAACTATGCAAGCTATAATTATGATGATCAAAGATGGGATGATAATAGAAGGTGTTGTACAATCACGACTGTCACGTACTCCTGCCAGTGTAATACAAAGGTTTACCCTTAAAGTAACATGAAATAGAATTAATAAGAAACGTATGAAATATATGGAAACACGTTTTTTTAAATCATTAAGGGCCAACAGCGTAGGAGTAAAAATAAAAATCATACAACTGGATGAGCTGCAGTTCAGCTCCAAATGATTTCCTGTTCCTGCTTCATGTTGACCTCTTAAATAGGGTTCTATAAATAGAGACCTTACCAGGGCCTAACAGAGCTGTCTAATTTCTGGATACATCCATTAATCAGCAGAAGTAGGTAGGTTAGTGAATAAGAGTTTATTTTTACCACAGTCCACATGTATTACTCACGAGCACCACTTGAATGCTGACTGTGCGTGATATAGTGCTGCTGCGGTAAACTAGCATAACCTGAATCCATTTAAACTTTAATGTGTTAATGAGGTGTTGATGGGCTGATGTTTGACTTCCAGAGTTGTGTACAGTTTTTAGGACATTTTGTAAAAGCAGATGTAAAGTTGTTTGTAACATGCTTGAATTAATAAAACTGTCATGGAAAATCAGAATCTGTGAATTCATATATCGTTTTATTGAAAACCTTTCAGTACCTCACTGTTTAAAAATGTACCATCACCACAAGAGTTGATAAAGTTTTACAGTAGTTTAAGTACAGTAAGTTTTTTTTTTTTTTTTTTTTTTTTTTTTTTTTTTTTGTAGGTGATCATATGAGCATAAAGTAGTGAAAAGCTAAACATTATATTTTGACTCCGCCTCCTGTATTCACTTTTTCAACACAAGATCTGTGCAACTAACTGAACTTAAATAGCCATGATGACATACTATATATTCACCACTAGATGTCACACTAGTGCTTCTATTTGACCAGTAGTATCCTGCAAACTCATCCTTCAGACTTTTGGAAAATATAACTACTGGTTCAAATATTCCTGGGCAGTACAAACAGATGCTTTGACTGTATAAACAGATTCTGATAATAGTGGTGGCTTGTGTCTTAAAAAACACTGTTTTTATTGTGACATTAAAGGTCTGAGCTTGGACGGCTCAGGGACTGTATTCAATGCTGTCAACACCCCAGTTGTCAGTCTGCACAACACTAGATTTCATCGGTTATTCAGACATGCCTCTTCATTTACACAGTGCCGGCAAAGTCGGCTAAAAATCACATCTTTATTCAGATTGATTTACAGCAAAGAGGTCATTTCATTGTCATCTTACCATTCAGTAAGAGTCTTGGGAATTCAAATAAAACTTGAGTCCTTTAATATATTATTATAATGATCAATAATTATTTCTACACTGTCCTTTCAAGTCCCACCATCAACTACAGTACAAATAGTCAGTATTGCAGCCATCATGAATACTGTATGTGTAAATATCAGCCTGTCACATTGCTGATTTGTAAAAAAATTTTTTAAAAAGGCAAGAAATGTAAATAGAGATATTGATCATAGAGGCAGAGGTTAATTGAAACATGCCAGGCATTAAGGAGAAATGCCCAGTTATTAATGTCATTACCATGAAACACATTGTTTATCAGACTGGCTCCACCTGATTAGCCTCCGATAATTGAGGAAAGCCTCATCAGGGAGGAACAGACGACGAGGCCTTGAAATGGCAAAAGATGAAGCCAATCAAGGATAATGGAACATTGATTTCTTGTGCATGAAGGACGTGTTAAGTTTTTGTCAATAACTGATTATAATTATAAACTAAAAAGCACTCAGAGAATGCAAAGCCGTTCTTATTAAATCTCAGGCGATCAGGAAATAGCTTCCAGATCGAGGCACAACAAACAAGCGCCCATGTTCATCAAAGGCACATTTATTTATACAGGCCATTTCATACACCGAGGCAATTCAGTGTGCTTTACTTAATTAAAAACAATTCAGTTATATAACCAAGAGCATGAAGTACATCCATAAGAATATCAAATTAAGTCACCAAAGATAAATAACATGAATAAAGAGAGAAAATATTAATATACAATATCCGTACAAGAAGAATAGAAATTAAATTTAAATTTTGAACTGGAGAAGTTAAATATCTTTATTTTTACAATCAATTCAGAAACAAAAATAATGGGATAAAATTGACTACTGTTGTCTTCTCGAAGTCAATGCCCACTTTGTATTGTCTTGCACTACCTTTGCTTTATTCTACTCCGTGGCACGGCGTGAGCTTTGCCAAGACCTCCGTCCCTCCCAACGAGACTTGTCTTCTCCAAGATTCTCCTCCAGTGCTCCGTGGCCCCAGACCAGAGGGCCCCGGTCTCCAGAGGCAGCTGCGACTCCGTCTAACAGCAGGATGAGAGGATCGTCTTGACCTTTTCAACTGCCTCAGTAACATTTTGCTTCGACAGCGAAGGGAAAGACACAACAGAGGACCTGATTCCACCAGCTGGGTTGAAGCTGAACCGTCTCACTGACCTCTAATAAAAGGAAATTCGGTATGTTTGCCTTTGTGCCAGGGATTGTTATTCCCCATGTGTGTCATCATGGCTCTTGCCACTTGTTGAAGCTCTGCTAAGAGTATTTACACGGGTGTTTACATGCAATCGGAGGTAAAGGAGGGATGAGCATTGTGTTTGCAAAGCTCCCTCTGACGCTGCACACTGTACATATTGATCGTATCCACAAGAGACTCTTCCTGATTCATGTTTTGTTCAGGCACAGTGGATTATTGGAAATCCTATTAGGACCACTAGGAGGAGCCAGAGAAACCTGATGTTTTTCACACTTGCCAACTAAACCTTGAAGGATTTTTCTCTCTGAACTGGTGGCGTCAAAAAATAGACATTTATGGGGATAGAATTGATGTTTAATCTTTAATCCAGTGTCCAGTTTAATCTGTTCTATTCAACAAAGACAATTCAGATTTGATGCTGTCAACAATTATTCAGTAAAAAGAACTAAGTGAAATTTGACATCCTGCCTTTCATACTTCTAGGGATACCATTTTTTTTTTTTATTGAACAACTTACAACCGTTACAGGATCTGCTCTCGATTCACGGCGACACTGAATGAGCGCAGGTTCTGGTCAAGGATGAAACTGCTTCTCCCTTCCCCTCCACCAGGAAAAATGTAATTTCTCCAGCCAAAGTGATGAATGATAAAGTAATTGTTCACTACGGATGGTGATGCAATCGTAGTGACTGATGGAGTTGTCATCGCGGTTTAGTGAACACAGCCAGCCATCTGTCAAGCCACCGTAGCAGAGCCCATTCTTCACAGACACACACTGACAACTTTTTATTAGGTGATAAACAGGCTTTCCACGGTGTTTTACTCGAGGTTCTTTGCAGAGAGACATGGGCTGCAATGCACTGGCCACATTAGTCTGGTTGGAAGTTCAGTCTGGAATTGGAGAACTGGGCGGAATGTCATGAACTGGGACTGTTGAACATTTAAAAAAATAAATAAATCAATCAAAACATGGTATGAAGATTTTTTTATTTCAGCCCAATAGAACATGTTTTGTTCATTGTTTTTAGTGTTCTTTTCTTTTATCATTCTTTCTAATGTTCCATCATTCATTCTATTGTTTTATCATTCGTTCTATCACTCTGTCATTGTTTGTAGCATGCTTTTGTTCTTTATATCGTTCTATTCTTTTTATTCTATTTATCACTTTTTTATTTTTCTAACGTTCCATCTTTCCATCATTCTATCATTTGTTCTATCGTTCATTCTATCATTGTTTTTAGCATTCCATCATTCTAACATTTTATTGTTCTTTTTATTGTTCTCTCTAAGGTTCCATCTTTCCATCGTTCTATCTCTTCGCAACATTTTTGTTTTGATCTGTTATTTTTTCATCTTTATTGTTAAACTAATATTAGCTATGAAAGAGTTGCATTCCTGGGTAATGAGAATCAGCCACAGTAGTTTCTGTCAAAACAAGTGGGAACACAAACGTCTCCACTTCTTCTCCTCAGTTTTTGACACTCTGGACCCTAAATCTTCAAAGCTGGAGGGCCTGAAACTCAACTGGGCAAACTTTCCGTCATAGACAGAAATCTGATGCCGTATGAACATTTCTCCAGAAAACAGAAAGTTCCTCACTATATGCTTTGCCATATGCATATATTTGTTCATCAAGTTCATCACTTCTCATCAAGTTGAGTGTGTGATCCGACAGATGTTAGTCATCAGTGTGATAGCAGCAGAAGGCTCTTCCTCTGAGACAAACTCATCAGTCATGGAGGGAGAGTCGCCCAAGTCCAGCAGGAGAACCAGCCTCGCTCAATTAGTTCTGGCTCTACAGTAGCTCTGTCTGTCTGATCTATGGGACGCAATTAGAAGAGAGCCCAGACAAAGCAGAGTCATTTCTTTCTACCTAAGTGCATCACTATGATTACGGTATTATTTCTACGGTTACGTATCGTGTTTGGAAAGTCGAGAGGGTCCTCGCTATAAGACGCTCCCTGTGTGACAATCAGGGTGCGAGTAATCTTTTTAATTGAAATGTAATATCGCACACAGTCGACTCCGAGGAGAACAGATGACTGGACTGATGCAGCAGTGGTAAGTACATCTGTTGAGATGTTGACACCATATGCATAGGAGCTGCAGTTTACACTACAGTGCCTATATGATGGTGTGAAGTACTGCAATGTAGATGTTCTATGTTTGCTCCGTCTTTGTTGGTCACCACTTCAGTCCAATCTGAAATATTTGAACAAACACGGTTTGGATTGTCGTGAGCTTGTGTAAAGATATTCATGGTCCCCAGAGGATGAAGCTGACTGACTTTGGTGATCATCTGACTTTCAATCTAGGATGAGAAATGATAACTTTGGTGACCTCTGGCACCGATGATGCAATGAAGCAGAAACGATTCTCTGACCAATCAGTGGTCTGTAATGTTTCACGTGGCCTTTTAGTCGCTGCTCAGTCCGCTTGAGAACCGCAATGGAGGCTGGTAGTAAAAAAGTAGTAACAGGTACTTTTTCCCTATGGAAAGCCCAAAAAAAAGGTAGAGCTGAATAGAGTAGAGCTGGAACTAAGCAGTAGAGAAGTCCCTCCAATGCTTTGGTGGCATTGGTCCCTGAATTTTAGCAGGTCTGATGAAAAATTGTATGAAAATATTTTTGACAAACGCAAACTGGTTTTGCAGACCGCTGCCATAGAACGGATATAGATTATTCTGTCAACACACCGCTGGAATTTATGTACATCCTGCATGTCTGTGTGTCTGCAGCCTATTTATTCCTCCCACATCCCTTGCATGTGAATGAGAACAATCGTGATACATCTCAAACTATAGTTCTCTTTCTGTTGAATTAGGCTATTGATTGTTTTTTTTCCATCAGGTCCGTGGGTCTGAAAGGTGCTGCCGAGACCTGACATCATCCATGGAGGTAATGTTCCATCTGTCTCCCCGCCGTCCAGTGTTTCCTCTAATTACATTGGTGGGCTGCATGAGGGGAGGAAGATGGGAGTGAGACAGCCTGAACACGGGAGAGAGAGGGGGGGGGGGCAACAGAGCCCTTGTTTTTCTAGATGTTAACTTCAACTCTAAGTGTTATTTGTTCAGAAGTCATTAAATCGTACTCTTGGGATTCAAATACGTTTCCATTTTAATCCAATTCTAGGCTCAGCAGGATGCGGTCTTGATTATTGTTCCATGAATAAGTGCAAAATGAGACCGAATTAAGAAAGAATTTACAGTGCTGTTGAGCAGTAACAAGATGCTAATGAAAATCTCAGACTTAAAAATGATGTTGCTGCACCAGTTGTGCTCTCGGTGGATGAAGAATTAGACAGCATGGGTCTAGCAAGGGAAGTCCTGGCTAATTACTCAAACGCCTCGTGAAGTCCATTTGTGGCAATAATTGGCCTGTGATTGCCTTTCTACTCTCTCATCTCACAAAGCTGCCCAGAATTCCTCGATGAATTTCTCACAGATTCATATGCGAATGTTCGACTCCTTATGATTTAATGCAGAAATTAATGCAGGATGTATCTTAAACTCCCGTCGCTCACCATTAACAAATGATTAGCCCCAAAAAAATTAACTGTGAAGCTGCTAAATTGAACACACATGAATCAATCTACAGACTGTGATTGTGAATCCTTAACTGATGATCACCTTTCAACATTGTTTGGCTCCAAACTGCTAAGTCTGCAGCATCCCCACTGAGTGGTGTGTTTACCTGCTGAGTCAGTCTTTGTCATTCTGTCCAGCGGCGCTGCTGCTCCGAGATAAACCGATAACGTGATGGCTTTAGGTTCTCCTGCTTTGCTGTCATAAACTGATAAATTGAAGCATGAGGTGTAGTTATCTGATTTCACACCACCACAATGATGCTGAACAATATAAATGCGACAAAGCTGGGCTCGTGTTCGTTGGTTGGTTGGTTGGTTGGTTGGTTGGTTGGTTTGTCAGCAGGATTATACTGTGCATATGATACAATACAGTGACATAGTATAACAAAGGAAATGTCGACACAAAAAACTTATCATTAACACCTATTTTATCATAGTTTAGGCACAATGAACACACAAAGGCTCATTGGACATATATGAAGATTTTCATTTATTTCATTTTACTTAATTCACTTTTAAAGTTCATAACAATAAAATATGGAAAATTTGCAGTCTCCGATTTCCATTAACAGGATGTAGAACGGATGACTTAAGAAAAATCAGCTCTTGTAATGTTATGAAAGGTCATCCTTTAAGGATGATTATAAGAATATTGGTAATAACTAGATACATTAGATAGACAGACAGAGATATTACTTGCAACACACCATTAAACCTTTTTTTATGGGCCCACAGCTTTACTCTGTCTTGGGCAAATAGTCCCGGTTTAACCAGCCCATCAGCAGTGGTTTTCAAAAGACAATGAATCATAAAATGTTTCCAAGCTCTGCAGTTTCCGTTCCCGTTAATTTATTCTTGCATCTGCAATAATCAGAGGCTTTTCACTGATGAGCTTAGATGCACATGGAAGATGTTTGATATTTTACAGTGTATTTGCATTCCTAATGTCGCCCAATCATGCAATTTACACTCTGGAGTGGATGCGTGCAATTGAGCATCATTTGCCAAAGGAAACTTCAGGAGATGTTTGAAGTAGATTCTCTCATTCCAACATTGGTAGAGGAAAAACAGGATTTTTTGTGATTAAACACAACATACTGTGTGTAGCTTTGAGGGCTTAGGGTTCTTTATTTTACATAGATAATGAGGAAAAGAAGATTTTTAATTCATTCAGATGTTTAGAGTTTCACAGAAGTCTCCCATCATCTCTTTTGCCTTACTTATTACATCTTTTATCATCATTTGTCACATAAAAAAATGTCTTTCCAACATGCACATCCGTCCCAATGCATGAAAAACATCACTAATGAATATTAAAATATATATTAAGGCAAAGTAAGCTTGATGTCTGTGTAAATTGTGGCCAGAATGTTGGCAGGTAAGGAGTTAAATTTCTAATTAAAGTAGCGTGAGGCAGCTCTGATAGTCTTGTCTGAGAATTAGAAAGCACTGTAACTTTTACTATTGCCATTTAAATTGCAGGTCTTGAGATAAACCATTGTTGCATTTTAATTAAATGGCAGTCAGGAACTCATCACATTAATGGTGACTTTTTTTATTATGTAGTCAAGGTGATGACAAGCAGAAACAGAAGTAGACATGAAAATCATTAGACACGTCTGCTTCCTGTTTTATAAAGAGACGAGTAACAATCAAGGGAACTTGCGGTGTGTCTAGGTGTCCGTTTCATTGGAGCATCACATCAGTGAGTGTTTGCAGAGATGGCTTCATCGTTCACGTTGCCTAAGTCAATGTCATTTCACTGAGAGCTGCATGTTAGGCTAATCATATTCATTAAACAGTAAGATTTTTTTTATCAACACCACACAAGAATAAATTTATGATGGACATTCATTTATTGTAGCATCTCATGCTTTGTGTAGCGTTAACACTCCCTATTCTTTTTTATTCTTCCATCCATGCCGTCAGAACTCACTTACTTAATTAAACTCAAGCAGCAGTTGAAAATAAAATAATTACAATGATAATTATGATGATAATAGAATTGATCAGCTGATATGATAGGGGAGCTTCACGTTGGAGCATTTCTATCCCAAAGGGATGGCAGTGTTGGTTGTATGGTTGGTTGTATGGTTGGTTAGTCGGTCGGTTGTTTTTGGTTGGTTGGATGGTGAGTCTTTTGGTTAAATGGTTGGTTAGCTTGGGTTGGTTGGTTGGTTTTGGATGGTTTGGGTCGGTTGGTTGGTTTTGGATGGTTTGGGTCGGTTGGTTGGTTTTAGATGGTTTGGGTCGGTTGGTTGGTTTCGGATGGTTTGGGTTGGTTGGTTGGTCTCGGATGATTGGGGTGGGTTGGTTGGTTTTCGGATGATTGGGGTGGGTTGGTTGGTTTTTGGATGGTTTGGGTTTGTTGGTTGGTTTTGGATGGATTGGGTCGGTTGGCTGGTTTTGGATGGTTTGGGTCGGTTGGTTGGTTTTGGATGGTTTGGGTCGGTTGGTTGGTTTTGGATGGTTTGGGTTGGATGGTTGGTTTCGGATGGTTTGGGTCGGTTGGATGGTTTTGGATGGTTTGGGTTGGTTGGTTGGTTTTGGATGGTTTGGGTTGGTTGGTTGGTTTGGGTCGGTTGGTTGGTTTCGGATGGTTTGGGTCGGTTGGATGGTTTTGGATGGTTTGGGTTGGTTGGTTGGTTTTGGATGGTTTGGGTTGGTTGGTTGGTTTGGGTCGGTTGGTTGGTTTCGGATGGTTTGGGTCGGTTGGTTGGTTTTGGATGGTTTGGGTCGGTTGGTTGGTTTTGGATGGTTTGGGTCGGTTGGTTGGTTTCGGATTGTTTTGGATCACATATTGGGTATAAGTACAATAGACTCAGCATGGTGCTGCATATTTATGGAAATGAAAATGAGTCGGCTTATTACGTTGTCATCTTTACCTTCATTTTCAGAGGCTACAATTTGAAGGTTATTGATGCTGAAAAGATAAAAGACAGCCAAGATTTTAATAAGTGTGCAGCAGTGGTGGTGGCTACTGTAGAAAGACACTTGATGTAAGGTCAAGGCCAGGAGTGCTGTCCTTGTTACATCAATTGCTACGTAAAAACAGAATTAATTCAGAATTTTAGGATGTCAAGGGCTACTTTAACCTCTCTCTGAATAGGACTGCAGGTCCCATGATTCAGACTGAGGTCATATTGATGGAAATCAAATCCATCTGGATGCCATGAAATTAAAAGTGCCCCAGAATTGTTCTTCCTCCTTTGAATGATGCATGAACAGATATAAAAACTGAACACCATTCCTGAACAATACTGAAGACAGTGTTACTTAAATTCGCTGTCAGGACTTATTAAGAGTGATTGAGGGGAATTCTATGTGTCTCTTTTTCGACTGATGGACACATCCATGCACATACACTTAGCTGCAAAGATAAAACAACAACTCAATGAGACGTGGAGGATGAGAAGGGCATCAGACGATGAACGGCGACATTACTCTTCTAAAAAACTAATTCAAGCCATGTTTTCCTGCTGGAAATGTTAAGCGACAGGAAGACCTTTTATTCTTGCGTTTAGCCAAACAGTTTTGACATATTGTTCCATGGTCCATCACAAATGGTCATTTCATTTGTGATGAGGCTGGCACAAGTCATGAATCAGTATTTATGAATGTGCCTTGTAGCTGCAAGGAGCCTGAAGTCAGTCTTATGAATGTGTTAATCATAAGGTTATTAAGAGAGCAAGTTAAATTCCAGGCTCAGGGGACATTTAAAGCTCTCCTGCCTCAGTGTCGCCTATTATTTATGACTATACTCCTAGAATTAACAGTCACATTTCATCCAAATTATATATCAGATGGGGTTTTAAGGGTGCCTTTCCACTTTAGCGCTGGATCTTAATTTTTCTATGCGCTCACCCTGATATGACATGAACTTATTTGCTCCTGGAGGGAAGATTTCTTCCCTGATTCTACAGCAGCCAAATACGAAAAATAACAAACGTTATAATTGCTGGTACTTGGAACCAGAAGCAGTTTTAAAGTCCAAATCTGTGCAGCATTTTCTACCAAATTGAAATATGGTTGTAAAGTGCAACTTGTTTTCAAAATAGCTGAAGGAAATATTCAATCATGTCTGTTGCAAATTACAGTCCTGTTGGCAAATTCTCCAACAGTAAATTGTGAAATCTTCCAGACTGTGAAGAGTTTAATTGAACATTTGCTCCTCTGGAGGTAAGTATTGATTTTTTTTTTTTTAAAGTAAGCATTCATGTAAGTTTATGAACTTGGTTTAAGATTATATCAAACAGCTCCAGGATGTATGATAATGAAAAAATACCTTTACACTATAAAACCTGGTGAGTTAGTTCATCTTAAAAAAAATTGAGCTCCAATAATTTAAACAAGAAAAAAAATATTGTTCTCAGTAGAGGTAACTCAAGTGCTTGTTGTTAAGGTAACTTGGTTAAATAAAGTTATTGGTACCAATCATTTCACCTTTACTGCATGTTTTTTGGACTGTGGGAGGAAGCCGGAGCACCTGGAGAGAACCCATGGAGACACGAGGAGAACATGCAAACTGTCACAGAAAGGTCCCCCAGAACCAGAACTCCCTGTGAGGCAACAGATCTAACCACTACGCCACCATGCTGCACTAATAATATTATAGGGCAACCAAGCAAAACCCTAATAATAATAATAATTATCATTATTATTGTTCAAATGTATGTTTTATTAATTGAAATGGAAGCAAAAAAAATAAAATATTCAATGTTATATTTAACAAAATTGCAGCTCATGTTCAGCAGGGTTAGCATTGTTCAAAATTATATAAATTTAAATCAAAGAAAGAGTCATGGAATTAAATCACCAATACTTAAATGCTAAATTGAAGTGCACTCAAAACAACTGAGTTATAATTTCATTCCTGAGATGGATTTAATTCATGGAAATGGGTGAATCCAATTTTGTTTTGGAGGATGAATGTATTTGAACTCCTTTTATGAAGATATGCTGTTAGGTTTTACAGTGTACGCTCTGATGAAATGAAATGGCTTGTTTCACCTTTTAGCCACCGAGGACCGCATCGGCTTTGGCTGTGTTTTCATAACCTTATATACCAGACAAGTCTCTTCTAATAGATGATTAATGATCCACTGGCTTGCTCTGCAAGAATGAGGCCATCTACATAGTGACTCCATCACTTAGGACAGCGAAGGGCAAAGCCCAATAGCATAGGTTATAGAAGAAGTGCAATGGGATTCACAGCAGAAGAGTGCATTATCAGATACTGAATTCATACCATCAGGGCACATTTGTGGAAAACCAGCAGCATGTGTGAGTGTTACGAGAAATTAAAGCTGCACTTACACATCTTTTTTTGTTAGGAAAGGAATATAACTGCAGTTACTCTGTTTTATGGAGCTTTTTATAGACTTTTATCTCACCGTTTAGTTTTCTGTCCAAAGACCTCAACTGTCATAAATCCTATTTGCCAGCAGCAGGAGGCAGCTTTTTTTTTTCACCGAGACGCTCTTACGAACACATTTTTCTATACCTGTCCAGCACAAAACGGAACAGACAGAAGGCAGCAGCTGATGAAGACATTAGAACATGGGGCAGAGAAGTAACTGCCTGACTACTTTTATTCATCAGGTGACCAGAAACACAACTCCAATACTATAATGCTATTATAATCAATTACAAGACAGTAATAAGGCCTTTATAAATGTACATAGACTATAAAAAGTTTCTTTATAGTCCTTAGAAGTGTCTTAGAATCTAACAATGAATGTGATAATGATGCTATTATTATAATACCTTATTAGCACATGTTTAAAAGGGCCTTTATTACCTCTATTTACTCTCATGGCTCCTATAGAATTAGAGCACATCTCCAAGTTTGGATATATTAAACAGATATATTAAACAATTTTAAAACACACATAAGTTACACAAAATGTAATAAAATAATCAAACTAGAGGAATCAAACCACTATGGCAGAAGGGACAAAAACCCAAAACATCTTACTTATAAAAAGGGTTTAGAGAATACTTTTTTTAGTCCTGGGGAAGTAAAAAAAACAACTTTGTAGTTATTCCACAGTAGAGACATGGAAAATGATCTGACACAAACATATCATTACCATAACCAGAATAACAACACAGCTGTCGGTTGTGAAATGACTACCAAACATATGTTTTAGCAGATAAAAAAAAACAACCAAAAAAGAACATTGGGGGCTCTGCCACCATCTTCTGCATCCATTGATGTGAGAAAAGCCATTAAAAATAAGTTCATGTTATGCGAGTGCACGCTTCCTGCTCCCTTTATTTTCTCTGCCTCTGCTGTTTACTGCGCGTCTTCACAGAAAGTGGCCAGACGCTGTAACATAATGTATTTTTCCAGGACAATCACCATGAAAATGATGGGAAATTATCTGCGTCCGTCGCCTTGACTTGAAAATTGCTTTGTCTTCAAATGTTACTTCATCTTTATGTATTACTTGCAGCAGCACTTGATGCTTCCTGCTCCTCCAGTGGATTCTCAGGTGGCTGAATGAGTCACTAAGTCTGGTAAACATGTCCCACCTCCACCCCAATATAGAGGAGGGGGTAAAGATATGATGGCTAACAAGGGAGATTAAAAATAAACAAAGCCTGACAGGGAAGAATATAGAATGTGAGAGGTGGGGGACTGAATACCTAAGAATGTTTGTTTCATTTATGGAAATCATTCAGGACCTGTTTGGTTCCACTGAAATGAAAAAGCCTCGCTATTCATTTCCTGCTGAGCAAGCGCCGATTATGCAATGTCCTTGAATATCAGTGAATTCCAGGCGGTGATCCTATGGTGACAGCGTCAGTCACATAATCTGTGGTTACAGGTAGAAGATTCATCGCCTCGTGGAAAACAACATGGTGACACGGTGACGGCTCTGATCATGATGGCTGGGAAATAAATTATGCACATGCTGCACATCAATTATTCCTCTTGTCCCTCCAACCTGTTGTGCTGTAGGATTTTAAAGCGCCAAGAAAAGAAAACAAAAAAGAAAATCTCCCAGTAAACAATCTTGAGATGCAGGTTTTCGGCTGTGGAAAGCAAAGGAGCACATCTGCCAGAACCATCAACACCGGAAACTTCTTTCACTTGTCAATTGAAACTATTTTTCACTCCTGACATCTGTGTTGGCTTTCCATCCTGTCCGTAAATTGAATCTCAGCCCCCCTCAACCCCCCCGCCCCCTTCAGGTTTTCTCCCTGTTAAAATGAAAAACACACCGAATCCACAAACAGCACCACGAGGAAGAGTTTCTCGTCCTGCGGTGCCGCAAATTGTATTTTCGTGCCCCTCCCGGCTCGAGGATATATTGCCTCTAATTAATAAACATGAAGCAGTCTGATTTCATTCTGACATCTGGAGACGTTTTGAGAAAGGGTTTGCGTTATTCACTGTGATTTCTAATTATAAGGTGCTGCACGTGCTCTGAAAATCGAGATAAATAAATTCACGCGCCCAGAGAAAAATGAGACTGTGAATCTCATCTGTAAGAGACGGAGAAAATCAATGCTGTCCAATTTAATATGATATATTTCGTTCACTCCCAACAAACATTATACATTGAATTGGATACGCTGACAGTTCTGGTGGTCTAGCTCAGCTGTGCCTGCAGTCATACATTTATTCCAGCTGTGGCAGTGAATCACAGTGGAGGTAAAACTAAAAGACAATCAGTGGTGCACCTCTCTATATCTGCGAAACCCATTTCCGGAGCAAATTGACTGATTGTTGATGTCTGATTGCTACTAATTTATTTATTTATATGTATGGGTTAGACCGTGAAATGAATGAAGTTGTCTGAAATAGAAAATCACAGCAAAAACCACACATTGGATCGGACGGAGTTTCACATTGATAGTTCACACTGCAGGAAAAATGTGGCCCGGGTCTGATTTTTTACTCACATGTGACTTTTTCATGTCAGTGTGAACAGAACAGAACAGAGCAGCACAAACCACATGGAGTCTGATCTTTTCCAATCCTGATTCGGGCCACTTCCATATGTGATCCTAAATCAGACAGAGGTCAGATTTTTGTTCATGCTGGAGTCTGATATCGGCCACATTTTAAAAGTAAAAGTCTGCATTAAGCCTAGCAGTGTGAACGTAGCCATTGTTTATCGAGTGTTTTCATGGCTGATGCGATTTCATCAGGTTGGGTTGGAGTTAGGAGGAGACAGTGGCCCGATGTCGGCTCGGGGGGGTGGAATTAGCACGTTGACAAAATGACAGCGGAGACGTGGACAGCTGTGGCACCTGAGGATGGAGCTGGGACTGATGGGAGGCGCTGAAGCGGCTCACCGCTGCACCAGAAAGAGAGAGAGAGAGAGAGAGAGGAGAAAACGGACGCCTCTCCTCACTGCCGTGCAAAGCAGGGCATATGCAAATGACTTTATTACTCCTGGGAATGTAATTCATACAATCAGTTGACTGGTGAACCGATGAAGATGCTATTTATAATAAGTGAGAATGACACTACAGTGCTGGGTTGAGTTTTCCCTGCGAGTCGAGGTGCAGCTTGTGGCCACAGGCTGGAGTGTCTGCTGTCATATAATTAAAATATTTTAAAAACTCACTTCTGTTTACCCTTGAATGAACAATGCAACAATGCCCCATGACTCACCAGGCTTTACCTTACTATGCAAAAAAGGAGCTTGGAGAATTACATACCTCCCACTTTCACATCTCTTTTACACTGTCATCCTAAACCAAAGACTATTTTCTTGCTGCCAGTCATGCAGGGATAGCACTTCAAGGTCTGGCAAGGTTGAAAGCAAAAGATTTATCTGATGTAAGACACCTCTCTTTGTCGCGCTCCACAATATGTATAACCTTGCAATCTCCTTTAAACTCCCTATTAGAAAAGGGCAGACCGGCGCTGCATGCAGAAATCATGCAGCATTTAATTTGTCACACATTGCACACTTTGAGAAAAAGGTCACCGGATGATGTGCACAGATCTCGGTCTTCATTATAACAGACAATGACACCAGGCTAAGTAATGAAATGGATGGGAGAGGCAGAGGAGGATGAAGAGTGACTACTGTTTATGTCACGACACTGTCAAAACGACTGTTGAGTGCAAATTGTGTGAGGTTTTCGCAACAAGCCCTGAAGCAGAGCTGTGTTTTTTTGTTTTTAGTGATCCTGCTGCTGCAGCCTCTCAGCACATCACAGCAACGATCGATTTTAATGTAAGAACAGACTTAAGAACATAATTATTTCAGCAAGCTTCCAATAGAAAGAAACAATCACAGGGAAAGATGTAGGTCGTACATGACAATCTTGCAAATGCAGATCATTAATTCATTATCGTGACGTCGAGGCTGCTTTTGCAGTTGTGTCTAAATGCATAATTAATCAGGGGCATTGAAGCACTGAGGGAAATTTAGACTAATGAGAAACAAAGACTTTATAAAAACAATTCAAATCAAATTGGTAAAAAAATTTTTTTTTTAAAAACAACCAGTGGGGAAAAGAAGCAATGTGAACATCCAGTCTGCAGAGAGTGTAAATGTATTTTTCAGGGACACATTTTTCATCTGGTTGCCATGATTTATTTGCGAGCCAAGGTTCTTGCTTCAAAGTCTTCTTCCAGTAAAAAAAAAAAAAAAAAAAGAAGTCAAGCAGCGTGACAACATTACACGGTTCGAGGGGATTGCATTTCACACCCGTGGACCTGGAAGCTGAAATTTGCAGGTATACAAAAAACGCACACACAGAGGGCGCAGACGAAGAGGAAAACAGTCTTTATCCCATCAAGAATGGCATTAGAATAAATATTAGCAGACTGAAAGAAAGGAATGGATGCTTAAAGCTGTATTTTTAGCCTGTCGGATCCGTGCCATCCTGAGAGAAATCAGTGGCTTTGGATTGAATTCTCTCATAGTATCCACATTATTGATCCGCTGCCTCATGCCTGAGATATAAAAACAAGAATCTGTGCTTGGATCTAAAGATTACTGCATCTGATAGCATTTGTGTTTGTCACAGGGATAAAAACAGTCACATTAAAGCGAAGCATTGTCTCTGCTTTGCGGCGTATAATCGAGGATGGATAAGCCCGTGTTTTCCCCCTCTTCTTAGCTCCACTTTCACATGTTCAGTGCTGGTTCCCTGGAGACTGCCGGGCAGCGATGCGCTCCAGCTGAGAGAATATTCTCCCATAAACCCTTGGTGAGATCCCATGCTCCATTCTCCTTCATCCAATCTACTTCCCCCCCCCCACTCCCCAACTACAGATGTGGGGGAATTAAGAGATAAACAGAAATAATCCAATTACCTCTAATGGGCATGCCCACGAAGGAAGAATCTGAGGAGGAAGAGCCTTGAATCCTCCCAATGCCTGCTCTAATTACTGTATTGCTGTAGCAGTGTTTAAAAAAAGACACCTCCAGAGTGAGTTACAAAGTAAAGCACGCAACATTTTACGGACGACGAAAGCAGCTCTTAAGTAACAGCTGAGCTGTCAGGAGAAATTAGTGCTGATGCAATGTGCAATCCTCCTGCCGTTAAAAGCCATTTATGGGGTCTCTCGTTTAAAACAATGAAAACAAAAGACGTAGTCTTGTGACGTAGTGAAGTCACACGGGATCATGTTGTCTTATGAGGCTCTGGCAGGGACAAGATTTTAAGTATTTATTCTACATATGGTTAGGAGGATTTGACCAAATTGTGAGGCAGATCCGGGGATGGATGCGGATTCTGGATCACTATTTTTTTTCACTTTGATAAACTTTGATAACTCATGAATGTCTGATGATAAACACATGATTCCTAATAGGAGTAGGTGTCAGGGTAGAGTGACATCATGTTTTGCTTTACACTTCCAGTCTTTCTCCTCTTCCCACCTTTGTGTTTGCCTAAATTACTTTGACCTGTCCCTGATTAGCCGTCTGTGTATTTAGTCCTTAGGCTTTGCCTCTTTCTGTTCTCAGTTTGTCTGCATTTCCTGTTTATCTGCGGTTCCTCCTTGTTACTGCATCGTTTTCACTGTGTTCTTTCTTCAGGTTGTGTATTTCTTTTTAATCTACCCCAGCCTCTGTTTTCTGTTTTCTTTTTTTCCCCCTGCCAGTTTCATTGCTTGGATTTCAGTTTCATGTCATTAAAACTTTTGTCATTTCAACGTCTCTGCTTTGTGTTTTTGGGTTCTTTTTTTTTAACTGATCAGTCTCAACACAACCAAGTGGAACACGCCTTAAACACTGCTGGAAACATTTGGGACAATATGAACACATTGGTTAACAAAATATACATTGAAGATCGACATCCATCCCTAGGTGCTACATCTGCTGCTGGATCGGAGGTGGAACAACAGAACCCTGCATTATTCCTCAGTAATATTTATATAGAATGATTACGCACCATGTGGTGCAACAGTCCCACCTTTAACAGGCTGTGTAAAAGGGGCTGGAGACTCACTCCATTGTGTAGAACATCAGATATCTCAGCTCAGGGATCAAAACTTCATAATAAAGAGAATAATAATTGACCTTTTTTTTGCACTTTAAGGTGTCTGTCGACAGTTTTACAGACTTCTCTTTTATAATGACCACTGAGCTCAAATGGAAGCAGGCTGAGCAGCACCGTCGTATCCAGCGCTAAATAAAACATTCATGGATTCATCCCCCGGGAACCATGAATGTCTAAAAGGAATATCATGGCAAACAGTCCGCTGGTTGTCGAGGCGTCTCCAACTGGACCAAAGTGGTGGATCAACCAACAGACCAATAAAGCAATCCATTGAGCCACTCCGCTAGCGTGGCTAAAGATGTTACCAAGCATTACTTCAGGGCTGTGGAGCTGCAGAACTGCGTTAGTGAATATTAATGATTCATAAGATTTATTTACAACAAAAACACTATACAAAGTGTATGACATGAGTTGTTTTCTTGTTGTCAACAGCTTTCATTAAAAGCTCAAAAACAAAAGCGAGTTAAATGGTTTCTCATCATTTATGACTCTTTAACTGTGGCACCACCAAGGCCACTGGTTTCTATACGGAGGACAATATTGTTATGAAAGCGGTTGAAATGCACTTCAATTTCTAGTCAACAGTGACTAACAGAGTGGGTGTTGGATGATTGATGTGCTTTTAATGGCAGCTTCGTCCTTTAGATAATGTCATGCAGACCCCACACTGTGTAATGAAAATGCTTCTACAGTATAGAATAGTTCTCCTATTGAGGGAATTTTTCAGATTTCATTAGCAGGGATGTGGTCGTGTTGGGCCACTGGTCCAAACACATTATGATCAGCAGCCGTCAGGTCAGCTCAATCCCCTCTCTAATGCTATTATGACCACATGACACCCAAGGTGATGCACGCAGCATTAGCTTCTATGCAAATCTGGTCCCGCAGGAGGGTAAGCAGAGATCAGGTGGGGCCTCCTCGCCGACTGCTGCGCTTGTTTCATATTTGAAGGGATTTCTCGACAAAGAGATCTCAATCTGCGTCGTTCCCTGAAACCTTTTCAGGTGGAAAACCATGCAGTCGATCTCAAATGGAATCTTTAGACGTCTGAACAAGTGTCAACAGCAAGAGTGTGAGTCTATGAATAAAATACATACCAAAACTGCATTACTTCAGCAGTTTTTACTCATACGACCGAAGGGTTTTAATCCTGCAGAGGAACAATCATGTCTGACTGCATGTCCAAACAAAATGATGGCCGCCTTCTGCTGATATCTGCCGTAATCCTGCATTGAAATTCATTGCTCAAAGACTGTTTACGGCGTAAAAAGAAGACAAGTGGAAAAGTCTGCTGACCATTTTCCCTGCAGTGTTTAGCCTATGGACTGAGGAACATGAGAACTAATGACTAGTGGATAAAGCAGAAAAGGGCTCTGACTAGAATGCTCTGTAGCCTTTGACGTGCTCATAAAACAGCCCTTTTTATAATTTTATTATGATGAAAGATCATATTTATCTGAAGTTATTTAATTTTAACATTTTCACATCATTTATGAAATACTGACATCCTCAACATCAAAGGCTGTGATGGCAAAAATCCAAAACAAATGATTTCAATTGCCAGGATCACTCGAATCACAGAATGAAGTCCAAAAAAGTGCAATGAATGTTGAATATAATTAACAACAAAGTTGGCAGACGGCAGAGCAAACGCTATCAAAAGAAACAGGATCCTTAATACATCCATAGAGTAACTATACAACTGAGATAAAACGCAAGAGATCTGAGGAAAATCTGCGAAGAAAACTAAGACAATCTGGCAAACAGGAAGTGAACAACAAGGAGTATAAATGCTAAGAGGTCTGATTGGATAACAGAAAACAGGTGAGGAAACAAAGGTGGTGGAACATGCTTTGAAATGACCAATCGCATCTTTACAAGGCTTAATTGATGCAAAAGTCAGGCCACTCCCTCCAGGAGCCTGATTGGTGGAGCTGGGTCATCAGAGAGAATCCAGCTCACCTGGTCCTGCGTCACAACTATATAAACTGTTGGCAGTCAATCAGTCTGTTTGTTTGTTGCTGTTTTTGGTTTGTCTTCTCTTTTCCTTAAGTTGTCTTTCAGTTACATATAAAATAAACATATTTTTGTCACAACTTGTATTTGACTTTAGCCTGTAGTTGATATCTAGTGTTGTGTGATTATTTTTAGCAGCATTTTTCAGGTCTTACTGGAAACGTGGAACGATTGTTTGTCAAAGATAGAGTATCACGATGATACTGAGAGCTTTTTCTATGCAGACGTGCTAAATTAAACACTGAAAAGACATTCCCCCCCTTTTAAAACAGACACTATCGGGACAAATTAAAGCTCTCTCAATGCCTCTCTGAAAAGAAGAGGCAATTCAAATCATAAAAGACATGGCAGCGATGACAGGAAGTTGCCTCTAGTGAGCCAAATGCCAAATTACATGCCAGAAAGAGTTCCTTAATTAACATGTGGACCATACAGCCTTTGTCTGAATAGTTTTCGTCAGTCAGACGCTGCAGTGTGAGCTACAGTAATATTGTAGGAGCCGCAGTGACAGAGACGACACACTTTTAATGCTAAGGAGCCATGTAAAAGTCAGCAAAGTGTGAGCGTCTTTGAATGTTAATAGTGTAGATACACACGGTGCTTTTAAGAACCACCCTCAGGTCTCAGTGTGAGACACATTCGCTTCCACTGCAGGCCTCCCGAGTGTGCATGTCAAACACACTTTGAAGTTCTTAGCAAACCGGAGAAAAAAGAGCCCGGTAGTATACCTCAGCAAGACCGGTGCGCTGTGACGGGGGAAGTTGAGAGTGTGAAGGGAAAGTAGGCTGGGGGAAAAGACGAAAAGGAGAAAGAGGAGACTCAGGTGGAGGGGATGGGGGTTTGTGGAGGCATCTCGACTCAGAATCCCCACAGTGTTGTTTTTCTTCCATCACCGTGTGCTTCTTGGATGCTGCATTCTGTCTACTGTCATAATTACAGTGGGGGGGGGGGGAACTATAGGTTATCATTTGTCATCATCATTTGATTATCAGATTTCCCCGGTGCATTTAATGACCTCTGATTACCTCTGGACCTTTGACAGCCGGGCAAACAAGAACACGAAACAACACGAAACAAAAACAAAAAAATGTCTCTTACAGATCTGCTGGTCTCTTGTTTAATTGGTTCGTGACGAATTGTAAATTTATGGTGCAAAAAGTTAATTAAGTCCTGATCCTGTGATCTTGCCCATAGCGCCACCAGCAGGATAACAAATTGCCACTTATCCGGTAAAATATCTCAACATCTACCACATTAATTAGCACAAAATTTGCAGCACACCTTTATTTTACCCGCAGGTTGAATTGTGACAACTTCAGTGATTCCAGCTTTTTTGTTCAGTGCTATCACCAAGTCAAAAAGTCACTTTAAATGTATCCCGAACCAGTTTAACCTGTTCTTCGTGTTTAGTTAGCAAATGTTAGCATGCTAACATGCTAAACTAGGACGATAAACACGGTTAACATCAAACCTGCTTGACATCTACACATTAGAGTTTTCACTGCAGCATTTTAGCAGGTTCATCTTCACCATCACATGATCCCCTGAGGATAGACTCGTCTATTATTCTATTCTAATGATCATTAGCTCTCTTTTAGCACCACCGTAAGCTATAAATGTCCCCCACACAAGCAATTATGTCCTCATCTAAACGGGCAGATTACCATGGAGTTTTATGAGCGCATTCATGCTCCCGAGGGGATGAATCCTTTTTGATTTTAATGAACCCTTGGTGCTCATAACCCTCGCTACGGTTAAGGAACCGCAGCATCCGTTAGCAGAGGCTTCATTTCAGCATTTCTTTGAAACAGGACTCTGCAATGTCTCCGTGAACTTTGCTCTCTGCTGTAAAAAAAAAAGAAAAGAAAAAAAAAAGTGCCGCCACTCACTTCAGTCTGTGAATGAACTCACAGAGGCGAAGACGTAGTAAGTGTCACGCCATGCCGATAACTCATCTGATGCCCACGCTGTGATCCAATGCCGAGGCACTTTCACAAATCGACAGGCGGGGAAAAAAACTACTCTGAGATCAAAAGTGAGGGCATTGCTGAATCAATTTTCACCAGATGACACAAAGACACAGCTCTTGCTGTTTTAAATGGACTCTGCAGGCTTCACCCCGGTGCTCTTAATGCTTTTGATTATGATTTTCCATCAACAGGACGGATTCTGACACCCTCCTCAGAAACTGCTCCTCGTCTCTCCTCAGAAGCCACGTACAGTACAGTATGGCTCTCCGGGTATTTTCACTGACTGCAAACACTTACTACTCTTTATTATATCCCCAGTACTCAGTGTCCTCCTCTCAAGCCAGCCCTGCAAACCTGCACGTCTTGCATGTACATGCACGCACAGACACACATGCATACGCTGCCCCCTCTGAGCATAATATAATTGGACAAAGATTTGAAATAACAGCATCTCCCGATGGAGAGAGTTTCTCTCCTGGCAGCAGCAGTAAATTGATAATCCACTCTGTAAAATACTCCTGGGGTCTTTTCACTCTCATGTGGAGATGCTGTTGAGCTGGTAGCATGCAGCATCATTCAAATCTCCATATCTCACACCGTCTAATCCTAATTGGCCGTAGCTGCAGGGCCAGAAAATGGTAACATGTCAATAACGCAATTAATTAAATGACACGGGCTTTAATTTATTTGCTACAGTATCCACAAATCTAGAGTGTTTTGCCGCTGCAAGGCTGAGAAAGTTTTGCTTGATAATCTGAAGGCTCTTCTACCCTGGATGACTAATGTAATGTTGTATTGTCATGACAACAAAGCTTACTTGCCTCCACAATAATCTGTGGAAAAGGTTGCTATGTGGATCTCTCTATACTCGGAGACCTTTTTTTTATTTTTTTTTATCATCCCAGCTCAGAGAATGATCATTTTATTTCACTGTCACTGGAAGAACCAAGAGGAAGCAAAATATGAGTTAAACTTCCCTGATTCTAAACTGATGGAGGAGAGAGGGAGAAAACGGATGAGTGGGTGGAGACGAAAGACCCGTCTTTGGAGAGGAGCCAAAATGCATCCCGGTACAATTCTCCACAGGTGTAATTAGCTGTGCATCTGGACAACAGTGAGAATGAGAGCAACGCTTTACATGCGTAATAACGACAGGGTGTGCAATCTGGCTGTCGACATTCCTTTATGGTGGAGGGTCTGTTGAGGGAGAGTGATGGTGAAAGGAGCGTCCCCACCAGAGAGCAGTCCAGCAAGCTTGCTAATCCTTTTGCACAGAGCGATGAGATACTGTAGTTAGTCAAGTGACCTTGGCTGTATGTTAGGAGGATATTACCACAGGGCTGTACGCCTCATGCTGGGAGATACTGCTATGTGGTGCAGACACTGCAGCTGAAGCCCAGCATGCATGTTCTCTCTGTGTAAAAATAAAAATCATGTGAAAGTCTCGTATTCTGGTGCACTGCATAGAACATTTTGAATGCAGTTACACTTTATATAGAAGGTTATTTCAGTCTAAATGATCATTTTCCATTTTCCACAAGCATTTTTTTTCCCCCTGTGATGATGTTAAAAATGAGCCAAATGTAAAGCCTTGGATGCTAAAATCTATTTAATTCCCTCATTCAACTACTGCATCATCTCCAAACATGGGCAAATGGCGGAACATATTAAATTAATTGAATACCTTGAACCCTTTTTAAGCAACTATACTTAATACTTTCAGAACTTTCAGTGCATTAAACTCATTGAAGCAGCGGTTCATTGCAGATTTGATATATGCCTGTGCCTCAGGACACTTGGATATGCGTTAGTGACTTGAGACAAGAATAAAAATACCGCCTTGACTTTATGGTGTCTAATGGCAAAATAAAATGATGAAACTGCTGTAATGTTTCTCTGGCAAGCACACTCCCTTATCCACGAGTGATAGATGTAGTAAAAAAAAAAAACACAAAAAAAACTCATTTGACAAAGTTTGAGACCACAAAATCTGCCTTCCATTCACTGTTAATTGAACATCTCCAAGCAAGCATTTGGCGAGCATTGTTAATGTTCGCAGTATTGATTGGCCTGTTCGGGCCCTGCAGACTAACACTGGCAGCGCTGCAGAAAGTGCACAAATCCAATCTTGCCCCCCCCCTTTTCTTTTCTTTTTTTTTGTAATTACAAGCTGACATTATTATTATTATTTCATGACCTGGGGACAAAGGCATGCCACCGAAAACATAAATCAGCAAAGGCTGTCAATCGAAGAATGAACCAATTAATCTAAATTCCTAAAAAAAAACTTTGGGAAAAGCAGCCTTCAAAGCAGCTTTGAAATACTCATAAAGTCTCCAGTGACAGTTCGCTAAACCCCTCTCTCTCTCTCTCTCTTTGGGATCGTCCAGTCTTAGCTTAGCAACTGTGACTATATGGCAGCAAATCAAGGTTTGGATTTGTCAGTGGTGCACATGGGCTGTAGTGAGAGTCAAAGTTACCATTAGCAGCTTTCTTACTCTTTCTATAGGTGCCTCTACAGATAAAAAAAAAAAGTCAGTGGCGCTAAAGGCTAATTTAATTCTCTACCATAGCAGAATAAGAGCAATCAGATGACATCATTAATGAGCTGCAGTCAAACATCCATTAGTGGAAAATGACGTGATGGAAATATGACATTATTGTTTCATTCTGCTGTTCATATACAGATGAATGGAAGGACTTGGCTCAAATCATATCAGCTCATTATGTAATAATTGTGACAAGGCAACCTGCATGCTACCAGCTTATGCTAATGTTAGCAGCTTCATGTTGTTCTTTTGAATTCGGGGAAGTTAAGACTCCAGCAACCTCAGCCAAGTTTGTTATCTGAGATTATTATTGACTCACTCAGTAGTTTAGTTTCTATTCGACCAGCCATTTTACATGTAATGTCAAAACATACAACTTAGTTATTGTCTACAAACATAATGCGAGCTATCTATGACTGCTTGGTTTACGCTAATATTATTAGGCAACCAATCAGAGGCAGAGTATGGATGGTATCCACAGTAGTACTGATGTGGAAACTGTTTCCATGGGACAAACAGAGGCTGCCTCTGTCTTTTTGCATCTTTCATTCCATCAATTGCATATTTAAGACCTCTTTTATACAATTCTTATTTTAAAACAAGTCGGCTGGAAACACTAAAAAGTCAGAGCCAGAGACGGCATTTTCAACCAATTCATGGAGCTAATTATCTTAATTGTCTTGTTAACCACAGTTGATAAAAATCTGTCGCTGGCTGGTAATACGAAGGCTCCTCTAGTGTGACACCAAAGACCCAGGTTTTAAAAGATGAGGAAGAATATTCTGCATAAAATCTGCCTCAGTTATGAAAGCTGCATGTCTGCTGTAAGAGGCAGGAGCTCATTTGATTTCATGGAATAATGATTTGAATTAGAACCACAAAAGGTGGAGTTCCTATTTTCTCCATTTTATTCTATTTGTGTCATAAAAATTTGAAACCACAAAGAGTGCACTTAATATTTTAAATGCAATATCACGAGCCAGTGGCTTGGTACACAACACCATGGCAACCAATGACCTTAATATCCACCACCATCACCACCGCAGATGTTAGCAAAAGCCAGAAAAAAAACAACAAGATTTTACTCACTCCAAATCCATTTCCATTACCCCACTCCCAGTTTAACCATGTTGTCTGCACTTCCCCACACATTATTCCCACTAGCCTTTGCACACACGCGCTCACAGCCAGCAGACGTCATTCCTCCTTGTATGTTCAGCTGGCCTGTCAAGTCTCCATCCAGCCAAGTGCCCATCTGCTGATCCTAAGACAGCATGCAAATCTCAACCAGAGAGGACATTTTTTTTTTATCAAATGATGAACTTATCTGCATGCAAACAGTGGTTTTGAGGGGCCTCTGGGGGTCCGGGGCCTCAAGGCGTTCTACAAAAGTGTCTGTATGAGCATCTCGCTTTTGCTTTGCACTTTCTCTCAACTTAGTATAATGTTTTATTTTATAATCCCCTCGGCACATAATGCCGTCTGTCTGTCCCTGTATCTGTCTGTGTGTAAACATTTATTTTTTTGTCCAGGGCATATCTTGCAAACTATGCATACAAGCATCAACAAACTTTATTATATATTAATCATAATAAGTAGTTGTGGCTTTAGATATTTTAGATTTAATGTAAATTTTATAATCCCCTGGCTTGTGATGCAGTGGGAGACATAGACGAAGCAGTAGCTGCATGTGTCTGTCTGTAAACATCTTTAGTCTGGAGTGTCACTCAAAAAAAACGTTCAATGTCTTTTCATGAAACTTGGCCAACAAATCAAACGTATGCAAGATTGGTACCTTGTAGTATTTAGAGGAATTTAAACATTTTTATTTTTCTCTTAAGGGGGAAAATATTCAACATTTTTTTAGTGTGGAGTGATTTTCTAGAGCCGAATCTGCAACAAATGGAACATACACATCGACCACGTGCTGGAAACGGTGCCTTTTGCTATTTACGATTACATTTTTTACAATTTTTACTTTTTGCATTTCCATGGCAACAACTCATACCTACTCTTAAAAAAAAGACTGAGGATCATTTTTGAAGCACATCTTGTAAACTGTGTATTCTTTCTTTGATGACACACATGCATGAAAGGAAAAATGATTCCTTGTTTCCAGAGCACATCAGAGGATTTCTTATAAACTAGGCATTCTTCCTTGACTAATTTTACATTATGCAGTAACTCTCATTGAACATCTCATTTTTCATTAAAACAATGGTCGGTCAACTTCGATCAAATCGACTCAAGAAAAAAACAACTTTTTTTTTGCCCTCTTTTCCTCACTGTTGGCAGCAAAACTCTTGCAAAGAGATAGAAAAACATATTTAGTCGCAGACATGTATAAATCAGCCCCTTTTTGAGGATTTGTTGTGAATGTTTCCAGCTTTCATAAAGCAGCCACATTCTTCTCAAAGCAATAAATTGGTTTTTAGTGGCCTCAGGGGTGAAGATGAGCAGTCATCCTGCCAATAAGGGAATAAATCTGACCAACAGGTATATCTTCAGGCCTGAGGCTATTATGGTTGAGTGAACTTTAGCTTTGACTGGCTGCAGTTAAGCCACCGCTCACCTCTATTATCCTATTAGTTTGCTGCACTTATGGAATCAGCTGCAGTGGTCTCAGAAGAGAGGTCCACATTTTATGGATCTAAGATTGCGCCAATTTACACTCATATTAATGGGATATCATTGGCGGGGCATGTAGAATAAGATTTATCAATAAAAGGTTGTAATAGCCACTTGTAATTCCAGTAAAATAAGTGGATGTGAGATATTAAGATGGCCCGTGAATGGAGATTATTCATTAGTGTGTAGGCGCTTATTGTTCGTTCCTGCAGCAATAAGCTGGAGGCTACCAGGACCTGGTCACGCATGCCAAAAAATCCTGGTGTGAGAGAGTGTGAGAGAGGATGCTGAGGGGCGTAGCGGTGTTGTGCCCCTCATGGTCAGCGCTCAGGATTTAAAATGCATGCCTCTCGCTGCCTGGGAGCGACTGACGGCATAGGCGAGAAACTATTCCCGTCCTCCTTCGCAGAAAGACGCGCGGATGCGCTCGTTCCAGGAGGGCAGTAAACCTCCTCCCGGTGTTTTTAAAAAAAAAACATTTTTAAAAGAAGGCAGTGGAGTGAGGTTGCCAGTTTGGAGCTTGTTTCCCCCCTTTTAAATTGGACCGTTCAAGCTGTGGCTGCGCTGATTTGAGGGCTTTTTGTTCTCCGTGAAGCAGCCGCCACACCACCGCACGGACATAACGGGACTTCACGCGCAGATCCGGCTTGACTTTAAGTGAGTATCGAAGCACAACGCATGCTTTTAAACCCGCAAGACCACACTAGCATCCCCTTATATTCTAATTCTAGGCTTTTATTCTCGCTTCTTTAAACAGAAGTGTTCCAAGTGCTGCTGACCAGGAGTAACTTTCTTCTCCAGAAATAGATGTCAGGACAAAAAGATTTTGTTGTCTTGGAGATTTTAAATCACGCCTTGATATTTGGTTGTAGTTTTAAGGGATTATGATTAATTTAATAATTCATCCTCCCTTTTAGGGCTCATTTAAAGCGTGTTTGTGCCTATTTGTCTTCTTTTTGCTGTTCCCAGCCATCAGCCCCTATACTGTGGTCTCATGCTGAGAACTTCTTCCTGAGGAGTGGTTTTGATTTCTTGGCTTTGTGTGTCGTGGGGGCAGCTGTCTGACTTCAAAAAGACTGCATGTACCATCATCCACTGTGGATGGAGCTCGAGCAACTGTTGAATACACAGCAGATGTGCAGAGGAGACATTTCTGTGCTGCACACATTACAGTAGGTGTGTTTGACTGGTGTCCTGGAAGCGGCCTCAATTATAGAAAAACAGCAATTTCCTCTGACAGAAATCCGTTTAATTTCTTGTAAACATTAATCACTCTGTGTCTCATTGTCATTGTGATATCCCAGTGTGAGTAAACTCCAGTTTTATGGGTTACGAGTTCTGAAATTATCCTCTCTGTTGTGTATTTTGCACGAGATGTCACCTCATTTGCTAATGAAGGTGTCAGCGGCGCGCTGGTTAATTTTCTGCTGAACCCTCTCCTCGCCATTATAAATAATAAGCAAGTAGAATAAATTAGCTCATCTGGCTGCTCATCACAGTTACAATCAGACTGGATGGCATGACCTTGGGGGACTGTGCTGCAGTATTTAGTGAGGAGGGTGGCAGAGATGGAGATGGGGCGCTTTGGTGGCATCCATTATCAAGGAACCCAATTACATCTGGAAATTGCCATAAGCAATTGCCATCTGTTACAATTTGAGAGACAAGAGGAGCTAGTTTGAGAGAAATGGGTATCATCCTGATAATGCACTCTTCCAGTGCAGGTTTCCTCCATCTGCATATAAAGTTATAAAAGAGTTATTCCTCTGTAAGGGAAGCCTTTCAACAATAGAGCAAGGAAGATGCAATGAGGGACTGTGAATCATGGGAACTCTCACCAGCTGCCAGCCAGATGAAGACATGCTGCAAGGAGAGGTCGAATGAAAATGCGGTCCTCTTAAGCGCCCGACACATAAACGTAGACGCTTTCCACAAGGGCGTCTAACGTCTCATTCAAAGTTTTTGCAAGTTTTTTTTCTGAACGATCCAACTCCCAGTTTTAAGAGATTTCCTGCAAGGTATATCCCCTAGTCTTATGCTGCCATGGTGTGAAGGCTAAGTTAAGTCAGTGTGGGTTTTACTGTAATCAGTCATTCAGCTCTGGCATTCAGACTCCCAGCTCCAGACAGGGGAAGAATCCGTAGCTCACCGCAGACCCAATCAGACCTTTTAAGTGCACTGCTTTCCAAAGAGGTCTGGGACCAAGACTCTAGTGGCAAAAGCAAAAAAAAAAAAATGTTTCATGGACAGCATGTACAAATATGTCTCACTCATTGTGTCTTTTGTTCAGGCCTCGCTGTCTTTTTCCCTTCACAGTATCCCCCTTGGACTTCCTCCTGGCTTTCTGATTTGCCCTCTGTTTCCACTTAACAGTCCTGGCTATTTTCCAAGAAACTCCTCAGCTATACATGCATTTTTTTTTTTTTTCCCCTATCATGAGCAGACTTATAGTCAGGCACATGTGGAAAGTACATGACGTTCACAGCATCTTGCAAGGTGATCGCAGATAAAGGTTTAGATCATTTAAATAGGAATTGCCTCTGCAGTAAATAAACCCTTCCTGTGATTGATGTCTCAATCTTTCCCCGGCGCAATCAGCGATGTCGAGACCAAAAATCACTCCTGCAATTAGTCTTGTCGAATTACTGGGTAGCTTTTATCTGTGATTTTTTTTTTAAAAAGCCTATTGGCAGGTGCCTTTGGAGGAGCAGAGGTAGGGATTCCACAGCTGGTGTATTTCAAGAGGGGTTGATGCATTATGTAAAAACCACACTGTGCTGTGCTGCAGATGTTGCTACCTTATGATGGCCAACTCAGCATCTCCACATCAGAACATCCTCAGGAGTTTTCCTCTTTTCCTTCCCCCTTCTCATGGACACATGCACTTCCATGAGACTTCCATGCACTTTGCTGACCAACCAGTCTGATCTCTGCTAACTGTCCCCCTTGCTGTCGTAACCATTTTCTGGTGCAGCTAGGGAGAGAGGGAGCATCGCCCCGTCAGCCTGAGTGTCATCATCAATGTAAAACATCATCTGTATCTTTCATTCTCGTGTTGACAGGCCTGCAGCATCTCTGACCTTGTCAAGAGGCATGCCTTCATTCTTTGCTCAAATAGAGACTCGCCTGTACAACATGTTGGCCATTCATAAGCTCTCACTCTACAAGGCTTCTGCTCAGGATTAATGTTACTCGCTTGCATGCTTTTCAGGTCCTTTGCTTGTCCTCAGTAAGTAAGGGGGAAGGGAAAAGATTTTGTGAGTGGGCTTGACATGCGTCTTTTCTGTGGGTTTATTTGAAGGAAAGGCTAATTGTTATGCCTCAGAGGTCCATTGTTAATTTGAAGTTATCTCAGGCAGCTCTCACACGGGCACCTCTCTAATTGGCAGTCGAAGCCGTGCACCACCTGGCCTAGCCTTTAACTCTCCAGGTGCTTCGAGCTAAAATCGTGGGCCTTGGCGTTGTGTGGGTATGGCGCCTTAAATGAAGACAGACAGCCAAAGAGTTGGAGGGAGAGAGGTATAAGGAAAGAGGAGGAAAGCCACCGAAGTGTGGAGGCCAACTTTGCTAAAATGACGGCTCAGCAAAACAGCAGTAAAAGGTTATTTCATGCTGTTTAGTTAAACCAAGCTCTCGAAGCTGGCATGAGGAAAAAGCTCAGAGAAATTAATATGATCTTTTTCTTTTTTTTCTTTTTTTTTTTGAAGGTTGGTCATTTTGTCCAGACAACGTTCCGTTCTTGCTTTGCCAACCTTTACACATACATGAACCATGATAAATAGTTGTGCTTTAGTGTTTTGAGTTTCCAAGGAAAGATGATTTTAAGTCGACTCTGAAGGTTGTTCATCTTCTCCACAATGTATATCCAAAAGAATATACACTCCTCTGGGCTCCCTTGGTGAAATGATGATGATGAGGTAATGTTCTTTGCTCTTAAAGCTGCAGTATGTAACCTATATAAAAACTGCCTTTGGTCATATTTTCTAAAACCGTCACTATGTACTTACTGTTGTACATGATATACATGATGTGAAAAAAAGTGAAAAATCAGACTCCTATAGTCCCATCTAGTGCTCCTAATGCCATTTGGAATCAAGGAATCAAGGACTTTTTATTGTAGTTGCCACAGGATGTACAAGACATAAAGGGAAACAAAATTCCGTTTCACTACAACTCCCTTTGTAAGTGTAAAAACATTAGAAAGGCACTTATATAGAAAAATACAGTAAAATAAGAACATGCAACAACAATATATAAGAACCTGAGGGTTGTTATTATTTACATATGCAGGGTTTGACATTTTTACACCATTAAAAATGTTCATAATATGTCTTGAAATAAATAAATAAATGTTTTCATAAACATTACGTTTCAGTTTCAGCTGCAGGCCTGCAGTTATTTAAGAAAGAAAATGTGAAATGAGTAATGGGGAGGGGGGGGCCTCTGCCCCAGTGGAGCTTTCTGTCTAGCAACGGCCCTGATCGAGACATAATGCAGCTGCCTTTCACGTTGAAGTGGAAACTCACTGGGAGCTCACAGAGTAACCTGAATAGTGCAATATTCTAACATGATGTAGAGTCGTGTTGTGTCTCTGCTGTGGGAGACAAACTCGCCCAATGCATCTCATGAATTTGCCCGATGACAACGTCAATCACCGGGTCTTGTCCTTAAAAACACCAGACAGGTGTGTCTTGTGTGTGACACATGTGATGAAATGTGCCTTGCATCGCTGTGCTCTGGAGGACAAAAGACCTTTTGTCTTTTCACATCACAAAGTCAACAGGCGTGTATTGTCTCGCTGCTCCAGCATTTAAAGTTCACTGTAATTCCCAAATGTGTCGCCCCTTTGTTCTGCGATCACAATGCGGATTTGAGAAGTGAAGCGGATTTAGACAATTGACTATATCTTGATTGGCAGAGAGAAATGTTTGACAGTGCTCTGTAACTGTCTTGTGTTAGCGGCCTCAGGCAGAATGTTTTAACGTGGCACAGCAACACAGAGGAAGATCTAGATCTGAGTAATTTGTTGCTGTAGTTTATTGTTCCAGGAGCTCTTGTGCTCAAGCCTCGAGCTTTGGCAGCATGTGTTGTCTGTGTGCGTGTCATTTCAGCCTACATATACCGTCTACATATACAGAATACATTCAGGGAAAATGAGTCATTTCCAGCTTATGCAACCGATGTTTCATTAGCAATTTAGCAGCAGCAAAGATAAGAAATTGCAAAGTTGCAAATGATGTTTAAAAAATACATAATAACAGACACAAAGTCACAAAGAATTGCAAAGTAAAGAGACTAATCTAAAGATTAAAGACTAGTTATAATAAACAGACCTATCACTGCTATAATTACTGACAGTAGAATCATTACTTCCACTAATTCTCCACTGCTACCATCGTTAATAACAGTTCATTAATTAAACATACTCTGGAAAACAGCGTCTCTATTCTGTGAAAAAGACTTCTTGGCTGGACCCACAGAGTATTGTAGCTTAATTTTGCTCTGGAGGTCATTCCAGGAATAATGAGTGGGAGAAATGTAAATACTCCTCCATGCCTGACTGCCAGAGCACTAAGAATACCTGAGACAAGCCAAATTTATGATTTAGCCTACATAATGACATGCTTAGTTTTAATACAGGCAGGAGTGGGCTGCAAAAAGAGGCTTTAATGCTTTAATTTTAAAAAAGCGTGGCGTCCGGAAATGTAAATCTAATCTAGTCTAAATCCATTTACCAGATAAAGGAATAATTTAACATGAAAATGAATAAGATGAGGAGATCGATATCAATCCTGTTTATGCATTGCAAGAATGAAGCCGGAGAAAAGACAAAACTAGTGTTAAAAATAGCAGCACCTCCAAAACTGACTACAGAATTAATTATTATTTGATTGAATGTGTTTGCTGGAACTATTTTGCAAGTGTATGCAGTTTGTGGAAGCCTTGTATTCACAGGTAGGCCCCGAGGTTTTGTACCATCGTGCTTGAGCGGAGACTAAAACCTTTCCTCTAGCAATTGCATGCTACATCTGGAGGTGCTGCAGATACTGGGCAGGTGGATGAACTGTTTAAATAGCTCCTCATCTTGAGTCATCCTTGTCATTTTTACACCTCAATAAAATGTGTTACAATATAATAAGTGAGCTTTATGCATGCTGCTATACTGTAGGTGTGATTTTTAGCTTTAAACAGAGTCCAACTTCCTCGTCCCCCCAGCATCAATCTTTATGCAAAGCTAGGCTAAACCACATCCCTGACTCAAACTAACACAACAATGGATGAATGTATCGTCTAATGAAGCTGATATGGTGCACATGTTAGCAACGTTTTGGGCTCTGCTGAGCTCCACCAGCTCCTCAGGGAAACATCTGGCTCTTGAGCTGCTAAATGCTCCGCTATGTTCATGCAAACTCGATGCTGCAGGTAGCATATAGGGCGAGTTTTTAAGTACTTTTGCACTGAAAACAGCTCTGTTGAGGACTGAAAAGTCATCTCATGTCTGGATAGCATGCCACTATTAAGGAGATTTCACATTTCATTTCACGTTTTAAGCATTTTGCATTAAATTTAACAGCATCTGCATTTAATGCCATCCACACTGATGAGTTCAGGAAGGAAGGAGGAAGGGACTAAAGTTAAAAGAGGGTCAACGACCCATTCATCATCCTCTTCATGCTGCATCACCTGACTCTCTTGGCATGATGACATTCATATACTGAAAATGAGATGGGAAAAGTTTGATCCAGGTGGCATTAAATGACACGCAAAAAGCCCAAAAATGCATTGGTGCAACATGCAAAACGTTTAAAGACATTGGCGTGTAATTCATGTTATTTAGTGAGACCAGGCTGGTCGAAGATCAGACTGAACCAAATCAGTATCTAAAGTTTTGGCCGGTAAAATCCAAAATAATGAGTTTAAAGATGATCTAATTCAAGTGCTAAAATTTTCCAAAAAGCTACCTCACATTCACACTGAGGTTGTTACTTGCAGTGAGTTCTACTAATACTGAGAATTACTCAAAAATACTTAAAACTTGTCAAAATGCTGCATTTTCAGTAGCTGAATAATCAATCTGTGCACAGTCTAGTTTTGTAAACTTCCAAAAGAGGTCCTTGAAACACACCAGAATGGCTGCAGGTCTTCATCAGAGCGCTATACAACACAAGCTGGATGGCTGCTGTAATTGTTCTGAATAATGACTGTGTTCAGTAATTCTCTAACCAGTGGTGGCAGGACATCTGGCTGACGTTTGTGTGGGTATAGCATGGATATCACAAGTCTACAGGCTCTGTCTAATTTTCTACTTTTCATTGCCTCGAAGGCTCAAATGAAAACCAATTAAATCAAACTGGTTTTCATTCATTTTCCTTTGGATGTTCTGATGCTGATGAGCAAAAGGTAAAAAAAAAAAAAATGAGAGGCAGCTAATTTCTGACAATTTATTAAAAATGGAAAATGAAAAATTCCTGCTTATGTAATGGAGCACGCCCTGCGCTTATGCTTTGATAACAGCCATGACCCTTTTTTTTTCTTTTCTTTTTTGGATTACTTTGCTGCATTTGAATCTGGGATGTGTCCCCCATTGCTCTGATCAGACTCTGAGAGGTTTCTCTATGAGCTGTAGTTCAATCCACAGAGTGTGTACAAATGTAAAAATGCAGGATAAAGATCTTTCTCTGTCTCAGCTGGTGGTTCAATTGGCTGTCGGCTTTTCTTTTGCTGTCCGGTTGAAAAATGGCTTTCTTTTTTTCACTTCAGTTTTATGTTTTTGTTCTAGAGGGCAGCAGATTTTCATCCAAAATTTCGTGGTATTAGGAGCCATTCATCTTCCACGCGCTCCTGACCAGCTGTGCAGACCTGTATGCTGCAGCACCAGTCAAAGCAAACCAGTGTCATTTACTGTTGATTGATTAATGGTGACTGGAGTTTAATTAATCCCAATTACTTTGGGGTAAGGAATTATCTCCCACCATGAGCAAAGTGAGGAGGGAGATACAGGAATGGGTTACATCTAGTCTGTCACGTCTCGTTTCCGGAGCCCAACTCACATACAATTCAATTTCTTTTTTTTAAACACCAATCATAATATGAATTTTCACCCTTTGCTGCTTCGGGACTTTTGTCATGTTTATTTCCTCCGTTTCCATGGTTACAAGTTGGACTCACTCTGGTGGTTGGTTTAGTTTCCGGAGCAGATCAGATTTAATATTCAATATTTTTCAGTGAAACTTTCTACAAGTATTAAAGTGGTGCCTTTTGCTGTTTTGGGATTTCAGTCATATTTATTTTCTTTGTTTCCATGGTTACAACTTGAACTTAGGCTCATTCTGTGAGTGGGATTTGTCTCAGATGAGGTTCCTAGGATGTAACTCAAAAACTCCAACTTCCAACTTATTGATTCCAAGTCTTAAAGCTTTAAGTTAGTTTTCTACAATATAAAAACATTCCCTCGGAGGGGATATGAGTGTTTCATGCTTGTATGTTATGTTGACTAACTATGGAGTAGGCTTTTGTTTTTTCATGATATTTACTAAAGGCTTGAAAAACACCCAAGTTACTTTATGCTGGAGGACCCAGGCACAGTGATAGGCTGTTGTCTTTCTTCAATAAAACACACCCGTGGCCTGGGATCCGGTATTTTATGCTTGTTAGTCATTCATTTACCCACCTATTTATTCACTTTTCCATGACTGTGTTCATAGGGTTCATCAGGAGGCATTGAAATATGTGACACATCGAACCAGGGTCATTCACTCTGCTCCTCTTTGCAACGCTGCCGATCTGTGTGGGCCGATTGGTGTCTATGCAGCATTTTGTGTCCTTGTCTGTGTTCATGTTTCATTCATTTTAAAATATGGCGTCAAACCAGCAGCATCGTGGAAGACTATAAGCCTTACGGCTGCATCCAAGTCTGGATTTGCACATTTCCAGTTGCAAAAGGCACAATTTTAATGGGGACTCACATAATTAACAAGCAAACCGTGTCTCAATAACCTGCAGCAAGTTATAAGATTTCAGCGGCTATGACGGCTGTCACAACTGTAATTCATATTTTTCTCATGAGTTTGCATAAAGAATCCATTGAAAAGAAAAGAAAAGAACAAATTAAACAATCGAGACAGAGCATGTTTAGCTTTTAGCAGTTAGCTTTAGATGCTTGTGGGTGTTTTTTTGTTCCTGTTGGTTGTTTCCAGTCTTTATGCTAAGCCAAGCTCGCCGTCTGTTACTGTAGATGATTTTATTTTTAACATACAGACATCCTCTGAGATCCATCTTCTCTAGTAACTGAGTGTGTATTTAATAGGAGCCAAATGCACAATTTAAATAATTCATACATAAACACGTCGCTCCTGTAGCCCATATATCTTCCTCAGTGGTTTGCATTGTTGCAGAGCAGGCATACCCTACAACCATGTGTGTCCTCATTTGGATGAAAACCAATAATGTGAACGTGCTGGCACCAAATTTATTAAAAAAAAAGAAAGAAAAAGAAAAGGCTGAAAAATGCCTATCAAAATCTCATTTAAAAGATGTTAAATTCTCCATGTCCAAAAAGGTTCAATCTTTTGATAAATATTTCTTGCTCTTTCTCTGTGTTGCTAGTCAAGTTCGCAAAAGCAATTAACATACTGTGAATTTTGGGCTTTTTTTCACCTAAGTACAATAATATTGTCTGCGTAAATACTTACAGGATACTCTCTTGTCTTCCTTCCTCATATTGTTTTTCTAGTAATAACTATAACAAAACAACACTGTAATTTACACGCTGTACTCTAATGCATCACTGCATCTCAAATAATATGAATTTTTCCCTAGTTTTTCTTATACTAATGGATTTAAGAGGTTTTAATGTAAGTACTGTCATTTGATTATGTGCTATATAGTAAAGACTGAGTTACTTAAGTCACTGTTGTGTTTGGTCTCATCCACTAAACTTCCCCACAGTGAGACTGACTCCATCCCATTTCTTACAAATGGAAGCACAAACTTGTGCCTGTGTGGCTTTCAAACTGTGTAACTTTCATTCTAATTGATCAAACAGCTAAATGTGTCTGTGTCACCGCTACAGAAGTCCACAGACTGAAGAAAACGAAAGAGACAGCTCCTCACCTCCTGTTAATCAAAATGACCTGAATCCTTAAGAAGGTACAAAAAAAAAAAAAAAAGTTTCTTTACAGAGATGGGAATCACACCTACAACTTTCTCATCATCAAAGTAAACACCATCTCTTTGTCAGATTAGGCCCTGACACCTCACAGGGGCTGCTAATCAGCTTAAAGGATAATACCACCATTATTGAGTTTTCCTTATCGCCGGTGGGAAGTGATCTCCTGTATCCACCCTGACCATGTCTCCTCACTCTCTACAAATTGGAATTAACTTCTTTTATTGCTTTTATCAGGAGTGTAGACTTAGTATTTTTGCCGTTATCCACAAGATTGAAGTTGATGAAAGTCAGCAAAATGAAAAGCACGTCTCAGTCAAGCTTTTCCTGAATGCACCGCCTCCCCCTCATTCCATTCAAACATGACCCGAGGGTGAGGTGCTATTTCATGATGTATAATAAAAAGCTGGGACATACTGACATTGATGGAATCAGTCCTTTTAATGGCTTATAATGAAAATAATGTCATTCATTCATTTTCACTACCCTATATACAGTATATAGTAGGTCTCTGATAAATGCTATATATTTGTTTCTGCTTCTTGGATGTGGATAAAGAAAAGCCTCTAATACACATCAGCCATCAGCTTCTTCTGCTCCAATCAAATTTCCCCACTTTAAATCTTAGAATTAGCCTAAATTCACTGCTCTCTGATTGGCGCTTAGGTTTGTAACGACAATCAAAATCACTATACATACCACACCAACGATAAATACTAAAAAACAAATACTTTACACTCAATTATTTAGTATTTACTGGTACTTTTTTGAACCAAATATTTTTGTTTCCAGGCAACATTTTTCCAAACGAATAAAGAGCTGCATCTAAGTACAACACAGAAGTCACAGGGAGGAGGTCAGGGACGATTGCTGCTTCGTTATCAAGCTTGTTCATTTCTGAATGCATAATAGCTCATATCAAGTCCGATCAACACAGAGAGAGACAAACAATAATCAAGATTCAAGCTCTTAAACGTTGATTTCAGTGGAAGATCACCACAGAAATACAAAAATCATACTGTTGTTGATAGGACGTGTCTACGTGTCTCATTAATGCAGACTGTATAACTAATTAACTCAGAATATTCCTTCCCCCGCTGGCAACAAGACAGGCGTTAATGGCAGCGCGGTGTCTGTCCTTCATTTTCACACACATGAGGCATGATCACAAATATTGGACCATGATCAAATGCTCCCTGTGGCCCACGACTACTTATTGATCAGCGGTATGGATGCACATGGCTTCACATTAGAGTGATTTGAGGCGCTGACATTTGGACACCGGTGTCAAGGATGTGCCGTAAACTCAAATTAACCGAGCGTTGTTTATCTACGGGCTCCAGTTTTCTCACCTTTTCAGGCTGATTCATGATAGGAAGCTACAGCATACATCAGGAGCGGTTAATATTTGATGAGGACACGTTATTTGAGGCTGCTATACATCAGCATGCATTACCGAGAGGCTGGGGGATCCTTGGGAGTGGGAATCCATGCAAACAAAGGGTAGACGGTGGATTTAAAAAGTGTTTGAGGCTTTATGCAGCTGTTTTAAAGGGGTAACCATTCTTCAAAAAACTGGAGAGCAGCCTCAGAGAACACACACACACACACACTTTAAAGTCTTTGAAGCGCTCTAAAAGCAGCCGACTTATTTAGAATTCACTGAGGGATACATCAACTCATGGATATATGAGCTACAGGTAAAACATGGCAGACAGAGGCCGCTAGCAGAAAACGAAAAAGACACATTTCCTGCTAAATATTAAAAAATGTCCCCTTCAGACGATAAGACCTTCACCTCAAGCTAAAATGTTCCTGCTGAAGGAAATCCCCCACAAATTCTCCTTCTCAGCTCAAAGGTATATTATGTATGATTTATGTAAAATAGCACCCCCTGCAGTCACAACACACAGAGACGAATCAAAATCACAACCACCACCATGTGTTTGACCTTTATGGAGGAATTCATGCAAAATAGACGATAGACTTTGGTGTCTCCTTACCTCTAGTAGTGCCACCAGCAACATCGACACATTAAGAGCGTCTCAAAAACGACTGTATGACTTTGGGTGTCCCTTAACTTTTAATGTGGCATCATCATCACCAGGCCAACATCCGTCTATTAGTTTGGTTTATGACCAAAACACCTGCAGATCTGATGACAGTCCCATCAGCCTCAGCTGTACTTTGTGTGTCTGGTACTAATTAGTAGATGATGGAGCTGCTCGTAAAGCTCCGAGCAACTGTAAAAAAGTTCCATTCAACACATATCTGTATCACAATTCTTTAAATAATACATTGAAGGAACCCTTATCAAACATGGTAGTTTAAAAAAAGAATATCAGCTAATGTATTATCATAAACTCATATAAAAGATTGTAATTGGCCTCAGAAATCAAACATCAGTCAGAAAATGTGAGACCTTGACTTGTATAGAGGACCTGCTTTTATAGTTTTAAAACCTTGATCATTGAATCATGGTGTAATTACCTCCACCGTCTGTCTTTTTGTTGATGGGTTGTTTTGGTTTTTTTAGCAGGATTACACAAAACTAAAGGGACGGATTTCCACATATAAAAAAATGGTGCAAATATGGAGCAAAATATTGGAGGAGAGATTTTGGTGCGTATCCAGATAAATAAACAGATCCAGGATGGGGGTTTTTTTCTACTTTTTTTTTATTTTATTTTTGCAATTATGCAAAACCTACACTACAGATTTCCACGAAATGCCAGGTAGCATTAACTGATCTCTGGAGACACTGATAGAACTGCAGATCATTTTACAGACCAATTTACAGCCTATCCAAGGTGTGTGATGAGGATAATAGGTCTAGAGGATGTGGTGCACAGGAAGAGGGATTAGAGCACAGATGATATTCTGAAAATGTGCTTTTTTTATGTGTTAAACATTGAAAGACAGCATTATTACACATAAAAGACACAGATGCTTCATTGCTTTATTTATTTGATTGTTTGTTTGTTGTTTGGTTCATCATGATTGGACAGCAGACTGTTTACAGATTTCATTCGTATTGAATAAAGGATTTTGATTGACATTTAAAGGCAGTTTCATTTTCTGAAGCTACTTTAAAGACTTTATCATTATTAGATTTCATCAGTTCTTATTTGTTATTAACACAGTTTGAGTATTCATGCGATTCATTATATTTCACTATTATCATTGTCAGCATTGTCAGCTTTTATCAGCTTGAAGGCTAGAAGGGGTTTCATTTCATTTCTCTGCCAACTGCTGGATTAAATCCCAAAAAATGACAGAGAGGTAAAATAAATCGTGAATTATACTCTGTCATCGTAAAGCTCTTCCACTCGCAATGAGAACTTTTAGAATTTTAAAGGACCCGAAGAGAGAATCCAGGACATTTATAAAAAGGAGAAATTTAAGTATTACTCAGTCAAAACCAAGCCGCAGGAAGGAACTCGCTGTTCATCATGAATAATTTTGTTAGACAAAGTAACTTTGCTTTATAAGAGACAGACAGAAATGTGTAAAAAAAAAAAAGCACACTGGTCTTAAACACATGCAAGATTTAGATGTCAGGCCTTAAGGATATCAAATCCTCTAGTTTAAGAGAGATGTGTGCCAAAAAAAATAAAAAGGAGAAATCAAATGGGTTGAAATGTGTCAGCAAAAATGTTTTGTTTGCACATTCGCCAGCGCTACAGTATGAAAATACATTAATTTGACTTATGGTTCGCACTTATGCAAAGTAGTCAGAGCAGAGTGGAGGTTTCAAGACAGTTAGGTGAAAGGAGGAAAGAGTGGGCAGAGATGTTTTGTGTAAGTGGATGACTGGCAAATCACTTTGTAACGCTAGCTGACAATTCTTAGTCTTTAGTTTAATGTTCTCAGCGTCAGAATGTGTGTGAAGTGTCACAACAGTTCCTTGTAGACTCAAGAATTTTGAATGCACAGTGTGTTTTCATTCAAATCAGTCAGTGTGAAATATCTTCCTCTATGACAAAGCCAGACTCTTCATTAATAGGATTCAGGCTCCACTGTTATTGTATCAGATACATCAAGTAATGAATATGCTCGTCGATTTTGAATTCCTTTGAATATAAAAACCATTTAAAGATATAAAATGTACCGTTTCTGCATAAAAAAGGTTAAAAATGAGTAATTGTTTAATACTTTGTTGAGTTACATTATGCCAAATGTTTCCAACAAGGCTCAAACGCAGAGAAATCCATAATCAGTGTGTCTCATTTGGTCAACCTCCACTGGTGGATTGCAACAATAGATCGACTTAACTACAAGTTCAAATAATTTCTACACATACATTGATTATCAATCAGGAAAAGCAAGTGAATGAAGCAAAGATACTTGTATAATATAATAGAATAGAATAGAATAGAAATATAATAATTATAGAAGATGATAATTAGTCTGTCAGGAAGTGGTTGGTGCTTAAACTCTTCAGGGAAATTGTGATAGAGGGGCATTTCCCTGGAGACTCTGGTGGTGGTGGCTGATGACTCTGCTGAGACTGAAGAGGTTGAAGAAACTGATGAGGTTATGACATTTGTGAAGCTGACAACAGGAAATTAAGTGCGACAGGTGTGGATGACATGATGGTATGAGAAATAAGTAAGTAGTAGGCGTAGTAATTCCTTACTACGCCTGTAAATTTAAATTAATTGACTTGCCTTTCTAATTGGATCAATATAAAGGTTAAAAGACTTCTTTTTTTTCTCTTGGTTTTTTATCATAGCACCACACTGTGCCTGAGGTTTCTTTAATTCATATCTGCTTATGCTGTGGAATGCTTTCTCTAATTAAATTACTAAGATAAAGACATCTAAATGATAATATTGCAGTCAGAGTGTTTTCTTTATCGGGTTAACATTGATTCTTTTATCTAAATCCACTCAGCGACTGTGGAGCAGCTGCACGTTTCTGCTGGGCCATCCCAGACCCCTCCCGAGACTCTCTGAACCTCCACTCAGTTTGCCTTCCAGGCTCATCCCCTGGTGGACTGTGCATCACCCAGCTGCTCCACAGTTTTGCCTCCCATTTAGATGATTATAGCACTGCAAGGGTCTTCTTTTTTCTCTAAATGTGCATGTTGCTGCCATGCAGGGGGAAAAAAGCCATGGGCGGTGCAGGTGGATGCCCCCGCAGCATCCTGCATAACAGACTATCTTACCCACAGGCTGTGGCTGGTATCATTCCAGGGAGCACCTCAAGCCGTGATCCTGTTATCTCTCATTTATCTTTTATATCACCTGATTTGAGTTGGATGTGCTGCCACCTTAAAGACACTCAGATGAAACCAAAGTTGACATGATGAGAATAAGGATGGCTTCAGGAACGGTGTGTGTAGATTCATATTAGTCGTCCAGGTGGCAAGATGTCAATCACAGTTTAAAACAATCCAGTCGACTGGTCATTAATGGCTGAATGGGTTTTTAAAGCCTCCTGTCAGGTGGGATTTCTCTGAATTTTTCTCTGTGGAGGCACCACGCCTCCTGATGTATGACAGCAGATTGACTTTATAGAAATCAAGTGACTTCTTCTTCAAATATGTGTGGTTGTTTTCAGAAAATCGCCTCAATAGTGATGTTATAGTATCACCATAAGCAGCAGAAAGCTAGCGTCACACCTCGACCTCAGTGTACAAACATACGCCGCCCAGTCTTCAAAGATTCACCAACTTCATCATTCATCAGGCTCACCAGGGTCATCAGCCACCACCACCAGTGTCTGGAGTCCAAGGGGGGATATACGTATATCTTGCTGCTATATATCTAAGCGCCAAAGACTTTCTGACACCAAAGACTTTCTGACACCAAAGACTCTCTGACACCAAAGACTCTCTGACATACTTATTATCACATATCATTTGATGTAATAAACATTCCTATTTACTTCAACCACTAGTCTCTCCTGATTGAAATAGAAAAAGGGAGAAACTGTGACAATTGTCTCAATAAAATAAAAAAAAATAATTTAGTGAAAGCAGTGAAACACGTCAAATTAAGCAAATGAGCACATTAGAAAGATTCATTATGGTGCTCTGTTAAGAACAAGATAAGACTGAAAGGCAGCAATGTGACAGTTTTCTTCAGTCATTTTGAAACATTTTTGTCATTTCATTGATTTTCCAACAAGAAATATTCACTTTTAATATTACTTAATTAATTCATAAGCCATTATTCCAAGTTCAGCAGCACTTTCTTTTGTCAGATATTACATCCCAGCGATGAGCAACCAGCATGAAGTCGTATCCAGCCGCACTTCATGCACATCAGTTAAACCAAGATTTGCATCATTTATCTTCAGTCTATTTCCAGTTAAACGTAGCTGAGTTTGTAGACAAAGGAAGGTTCTGCAGTCGAGATTCAACATTGGAGCTGACTTTGTCTTACTTAAAGAAGAGTCAAAGATAATTAATATTTCTGTGTGTTTTAAAAACATACACAGTGGTTGAATGTTTGGTCCCTGAATACCAAATTACAGCCTCAGAAATCATGCTCATTATCGAGCCTGACCTTTTGGTGGTGCAAACAGCTGCATAATTATTAAAGCACTAATTAAACATGTAACAGGTGTAGCAGTGATGATGAATGTTCTAAAAGTATTTTTTTCAGAGATGCCAGAGACTCCATGCAGAACCACTGTTTATTGCAACCATTTGAGACCATTTCTGATGTGTCAGTGGTTTAAGTATGAGTAAATACTACCTGCACAGGATGCTTAAATTTCACATGGATAAGCACAAAATGGTGTCAGGTTTATAGTGATGGCGTGTGAGTTTGTGTAGGTCGGAGACACATTTTGCATCAGTAAAGGTTATTCCAGGACATCCTGCATATACCTGTGATTTGTTTGAGTACCGTTCATCAGTGACTGTGCAGGAAATTGTTGATTATTGATGAGTGAAATCATTAAAAGAAAATGATAGTGGTATTTAAAGAGTCAGTTACAGCGGTGCATGACAAAAACAGCTCAGCAAATAATGAAACAGTTGCTCCAGGAAATCATATTGTTGTCTGGATTCTGCAGAGCAGCGTGATGTTGTTGCATCCCTGCATCTGGCTAGGAATAAGGGAAGCAACATACTGCCAATGTCGACAGGCAAACACTGCAATTTACCGTTTAGGGGATCAATAATAATGGAAGCAAAGTCACAAACTAAACACAAGATAACCAAAATAAGTGAGTCAAACGAAAGCAAGAAACGAGGGCAAGCTGCAAAATGCACCAAATCATGAAACAAACAAATTGCCTCCTAACCCGACAGATTTTTGTGTCTCAAAAATAAAAGAAGTGTATAAAAGTAACAAAGTAAACCTATAATCCAGAATCAATATAGTAGTACCTCATACGAGTTAACATTAATTTACACACAGTGAAAGAACTGAGTAACTTCAGAGCTAACACAACAAAGTGGCTTTATCAGCGATGCATAGGACACGTTTGTACTTGGTGGCTGGAACCAGTGATAAAAAGACAGATGACCAGCTCACAATGGGAAATAGAGGCATTAAGCAGTGGGGGAAAGTGGAAAGTACTGTAGTGGATGCGAACATCACAGGTCTGCAGGCAGAGATAAATGGTGTGGAGTTTATAAAACAGAAATAGCTTGTTGAAGGGCTTTACATGACCATGTTAACCCAACACTGTTTTGTTCCATCCTTCATATTTTATATTATTACATCTTATCCTGAAAAAACTTCAACTGAATAAGTAGGGTTTTTTTTCTTTTTGAAAAAACTGAAAATGAGGCTTTGACACTCAGGAGCAATGAGCTCCAGAAGTCTGATACCTTGAACATGAACAGCCTGGCGTCATCTGCATATTAGTTTGTCCAGGTAAACATGGTGGACAGCCGATGTGATGGCACTGGGCTCCGGTGCGACAATTATCAAATCAGAGGCTGTCCTGCTGCTTTCAAATAGCCTTTTGGATTTAATGAACTGATGATGAAGCTATTAATTCAGTATAAAACAGCTGCAAACAGTAGGTACTCGAAGTATGACTCAATTCATTTTTTTAGATCAATGCAGACTGATGTACAGACGTCCCTACATGAAAAGTTAAAAACATCTAACTGGTCAGAGAGCATTTGATTAAAATTTACACTAAAAGTATTATAGCTGTACATTTGTTTTCTGTTATTGAAAATAGTATCAGGTTGGCAGGAGATTGTTGTCCACAAGTCTACAGAAGCCCTGAGATACCAAATGTATTTGAAAAGACATTATTTACACCCTTTTTTAAGCTGCAGCCTACTACGCTAAAAGTGTTAGCATCCACCCTTTCTGAGGAAGGTGCATAGGCTCGAATGCACGTGCATGAACTCCTAGATGAGCTCAATGAAAACTTTGCAATCTCTGCATACCTTGGTTCTCGCACAAAAAACTAAAATGTAATATTAGATCCAACACAGACACTTCAATCTATCAATTTGGAATCGAGGAGCTTCTCAAGATGTGGATTCTGCTGTACGAGACGTATGGAGTCATTTTATTTTATGTCTGTTTTCTGTTTCCTCTTCGGTTGTTTTGGGAGAATGCTGGAAAAGCTGTTTTGCTATGATCCAATAACGGCAGCTGTTTGCCTCGACCGCAACCCACAGTGATCTATAGAGGAGATATGATGTAATCATGTTGCTCTACAACAGGTCGATTTCAAATGTCATATTGTATTTTTAATCCAGTGTTCACTAGACCCTGGCTGACTGATTTTAATAATGACTAACAGACACTTTTCACCACATCCTGACCCCAGCTCTGCCACCGTGCTGGAGCTAAAGCTAAAGCGAACTAGCTTTTGTTGGATTTGTGACATTGCCAGAAGGCATGTAGTCCATCCCAGTTCCAACTACTTCCGGGGGGGGGGGGGGGGCACATTATTAACAACCTGCAGTGGTCCGATAACACTGTGGCAATAGATTAGACAGGGCAGAGCTGACTGTTCTTCCTGAGAAGCTTCAGGTTATTTAATACAGCCTGTCTTAATCCAACTCACTGCAACTGAAAAGTCTGCCAACACAGTCCATCTGTTCGCTGCTCGCAGACTTCGTGAATGTATGAAGTTCTGAAACGTATTAAAAAAGTGAGGCCCCTTGGTGGAGTTGACTTCAAATGGAGGTATAAAAAGGAGCTTTTGAAATAATTCCTGTGTTTCTTTAGGGAATGATGCCAAAGGGAACTAATCATTTGCTTTCTCGAGACATATGCAGCCCTGTAGTAGATATTTATAAGTCCATTAAGCATTTTTCTGTGTTATATAAATATCTCTTGTACAATTTGTATCAACGCTAATAGAAAATATCTCCTCCTACACATGCCTTCACACTGTCTCCCACACCTCTCCCTCCTCTGTTACTGCCACACATCATTTTCACCACAGAGTCGAGAAAGCTACTGAACAGCAGACAGCCAACTAAAAGTTGTCGCTAACAGCAGGCAAAGCAAATCAACTGTGTCTGCGCGTGTATTTTTTCACTTTCTTGGCCGTGCACGTCTTCTGCTACAAGTCTATAAATGACAGGAAGGCAGTAGCAGCTCTGAATTCCTGTCATTTGTCCGTGAATTGAGAAGGGGAGACGGTATTTGCTCCGTGTTGTCATGTCGAATTGCTGTTGCCGCCGTTGTCTTGCGCTTCTCTCATCGGTTTTACATCCAATGCTGTCCAGCTGGCAAGAATGCTGTCACTTCCAGAAACGTCCTGCCATTAAACATCTGGAGAAAGTGTTGTAGCTAAACTTTATAGCAAGTTTTACATCACTCATGTAAAGCAGTAGCAGTGTGTTAATAAGAAAATCTATATTTATTTCCCAGCTTTTATACAGGGCCAGAATGTACTAATATAAAAGATAGATCTTCAAAGCACAGGTTAGATGTGTTGCTCACTTACGACACCATCTTTTACTGTGGGGCTGCTAACAGGTTGGATTGGGATCGTTGTCCGTTCCATAAGAGACCACAAGCTACAGAGTGAGCTATGAAACCCAGAAATGTTCACCATGTTATTGGTGTTGACCGGTAACACTATCAATTCCCTGCAGACACACAGTATTGTGGTCACTGGGCTGATTGAACCTGTGACTGTCAGGTAGAGGGTGAGATTCCCATGGAAGCCAAAAAAGGGGCGTTTCTAATGAGAGCAAACGTGTAAATCAATCACATTTGACCGGAACACAACAGAAGGGTTAAATATTAATTAACAATGTTGTCGTTCTCTGGAGAGGGCAGCATGTTTAGCACGTTCGTCTTGACAGAAGTGGATTTTTTTTCCAAAATGCAGAAGTGGATCTGGAACAAGATCAGAGACGGGCTGAGCTCCTCCGTGGATCTGACCGATCACTGGTGGACAAATCATCCAATGCATGAAAAACAAACGGCCCGTTAATGAACTGTAGTGACGGATCAGAGATCCTACATGATTTATGAATACAATGTTATATTATTAAACAACATTATTAGACTGTCCTTGTGTGAAGCTGATTTTTGGGACAATTCTGCTTTTTTCATATAATCTTTTTTTTACATATATATATATATATATATATATATGGTCCTCTTTCAGTAAACATGCCGTCTTTCTCTGTCATCTCCTTTTGTGGCTCATTTTTCCACTTCTACATGAAGTGGAAAATATGTACCTCTGGTGTAAAAGCTGCTGTAAAAACCCATGTATGATCAAAAACAGTGAACATAAAGATTATTTATGTTGACAAAAATGCAAAAGGAATGGTTTTCTATTATTCCAGGCTGCCCACTCTCTGGTTGCCATGATTAATGGGAAAGACATCACCTTTTGAATGGAGAGCTTCTTTGACAAAACGCATTCATACCAGAGCCAGTTTTACATTCTCTTCCTAACTGCATCAGTAGAAGTGCAGGAAAAAAACATTTGTCTACATGCAAAACGGCCCTAATCAAAGGGTGGGAAGGTAGTTTCATAGGAAACTGAAAAAAAATCACCGTTATCATGGGAACATATACTCTGTGTTGCCAAATGTGCAAATGGACAATATCCATTTCATTCCATCAGAGGCATCCCACTTCCGCTTTGTTGATGATTAATGAGACAGACACACACCAATAATCGGCGCTGCTTTGCATTCTGTCCACCTTCCTATCAGTGGTCATGCAGGAAGAAAACATTTGACTGGATGCAAAAATTATTTGTTGTTTTTCCATTTGAGAGCAAACATCAAAACCAATTTTCAGCCGAGGCTGGAGCTGCAGATACATTTATTTACCGGAGTCTGGTTTTATTACGTCGGGGAATTTACCTACCTGAAAATGTGGTTTGTGCAAACGCTGCCACTCTACCTTATATTAAATGTGTTTTATGTACATTTCTTGTTTGCATTACATTCATGTATTTTCTTCATTACCTGTCAGCTGTTTTCACCTGTATCCATTGGTTGGTCGGTAAATCTTTCTTGAATTGTCCTGGTCTTGCTTCTTCTTATGAGGCTGACCATTTGGGATTGGTACCCGTAACCCAGATGCTTAATGTTACAAATTCAGCCATCTTTAGGATTATAAATATATATAAATATATATATATATATATTTATATAATTAATATAAATTATATAATATTTGCAGGACAGTGTTGCTGAGGAGAGGGATGTCTGGAATACTGTACATGTCAGACTGGAAACGTTGATTTGATGATGATTTTTCCAAAATGAAAGCTACATAAGGGGGAAACAGGGTTCAACATAGCTCAGAATAATAGTATGAAGGTTTGTCTCAGACTGTGGTGCTCTGTGCTCTTGTATTCAGTGACACCAGCCTGACGTGAATAAGGCAGCCTCTCAGGGAGTTGATACACAAGGGAAACTTTATTGCTCCTGGCAACTGCAGGTGCACGGATGGGTGTGAAGGACATGACGAATAAGAGTCTGGAGTAATCAGTTGAAATGTGTGGTGGATAATGTAATTTTGCAATAATAAAATTAGAGCCATAATAAGCTGTTGAGAGAGGGCGAATGCGTAAAGGTCCAGTGGAGTTATGGCAATAACAGTAAACCTAACATCGAGAAGAACATAAAAGAAGCAGGGAGTGATGTAAATGGAAATATCAGTGATGAATACCTGCTCCTGTAGCACAGTAACTATTTTTATAAATAGCATATCCATGTTTATTACCAACCATATCTTGTCATTTTCTATTAATTAGAATTCCATCCTTAATGATGAGTTCAAAGACCAGTGTGTGGGAGTTAATGACATCTAGTGATGAGGTTGGGGATTGCGGCCTCCTAAATACACCACCCCTGCAAAACTCATGAAGCAGCGTTTGCTTTGTCCCCTTTGGGCTACTGCAGAAACATTAAGTAACTGCATCGATGACCGACCCAGTATTACGTTCATATCTCTGAAATGACTTCAGAAGCATCCTTCAAAATTATTTCAATCATCTGAGATAACCTTGCTCACACACCTTTACTCTCCCAATGCCCGTAGAATCCTCTTTATGTGCTGGAGCAGCAGACAAAACCATGCCTCTCTTTTTTTTTTTTTATCAAAATAAAGCACTGTCTGGAAGTCAATATCTGTGCAAATGAAAGACTCCTCGCCAAAGCATGAAGAGTCACGGATGTGATGGCATCAAATGTAAATGCTGGGGCTTTTATTTTATGACTGATGTTATTCGCCACGGAAGAGGAAATTTCAGATAATCCCTCTGGATTTCCGCTGCGCTGCCTTTAAAATCTCTTCTCATTCGTCCCATCTGGTGCAGTTGATATTGAATGTTGATGTTAACAGGTATTCAAGTTGTTGTTGTTTTTCTTATTCATAGCTTTGGCTATAACTTTGTTCATATCAAAAAAATGGAATGTGTGACATATGCCCGTAAAAGTAATGGATTTTTGTCATTCAGAAATGGATGTTCAGACTGATTTTACCCCTGCGTTCAGAGGCACAGGGTCATCATCCATTTGAGTGAGGCCACTGTTAATAAAACATAGCATGCTAATGTAGAAGCCTGTTGCAAAAGAATGCAGGATCATCCAGGGGGAAAATGCATCCAGCAAGGAACCTCGGAAAGAAACGGATATTTTTTATGATTTACAGAAACTAAATGTTTCTATATATTTACTGCTGTAATGACTGTAAAAGTGTTCAAACTGCAGTGCAGTGACAGGCCTTCAATTTATGCATCTGTTACTTAAACTGGATTTACGCCCATCCATTTTTTATGGAGCCTATCCCAGCTGACATTGTGCAGAGACAAACAGCCATACATGCTCACACCTATATATTGCAATGTTTTTGGAGAGTGGGAGGAAGCCTGCGTACCTGGAGGGATCCCTTGAAGACAGATGAGTTTACAGTGTTTGCCACTGCACCGCCGTGTCACACCTCAAACTGGATTTCCTTGACCGTATTTCATCATCTCGCCAGAGAAAATACGTACCCTGTCAATGCAGCCTCATGCATTTTTAAAACGTAGGATTGTTTTTTTTTGGTCCACTTATTAAGGCATAGCAGGATGTGGCACTTGCTGCATGAGTCGCATATTCACACATTTTGTTAAAACTTTTTTGCGGATCCGTGTGTACGGGGGTCGTGTCGGAAACGATGTCAAGTGTGAACGCAGAAGGTTTTCAAGACGCAAAGAATAAACTTGTCGTGTAAACGGAGCTTTAGCGTAGAGCATAAATGGGCCTTTAGAGTTAACTCCTGCTGGAAGCCTTGTCTCAACCCAACAAGACTTTTAGCTCAGCAGAAATGCCTTTCTCAAGCACATAATACATCGAGGTCTTCAAAACTGCAAGAAGTCTGATTTGTCAAACTGCTCAGTAGTAGCAGAGGTAAGCCAGGGAGAGAAACAATTTCCACACAACACAAACTGCAAACACTTCACTGTAACTTCACCCCGCAAAGTTGATGACTTCTCAAAAGGGAAGATCACAGGGGGAAATCACAGCTCTGCTGCTTTCCTCCCCCTCTTTCTCTCCCTCCCTCCCCTATGAAGTGTGAACAGACGCTTTGCTGTCTCAGCTTAGCCAACTTTGATCAGCGCGGGGTTGCCAGCCTCCACTCGGACAAGGTCAGGGGAATGAGATGATGGCCCGTGTGCTGTCAAAAGTGGGGAGTTGCCACCTGTTTGACAATATTTTCTCTTTGCTCTCTCGTCTGCATAGACCCTTGATGCCAGGGGGGGCTTCAAACTGAGTGGAGTCAACAGCAGTGGCTTATAGAAGTATAGGCCGATTCATTGAAGTGTCGATTACAAGTGTCCCCTGGTATCCTTGTCAAACTTGATGCCTTAGATAATAACCAACCTTGGGCTGTATGCAAATCTGCAGGCTGCTGTGAGTTACCAAGCTCCACACAGCAGAGCGGATCACATAAGCTGTTCCTGAGCACCGGCCTGTGTCGGTGCTGCTGATAAACGGCTGTACAGTTTGTTTTCTGCTACGATGGTGAGAACGAAATCAACAGGCAAGCTGTGTCGCTGCGTAGTCTTTCCCAGCCAATCACAAATCCAATCCTCTTTGCTTCCCTCTGGGCTAGAATTTGAATGACCTGATCAATTTCTAATCAGGAAAGCCTTTCTCTCGTCGTAATGGAGTTTCCCACAAATCTTCTGTATGGAGGGCTCACTCAGACCTTGTTAGGAGCAAAGGGCAGGTAGCGTTTCTCAGGTTCATTTTTTTAAGATGCATTACTCACCACTGTGCAGTGGCGATGGTGCTGCATCTCCAGTGTGGATTTGCTGTTTGCTAAACATAGCAGCACTTCCTAAACACAGCTGTGCATCAGAATGAACCTCTTTAAAAGCAGAGGTGGCCTTTTCATGTTCAATATGAAACCCCAGGAGGCCTGCCTGCTTTGCCAGTCATGAAAAGCTGTGGTCTGAAAAATCTCTCTCCTATTTTATTCTGGGATTTTTTGTCACCGGCAGGTTTCTGACTAACTATTTAGTAGCTCATGGTTTTATAGCACTGGTTCCCAGCGTTATTGTTTTGTTGATGCACTCCCACAGGCCTGTCAGATGAGCTCAACTACCTGCTATGCCCCAAATGTGTTTGAACTGATTACAAACTGGATGTTATTTAAAACCATTAATTATATAAAATGAGATTGTTTCATGTTATTTCATTGATACAGATTAACTGTATTTGCAGCAAAAGCCAAAGTACAGATAACAGCACCCCTAAACCTAGTGTAACCAAACAAAGAGGATTCTCAGCGGGAACTACACAGTACGATTGTCCTCTGTGATCTGCAATCAGAATAATGAGACACACAGAACGTAACATTAACTTTTTATGATAATCTTAATTTTAATCAGTAGCAAAAACAAAGAGACACAACAAAAAGAACAACAAAAACATAAGCATCATAAATGTCTCTGGCAGCACAACTGGACTAAGCAACATTTCACACAATCAGTAATTAGTGTTCGCTCATCAGCTGTGATAACAGTGGTGGCCCATTCTTCTTCTTCTTCTGCCGGAGTTGCTGCTGAGTCTGTGGAGGATGTTCACATAGTTGCACTTCTTCACTACACCACAGATTTTCAGTGTGGTTTCGGTCGGGGGATCATCGCTGGCCAGTTGAGAACTGTGATGTCATTCTCCAGCAACTGCATGGGTGCACAATCAAGCCTGTGATGGCTTCCCTTTCGGGCATCTGTTGTTGTTCCTCTGGCTGAATAATGGTGCAATGGTGAGCTTTAGCATGCCAATGACACGATCCCAGATGTGTTGCCCCAGCTGTGGCATTCTTGCTGGTGTCATTTTTGCCCAGATACTCGTGCGTTTTTCATAGGTGTCTTAGTTTAACGAGGAGTTGGTCATTTGGGTTTAGTTGCATAAAGGCATAAAAATTGTGTTTTCAGACTAAATACTGCTCACAAAAATCAGTCAATACTGACCAAACCTTGTATGTTGAGAATTATCACAAAACCTGCCCTACATATAGATGTGCAACCATTTTTGAAATAGAGAAAATGTTTTCTCAAATTGGGCAGAAAAATGAGTGTGTTTGAAATCTCTTGAATGTATATTATGACTGTCTTGAATTGGACACATCCTAAGCGGATAAGACCATGAAAGACGGAGCAAAATGACTGCCAACCCATGTGTAAATCTCTATGTAAATGAACATTTGTGAATGTGACACCGGATGAATGAGTCATTTTGGTATTATCCCAGCATTTGTTAATTATGTGCCTTTAGACTTTCATTTTATCTGAGTTAACAAAAGCTCTGATCGATTATTGACATATAAATTGAGTCTCAGGATGGAAGGCGAAAAAGGTTGTTGCCTGTTTGTTCCAGGAGGACCTGTAATCATATTACAGTACAGTGTTTTAAGAGCTGAGAGACTGCACCACATCCTGTGTAATATGGCAGAACACATCATATTAGTGAAATTACAAGGATACAGAATTGTGCATGTTTGATAATCCCTTGTGTATTAGAGGCTCATCGGCTGTTTTTCCCCCATTTTTTCCAGCATGTTTGTCACAAAAATGTCCCTTTTATTTGCCCTCTAGGTAGATCATTAAAGAACGGATGACACCCCAGTCACTGACCCCACAGAGTCAACATCTGAGTCAGTAAAAGTGGCTGAATCTGATTAACCAGGAGCCATCGGGCTGACCGAATCCTACACCTTCCTTTGATTTCGATGAATCTGCAAAGAAACCACATCAATGGATTTAATTAAGGACCGTCGTGAAGCCGATCCTGTGATGTTTGAAGAATAAGAACTTTGGATTCAGCCATGTGGTCAACAGGGTTTCTCTCTGCTCATACCTTTAGGACTCTGTCCGTTGCACTCGCAGCCAACTGAGTTTGACTGTGACGACATGTCTCTATCCAAGCGGAGGAAAATCAGGACTTTTACTCTTCTGTTCTGCATCATCACATTTACAACATTCCTGTTCAGCTACACTTTCCGGGACCCCTCGCTCTACTTCTTCAAGTATGCTTTTCGCCTGTCAGACAACTTTTTCTCCAAAGGGCTTTGCGCCTGTCGACAGTGCATGACAGAGCTGGAGGATGATCCCTGGTTTGCTGAGCGCTTCAATCAGTCCATCCACCCTCTGATGACCAGGGAGAACAGCGTCCTCTCTGAAGAAACCTTTAAATGGTGGCAGGTAAGACTGGCGGGATGTGTTTAGGGGATTTGTGGAGCTCTGCTTGAAAAGGAAACATGCACCTAAAAAGACAGACGATGAATAAAGAAAAGGAATCACACACTGCTCCAAAGATTGTCTCGAATCCAACAGATTGTCACTTGGATGGAGTTGTGAAGCCAACTCCCACGCACAATTTGTTCGCATTTAACAAGTGAGATGGTGGAAATGGAGATTGTTGGTCACACCATCTCTCCATCTTTAGCTGAAGAGAGATATTTTCCTTACTTGAATGTTCAGTTCCCCAACAATTGGCATGAAACATGTTGCAACTAATGCCGACCTTACACCAAACGACTTCTCAAGACATTTCACTGTCGCAGACAAATTTCGCGCTCCCGTCTTCTCGATCGTTTGGTGTAAGGTGGTCACAAAACTCTGTCTTAGAGTCGCTCTTTTTCTCGTCTTGACGTTCCAATAAAATCAGACATGTTTGATATTATCGTGTTTAGTCTTGTCTCATGCAATCCCGTGAACTTTGAGGGGCTTACGAGACTTATCAAGCTTGTGAAAATGACGGCTGAGGAAGCAAAGGTTAACAAAGCAACACATAAATAAAAGTGAAAATTGGTATGAAATACCAATCCGGATGAAATGTGGAGCGCATTGAGACGTTCATTTTAGTCAAATGACAAAGATATTTTTGAAGCGGTCAAATGTTGCGGCTGTCATTTCCAGTACCACGGCAGTATCCAATTTAAGGCAACACTACACTGTTGAAATTCACTCACTACACAAGTAAGTATGCTTACATGTACTGTAGTATACTGCCTTTGAGTATACTAACGGAAGTATGCGATTTGGGACACAGCATTAAAAGTCTTTTCAAAGTCTTCTAGTGTAAGGTAGGCATAACTCTGGGTTTTCTGGGGTTTGTCTGAGTCTGTTTTCACTGTATATATATATATATATATATATATATATATATATATATATATATATATACATATACATATGTAAGAAAATAATAATATTTTGGGGGTTTAGCCTTTATTGTGCATAGAACAGCTGTAGAGAGACAGGAAACAGGTCGAGAGAGATTGGGTAAGACATCCAGCAAAGGACCTCGAATGGAAGCAGCAAACCTTTAAACCCTAAATATCCAGTGCCAGACTAAATTTATTCTAGTTTTCACTCCCTGACACTACTGTCACTGGAGGAATTGTTATCTCTGCCTCTTCCATGATGGATTTTGTCACTTGTTTGATTGCTGAGTGACTGGCACTGGTATTTACTTTTACTGCAGCTAAAACCTTTCCTCGTATGAAAATTCCATTTGAGCTCCACTGAAAATACCTGAATGGATGTAATGGCACCCACTTTTATCATATTATATTAGATTGTATTATATTACTAACAATAGCTGTTAAGTTGTTTTACGGAGAATTTAAGGTTCAAACCCATTTTCATGTAATTTAGAAATGCCGTCCAACATATTTCAAATCACGTGCCACTTATAATGTAATTCTATCCAACCAATATATTCTTTACCGTCTGTAATTCCCTTTATTAAAGTGTAATTTCCTAAAATTAAAAAAAAGCCTATTCACAAAAATTTATGTCACATAATTATTGTACCTTTTTGTCTGGCAGGCATCCAGTGGTTTAGGTGTTCCCGCATTCACCTCACACAATGTCCAATTAGAGGCAAGAATAGAAAAATGATTCCGAGGTTGCCTCCTGTCACTACTCATTTCAGAGAGCTTGATGAGAGAAGTGACACATATCAATGGTGGCGCAGCCAGATGGTATCGAAGGGCATCATGTTTCAGGTGTGGCTCTTTGGAGAGTTTCTAATCAGACAAAAAGTATATGTAATCTGGATTTATACTCAGCAAGAGTCAACTTTATTCCTCTATATAAAAGCTTATTGCTCGTATTTAATGCCAAATAACATTCCAAAACTGTTGAATGATTTCCTAAGAAGTTTCTTGGCAAGGTAGGAAAAGCCTCCACAGTAATATTTGGACTGTGAGTCATGCATTAAAACATTAAAACCCCGCTGTATCGATTCTATTTTCAGCTGCCACAGCATTACACACACAGAGAGACACACATTCCTGCATTTATTTGCTGTCTCAGAACCACCAGAAGAAGACCAGGACATAATAGGCCCCGTAGACGAAGCTAAGTCACCCCTGAGGTTAATTCAGGAATGTGCTCAGTGTCAGGAGCTCTGCTGCCCTTGTTCAATCACTTCTACTTAAAGTGGCCCCTGAGCCGTGGCTCCCTCTCTCTCTGAGGTCTGTCTCTGCTGCGTCACCAGTGGTTGCAGTCAGAGAGGAAGCCGGCCAATTTCAACGGAGTGGTGGAGGAGCTGTTCCAAGTCATCCCCGGTGAGGTGCTCTACATGGACGCCAGCCCCGAGCGCTGCAGGACATGTGCTGTGGTGGGGAACTCTGGGAACCTAAAGGGGTCCCAGTACGGCAGACTCATCGACTCAAGTGATTTCATCATAAGGTCAGTCAGCGCTTCAGTCTGTGGGATGATTATGAGAATGACAGTTTTAACATTTACTATGGCATTGTCAGTTTCTCAACCTATTTTTGTAGCTTTTGGTACATTTCTATCATTTTCTATAATTTCTATGAACATAGTAACACCACAGCAAACTCAGACAAAGCTAGAAATATGATCAAGCCAGTAAATTATCTAGATTATCTAAACCACTTTTTTTGTGCTAACACTAAAAGAAAGCACCTGAACTGTTTTATTCAAGGCTGTAGCTTCCATTGAGTCATGTGAGTTTTTTTTAAGACTCAATGATATTTTTAGACTAAATATCTCATCATCTGACTATTTTGTTAAAAAAATAAAAGGAAATACAAATGCAAAAAAAAGAGGAGATTTTGTCCTGTAAGAATGATATTCCACTGAGAAAAAGGCTTTGAACCAGCTGGAAAATCACAAAAATATAGTCGTACAAACAAGACGACATAGTCATCAATATCGCACACTTACACACACTATATCCCCCATCCACTCCTTGGCGGGGGATAAAAACTGTGTGAGGGGTTCCATTCATATCAATGTTTTATATTGTCCTATATCAGCAGTCATAAAACCTTATAGCTGTGACTAAAACGCTAGATGTGGTCTTCATAAAGTGTCACTGCAAGTATTTGCTGATGGATGGTCACAAATGTCCACCTGCTGGTGTCGGGCTTGGGTTTGGGAATTTTAGACTTGTGACCTGGTTATGGGTCTGCCCTCATATCACAGGGAAAATGTCAGTGCACACAACTACGGCAAGTACGGTAGGTCAAAGTTGAACTTAAAGTCGGTGTGTAAACACTGATGTGTGTTTGCAACTGGCAAACTTCATTCTCTGGTTAACCTTTGGACATAAAACCTCATGTCACTTCCCAGAATCCTCCATTAACTTTGTGACTACAGTTATATTATATTAGGAATGATGGGCGCATCCTCAAAAACAAGCCCTGTTGGTAATAAACTGTACATGCAAATAATAATTATTTTTATTATTTATTAGTCTGTTGATCATTTTTTTTATTTTATTTGATCAGATGTATATTTTGTTTTGCAGAAAAACAATCAAAAAAGCTTTCATTTTGCTTGCTGTGCCGTGTTAGATTCCACTTCACACATCCTTTTTCTGCATTCAATAAACAGTTGAGAAAATTATCTTAACAAAGCAGCAAATGAACACAATAGAGTTTGAGTATATTCAAATGGTTCCCCCCCCCCCCCCCCCGTGCCCCAGGGCGGCAGAAAACAAGAGGAGTCTGTCGCTCCCCGTAATCTTTCACACCGATTGCAGCTCCGCAGAGAATGAACTGGAAAAGATGGAAAAACACGACAAGGAGATTTTCTCCGAGGGGATGTGGGTTCGCTCTCTGCTGCAAAACTGTTGGCTTTATGATAAAAAATTATTAAGCTAATTTGGAAAGGGTAAACAAACATTCTCGCTCAGACGGTTCAATGCTCATGCAATATCTCCAGGACGTACAAGTCACAGATTTAAGTCTTGGCTGTCTTTGTGCAGGTTTTGTTCAGGGCTGCAGGGGCAGAATATGCTAATTCTCCACTAAAGAGTGGAGTCATATTCCTCTGAATTGTTCTTAGAATATTTTGGTTCAAATGCTATAATATGTGATTGCATATCTACTACAAGTATACTAAAAGAAATAAAAATTCAATCCCTATCATAAGATTGTTTCTGCACGGAGACGACTGCCCTGAGGAGGCAATGGGATGATGCAGAAGATGCTTATCATACGCAACAGCACATTTCTAAACTAAATGTTTCATATCAATGACATTTATGGGATATTAGCTCAGAAATGAAAGGGACACACAGTCCAGTGAGTGTGAACAGGAAACTGGAAAGCAATAACTTTCAAATATCCACAGTGTAATGCGCCCAGATCCTCTAAAGCCTCCTTTATAGACTGTTATGAATATCGAGTGGCGTTGACTGAGGGCTATTGTTTACTCAACAGATTGATGTGGTTAAATAGATTTGAGAATTTGCATTTGCCTTTGACAGACAAAAATGAGGTCTGTGGTATTTAAATAATTATTTTTTAATAAGATTGTTGTTTGAAGAACTAATAAGTCATCATATTTATATTCAAATTAGATGTGAATTATGTTTTTGTTCTCCTAAGACACTAATCGTCAGGCCGATTCTTGCTAAAAGCACATTTTCCTTTACATCTCGTCTTCCGGAAACTCAGAGTAGATACCCATTTCCATTTAGTATTTGATCGCAGATTTTAAAAAAGCATATTTTAAACACAGAGTCAATGATTTTATCTACTGAATGTGAAAAAAACAGCTAACTTTACAAAGCTGAAGACTGAGATAGTGAAATATTTGCGACATATAGTGGCGATAAGGAGCAACAAAGAAGAAAGACAAGTCTGGTAGATGCTTGTCTTGCATCAGCATCATTTAAAAGTGACGGAAAGTGCAACTTAAAGGTGAGGAGAGCAACACAACTATGACTGTAAATAGAGGATGAAATTGCTGTCATGCATTAGGGCTGCACAAAACAGTCACATTGCACAACATGCAATGTCGAGTAAGGCAAATTATCTGAATTTCACCACCTGACAACAATTATAGATTGCATGTAAATGTTACTACTGAAACACACGAGTCTATTTGTAAAGTTTATTAATAAATGTGTAGTTTTTCCTAAACCTAAATCACCTTCTCCCCCCATTTGTCCACGGACTGAACCAACTGAGGGGGGATTTATTTTGTTGGAAGAGGACCCAAAATGTTTAATGTACCCAAAATGATCATTAACTCTGGAGCTGTACATGAATAACACACTTCCATGTATCTGGTGAAACTTTGTGTATTCTTTTTTCTTCATATTGCAATATATATAATTGAAAAAAAGACATTACAATGGCTGTATTTTCCATTATGGTTTAGCCCTACTATGCATTAAAATGTAAAGAAAAAACAACAACAACAAAGAAAGTGGACACATATGCTTGCGTGCACATTAAATATTTAATATATTTAACTATTTAATATATATATATTCTCTCAACAAGTGTTTATCATGTAAATGCATCTATTTTCTGAATCTTTTTCACTGTGTTGTTGTTGTTTTAATCGTTGGAGAGACACTTCTGATAAACAATCGTTGCAGGATTTTGTTTTGACATCGTGACCTGGAAACTATTTTCCTGTTGTTCAGGTGTCAGTGACAGTGTTGCGTTGGCGGAGGTATGCGCTCTCTGAGAGCTCTCTAGTTGTTGTTTTTCTCAAGCTAAGTGTATCCAGCTTCTGAATGATCACGCCACTCTGCAGAGGAGAGCACATAGCAGGAAAAATATGCAAGGTTGGTGGAGTGGCTCTGTTCAAACATGCATGTTTTGGGGGGAATAGCAGCTCAGTGTATTGCATCCCTGACACTTAGATTGGTGGCAAATTGACTTCATGATGATGTGGCTGACTCGGTAAACAAAGCACTGCTTGAATATCCAAAAGCAAATTTCACGCAGTATTGTTGCATAACTCTTTTTAATTTATCCCAGCGGGGCTTTGTCAACCTGCTGTGACATGTTGCCTCTGTATGAAGCCACATTACTGCACTTATCATCTTTGCAAGCTCCCGCTGTGACAGCAGCATGTCCATAAATTCAATTCAAGGGGCAGCAGCAACACTAGATTCATTGCCACTATAGCAAAACAGTTCCCTGTATAAAGTCTGGTCAGAAGCTATTGTATTCCATGGTCACACATCTTTTCTGAACACAGAATATATGCTTCTATGCGATCACATCTTCTCTGTACGTCCACATGCTCCGTGGGCACATATTTTATTTGAAAAGAAGTGGCCCTGGACTGTCTTGGATATGTGATTGTCTCATCATTCATATTTACCCTGCTGAATTGAGGATCAGCCAAGCTTATATCCTACACAATGATGTAAGCCTCTGCAAATAACTTCATCAAGATGGATCTTAGAGGCGGCAGAAATAATAGGAGGGCACATTTCATTTGTGACTCAAAATCCCTGCTTGGAATTGGCTTCAAAACCAGGATTTTCACACAACTAATACATGAGCTTTTATAGCTTTAGCTGTCTTCTGAGTTCAGAAAATGAACCTTTTCCCCCCACTATGAGTTATATTACATAATGATAATGTTCCCCAGGCCCAACGAGTTCAAGAGCACTCCTTACATGTGCCTCTTACAACAATAACCTCTGACTAAGGACAGATAAGCTGAATATGGTGCTTGTAATCAGGGTTTTACAGCTATGACAGAGCTCAAGTACAGAACCTTCTTTTTCATTATTCCTCACCATTATTATTATTATTATTTATTATTATTTATTATTATTATTATTATTATCACCTTTTTCTTGTTGTAACACAATGAAAACTTGACTTTATGGACTTCCCACATGAACTTAAGAGCGGCTGTAAAATTCCCATCTTGTAACATGAATTCAGATTATTGCCTATTTTAACTGCAGATCATTTCCCAGTGACATTACCTCCACCTTAATTTGTTCTTCCTATACTGTCTATTGCTTCAAACGTAGCTTAGCATCGCTGCTCATTCATATAATAAATAATAAAACAGATCAGGATTTATGGGAATTGTAGTGAAGATTAGTTCTTGCTGAGTATTTGTATTGCCTCCATGCTGATGATGGGTTGAGGAACGGAGTGAAATGTAAAGTATGCGGTAATTATTTTTTTCATACCACACAGCATGAACAGATGAATTGGCAGCTTAAACTATAATTCTGGCTGCTTGTGTGGTTGATTCCTATCAAAAATCACCTATTCAAGGACATTTTAATTCAAACGAACCTTATAGCTTTTGTGTAGCTTTGGCACACATTCCTTCTTTTAGCTGAAGATGCTGCTACATCCAACAAGGTTTCCACTAAACCACTTTTCTATTGAGGTGAAACCAAAGTTGAAAGCGCCCAAAATGTCAGCGTACGCTGTGTGCACCCAACCACTGACTTAAATGTAATGCACAGTGTGAAGGAGTCATCGTGTGTTCCTGCATTGTGCAAGATGAGCTGTGCGACTTAAGGCAAGGCATGTGTTGTTAATTAAGGAGAGTAGATGACATCACGTCAGTAGATGACATGCATAGCTGTTGGCTTTCTTATTTAGCCATCTGCAAAACAGCTAAGCTTTAGAATTCAGTTTACTCTTTACTCTTCCAGCTCTTCACTGCATGCCAAGTTAAGAATCGCTTGCAACATGCGTATTATTTATCTACAACGAATAGACTGAGATAAACTTTCTCTTGACCTCCAGAGACTTGGGGCTGCTGGTATTTGACCAGTCCAAAAGTTAAAAACCAGTTAGGATAAAGTTAGCTGTGGTTCTAGGACAACGCAAACCATCTATAGCTACTGTAGTGTTCCTAAAACATCTTTGAGTGCCACCTGTTAATTACACTTTAAGAGACTCTTCATCTCATCTGGTGCTGTTGCCTCATTCTGGCCCCATTTCTTCACTTACCCTATAAAAATGTACATGACGCTCATTCTCCATCTGCTGGAACAGCGTAGGCATTTTGGAAAATTACAGTACTGAAATACGACGTTAGTTGGTTATGTCGTGCCATGCGATTTAGCTGCAGCCATGAAGCATGTGGCCTTGTTATGGAGTATTTTCGGTTAATGGCTTTGGGCATTTTGAGGACAAATGAATAATAATTAGACGCAATAATGTCCCACAGCAGGCTAACAGCATTAAAGATGTCATTAATCATTCACAGCATGACAATCTCACTTTTCAGCAGGCAGGGAAAAAAAAAAAAACTATTCAAATAGATGTGTGTGGTGGGGGGGGGGACTGGCTGACTGGGAGTGAGAGAGGCTTTGCTCAAAACACATTCTAGATCTTTATTGTTATTGACGTGTTAAATTTAGATTTAGAGCAGCGTTTCTCAACCTTCTTTCAGTCACGAAAGTAAAGTATGCAAAGTCTCGAGTCGCCTCATGTATTTAAAAATGTACAATCAGCATCGCTCTGACAGCTGAGTGGCAGAGATTCAGAGAATTTAAAAACTTTTTTTTTCTTTCTCTAAAACCCCTCAGATTAATTCGAATGCAGCCTAAATGGAGAAACAGACACGCAGCTCTTCATACATCCAAAGCCTGACTCATCGAATATTGATTGTTGATACAAGCCTGCTATTGGCCGCCTATTTCAGAAGGAATCCTCCCTTTTCGCTATTTCTGTGGTTACCTTTTTCTGGATACCTGCCGCTACAGGAAACGGCAACCACAACCCTTCCAATTAGCAACACACATGCTGAAAATGCCATGTTACCATTTAAAAAAAAAAAATTTTAACCTTTTTTTGTGGGCATTAAGCCATTTTAATGGCAGGGCTCATCTCTCCATATGCAGTCGGCGCCGTCGCTGCATCCCAGGTTTTGCACCGCCCAAGATAATTTGGAAAGAAATACAAATTTAAAAGAAATACAAACAAGCTGGATTGTTTTCCTCCTATATTAGACTGATAATATCTGGAGCCAGACCTTTTTCCAGTCATGGATGATTTAGTGATTTTGTGACGGAGAAGGCAATGTAACCTGCCCACTTTGCTTTTTTTAGAGTCCCAACCTCACACTCTGAGGCTGTTATTGGCTGGAGGCTACATATCCTCAGCCCAAAGTCTGATACAGAATGACTCTTAATACAGCGAAACACTAAGAGAAGAAAATACAGAAGTCCTTGAAATGTCTGCAGACATAACGGTGCTGCTGTTTGCAGTGAAAAGGTTCAACTTGAGCTTTCAAGAGTCATTTAAATTGAGTGAAATTGATTCATTTATACTTTTTGTTTCCATATAGTCCTGCTATAGCGTTTGAAATTCACTCCCCCGCTGAGAATGATTCATCTCTCATAGTTGCAAGCTTTCCTTTTAAGAATATCACTGACCTTAATCTTTGTGATTCTCCATATAAACCCAGAGAACTACATCAAAACCTTTAAATGAGCTAATGGTTGAAAAAGAATTATTGATCCTGATAATCCCGCATAGATAACTTGAAAGCACTATTCATGTCACGTTGCTGTATTCTGTGTTTTCTGACTATTTGTGCATTCCTGGTAAAAAAAACAACCTTGTTTTCCTGTGCGAACCATCTTGTTGGGTGCGATGGGATTTTCACAGGCTCAAAACATCTGCTATAGTTTGTTTCGAGTCAAGTACCAGGGGGGGAGTTAGAGCACGAGTTGGAATATTGATCAGACCAATCTAAAATGTTTGCCTCTTTAGAGTAGTTGACACCATACGTCCTCACCAGATTAAGTGAATGAGCCCGCTGAGTCCATTCAAAAACTTCTTGAATACCTTTAAAGACTTATATTATTGCATCACTGACCCCTGCAGTGGGCAATGTGATGATCCATACAGTCTTCTGCAGCTTCGAAGGGGAACTTTGGAGCAGTGGTGGATGGTGCATTCTTCTCCAGGGGCCAAAAGAATCAGGACAGAATATACTAAGCTATCATAGCATCAAATAAAGAGAAGGCTTTTTATTTACTGAGCTGCATGAATATGTTATAATATAACATTTTTTGAAAACGGTTGATATTTGTTTTCTTGCTGCATGCAAACTAAGAACATGACTTCTATTAAGGTCTAGTTTAAAGGAAATTTACCTGCAAGTACATACAGAGTTATGTGATGTTTACATGTCTCAATGAGCTGCAGAGGAGATGGAATCTGCACTTTGTTCATAATTAACATTAACATGAGGCATCTTGTTCCTCTGGCATACGTTTTCACCTGCTGTGCATGGCAGGGATTTGTTTGCTGACCTATTCCTAAATCCCCAGAAGTCGTACTGTAGGTATCATTAAAGTAGAAACACCACAGAAGTAGCTCTGTGAGTTCTGCCTTTTCTACTAAGATATTGCACCTTAAAACCTCTTGCCAACTCTTTCTGTTCCTTACTTTGCAGTTTTGGTACACCTTTTCACCAGTTTTGCAGTCACATAAAGTCACACGTTGTCATTCTTGTACTCATTTTTTGTACTTGTGCTGTTGTGTGTTGATTTTTGTCCTTCACTGCTGTAACGAACAAATTTCCCCCTGTGGGATGAATAATTTATCTTATCTTATCTTATCTTATCTTATCGTGTCTTGTCTTGTCTTGTCTCGTCTTGTCTTGTCTTGTCTCGTCTTGTCTCGTCTTGTCTTGTCTCATCTTGTCTCATCTTGTCTTGTCTTGTCTTGAAAGATGCTGTTTATTTTCCCCAGAAAGCGCCTGATGATGCAGTATGACAATAATCAGTGCTGTGTTGATAATAACCACATCGCTGTATTACTGGTGACACAACTCTTGTCTCCTCTGGGGCTGGCTGAGGAGACAGCTTTACCAAAACAGCTGTAGCTGTTGTTTTAGTCAGCTGTTGCGTCAAAGACAGCTGTGCGTCACGTTTCCCTCCAGTTTTTATGAGCTAATTCAATGTACATTATTATCTTTTATTTAGGTTCTTGATTTAGTTCACACACCAACCTTTCAGCTTGCTTTTTATTCTCACTTATTATCACTCACTTATTTTTTTCCCCTTAAGTGTTTTTATCAGTGATGTATTTTTACAGCCCGTACCTCAGCCAAGGCAAAGTTTTGTGGAAATCAGTTCTGTAGTTTTTGAATAATTAGGGAAAATGTCGAAAAGTGTCCTACCTTGCGATGCAAAGGAAAGTTAAAAAAAAAAAAAAAAACTTGGAACCCGCCTCTCCTTTATAAACTGCGCCAAAATTTCATGCATTTTTGCAAGATCCATGTCTCCATCCTTGCACCAAGTTTGGTGGAGTAGCTCATCCAGTCGCTTTTTCATAATCATGCTAACCAACAAACAACAACTAAACAAACAGACACAAGTAAAAACATAACCTCTTCCACCTTACAGGTCATTCTTTCAATGTCCATCCATGCGTTTTGCTACATGATTACAGGTACCTGTGATATGACGTATTGAGGGCAGCTCACCTAGTATGTTTTTTCTTTTTTTAAACACCAACCATGTCCCTCGCTCTCCAAGATATTTGTAATGAGACAGCATTTAGCAGCACTTTCCTCCTGTGGTTTTCTCCTTTTGATGGGTTCCCTCTCAGCTATATACCTTTTATCTTTCCCTCATTCTCTCCTGTACTGTCCATCTTTGGCTCGGCAGGACACTCTCCACGCACCGACTGAACGTAGTGCTGATGTGTGTGTGTGTGCATGCAATCGATAGCGCGTGATGAAAGATGACCATACCATCAGGTTAAAAGCAGGCATGGATGCTGATGCTCTGCAGTTCTGAGCGACTGTAGCTGCCAGGTGTTCTCTTCTCTATGATTCACCCATTTCGCATTTTTAACACCGCTCTAATCAGTTTACCAGGTCACCAGGAATTCACCCAGTGCTCCCGGTGGACAGTCCTGTTATGCTGCAGAGCATTTAGTCACAAAAGAGCCCACTGGAAATTAAAAATAGGGCTCCAAGTAGAGCTAATACTAGATTTACATTTGCCAGATGGGCAGAAACAGAGCTCCAAATGAATGTTTATGTTGCTCTGTATTTGCTTGGTGTGTTTCTTGATGCTTAGCTATCAATTTAAAATTTCACATAGTATGATCGACCAAAAGGAAAGTGAATGCAGCTTTAATAACCACTATAAAGGCAAAAGGTGAGTCTTTTTGTGTCCAAATCAGTCTAAGGATAGAGGGTGTTGGACCTAGAACCCTATTCATATATCCTGCAACCAGGATATATGAATAAATAAGAATAAGCATGACTTGAATGATGAAATATGATCAGGTCCATGTTATTATTGATGTCACTAAGTGGCCTGTCTTGTGCTTTAAGAGCTCCAACAAGTTTTCTAGCATTAGCATAAAGCACAAAAGGCAGGGGATGATAGTGGTGGTGTCTATGCCTTGGAGGTGACTGATCAATTAACTTAATGGGTACAGAGTTATTTCCAAATGTGCAAGGTCATTGTTATGTAACCCTTGAGGCTACATAAAGTTGCAAGATGGAATAGCAAGAAAAAAAAGAAAAATTTCATCAACTGTAAGATTGCCTTGACCCAAAATGCTTCTTGCAGGAGGTTGTTTTGGGTCCTAACAGGCTCAGGCTGGAAATGTCAAGTTATTATATCTGTCATCTCAGAGTCTGTAATGAGGAGAATGATATCGCTCAGACCGAAGCCCCCAAACAGGTGATGCTAGTCACAGGGGGGGTCAGCTTCATCATTTTTCTTCTCCTTCCTCTGACCGACTCCAGCTGCCACTGTCAAACTATGTTCCTGCCAATTACTGCTCCAGCTTAAGAGGGTAGTGTTGGACATAATAACAGGGATATCTCGCCTAGCTTGCCAAACAGTAATTGTTGTGCTCCAAATGGACACTTGATTGTCCTAAATTGATGTCCAAAACGCGGTGAAGTAAGGACAAACTGTATTTTCTATTTTTCTCTGTCTTTGTATTTCCATGTTTTTTCCCCCCCATGTGTCAGTGTAATAGGGTTTGGCTAACTTGGAGGATTCATGAAAACGAACCCATTTGGAGAGCGTGGCTATTAGAGCATCATAAAGATGATGACTAGGGGGGGAAAAATAAAAGGAGGATGTTAAAAAAAAAAATTTTTTAAAGCCCAGAAACAAAAAATGTCTTTTTTTTTTTTTGGTCCCTGCAGAATGAACCAGGCTCCCACCACTGGGTTTGAAGAGGATGTGGGTGCCAGAACAACACATCATGTCATGTATCCAGAAAGTGCCATAGACCTGGACAACACCACCAGTCTGGTGCTGATCCCTTTCAAGACTTTGGACCTGAAGTGGATCATTAGTGCTCTCACCACGGGTACCATTAAACAGTAAGTATCTATAAAATGTTACAGATGCACCTGCACTCTACTAGGCTATATCATATATATCTCTTTAGGTTTTTTTTACTGATTAAATTAATCATTAAAACAAAATCCAAGTTGATTGTGTCATACAACATTAACCCAAGCAAATTGCTGTATTTTTTTTTTTTTAAATGTGTTTTATTCTCATAGAGGTGCTTTATTTACAACTCCATTTCTCAATTTAAACTGTCCTAGAAATGTGTGCATGATGCATGTGTCACACTCCCAAATGCATTGACACTCTCCAGATTGGCATGGCAATTCCCATTTGTCAGATCTCCATATCAAATACGATCACGCAGTTTTAATCTCCCAGTAAATCTCACCTTCATCTGCTTCATTCCTAATTAACCGTTATCGTTAATTAGTGGATGTTCAGGAATAAAAACGAAGCCACTGCAATTTGACACCACTGCCAAAATACGAAGGAGGAGTAAGTCGAAAACAAATGTTTCCTGTAAACATGTAATATTCTTCCAGCTGTGCCAGAGCAATCATTCTGCATCATAGATAAAATATTAATTTCACTTCACTGGCAATAATGCCATCATTAGCCGAACAGCTTGTCAAATTGGCCTCTATGAAGGGACAAAACCGTGTGAAGGTCCACAGGAAGGACTGTTTCTGGTCCACACTCCTGACTTTGAATACTCAAAATTTAAGCTCTTCTCTGCAAAAATGTCAAGCCTGTGTGCATTAAAGTGTTTAATTTTATGGGTCGTTTTCATATTCATTCCCCATTAAATGTGGAGAAACCGTTTTGACTCATATTGCAAAGCACATGTTTATAAATTCGACCAGTTTGTGTAGTCTGAATTTTAATGAGGCTCATTACTGCAGAGGAAATGGCCTTGATACAACTTTGGTTAATTGGAAACATCTGTATGTTACCATATTGTCATTAGTCTGGAATGTGCTCTGCAGGACTGGTGTAGAACATATAGTGACTTTATATTTACACTGTGTTAGAGCAGTGAGCTTTAGCTCCTTAATTCATGCAAATTATATGACATATAACATAAGTGACTAGAATGTGAAAATCATTTTCAAATTCAAATTGAATGTGGACGACTCACGGGAGATGCACCCAGGTTCATTCAAAGAGCCTCCCCGATTTAAGGTTTAACTCTGCAGATTCTTCACCAACCTGGAATTAAAGCTCCTCACTGCACGCTCTAATGCAGTGAGTCATGAATGCAATGAGATTAAGTAAATAAATAAATAGCAAATAGTAAAACAATTGCAAAAATCCATTTAAGGGATTCTCAGGGTTATTGAAGCCCACATTTTAAGCTCCTTGTATTTTCTTGTGTTGCAGCACATACATACCTGTTATGTCCAGGATAAAGGCAAACAAAGATAAGGTGAGTTATATAAAAGTGTCATATATTTTCATTTTTATTCATATTTTTTATCCACTTTCTTTAACAAATATGGCTTTATTTTGGTATAGACTTTAAGTGCACCATATTTTTGATATTTTCCTTCCTGAAATTTCCTTTTTAATAAAGTTATTTGTGTAAAGGTATGTGAGTGATTCATCAGACAAAATGGAAGAAATCCCTCTGACTCTTTTTGCAGGTGTTGATTTACAGTCCCACATTTTTCAAATACGTCTATGAGTCTTGGCTTGAGGGTCACGGTCGATATCCCTCCACCGGCTTCCTCAGCTTACTGCTGGCTATTCACATATGTGATGAGGTGAGTTGTATTAAGCTGAATGCGGCGCGGAATAGTTTGACAAGGATTCAGAGTGAAGAATAAAAAATCAAAAGTGATGTTAAAATTGAACAAAATATACAGATGAATAGATTTATGAAGCTTTTGTGGATGTTTTACTTTATGATGCTTTTGTTCCCTGCTCGCTCCAGGTCCGCGTGTTTGGATTCGGTGCGGACCAGTATGGAAACTGGCACCACTACTGGGAGGAGAACCATTTGGCCGGAGCTTTCCGACACACCGGAGTCCACGACGGTGATTACGAATATAACGTCACCCTTCTGCTGGCAGACAAGCACAAAATCCGGATGTTTAAAGGCAGATGATGACCACGCAATGAGCCTCAGCAACTTTTTTAATGTTTCATTTCTGTCCTCGCACGCTGGGAGAACAGTTCTGCCGTGACTCCCAAAGACATTCTCACGTGGACTCTTCTGGTCGGTCCGTTTTCCTCCTCTAAAGTGTTTAAGAAATGTCACCCCTATCGACGAACCAACAGACCTTCTGTCTGGGGAACAATCCAGAAGGCGAAGGCAACACTGCCGCCTGTCTCAGAATCTGTGACCGCTGGGAGGCGCCACATAGAAGACGAGAGAAAATGTCCCCTCAACAAGCATGCTAGCAAAAAAAAGCTGAAGTATTATTAAATGTATGTTTTGTGTTCTCTTAGGTAAGCATTGTGGCGACCTGAAGCTGTGTGTGTTGACATAAATTATGCCCTGTTGACAGCAGTAGTCAGAAAAAGTGCCATATTTACCTGTTAATGTATAGACCCAGGATGGGATGGTGGAACAACGGTGTCGCCTTACAGCAAGAGGGTTCTGGATTCAAATCCAGACCGTTCTTTGTGGAGTTTGCATGTGTCTCCGGCCTCCTGCAGTGCAAAAAACATGCAATCTAGATGATTTGGTGACTAAATTGGCCATAGATGTGAATGTGAGTGTGAATGGTTTGTTTGTCTCTCTATGTGTCCTGTGATGAACTGGCAACCTGTCGATCATGTACCCCACCTCTCACCCACTGTCAGCTGGGACAGGCTCCAGCCTATGAACGGATGGATGTACAGACCTAACAAGGGGGATTATGTCAAGTCAGTTTTATTTCTATAGAGCCAAATCACAACGAAAGTTATCTCAAGGCATTTTCCGTGAAGAGCAGGTCTAGACTGACTCTTTATTCCACAGAGACCCAACAATCCCTGATGAGCAAGAACATGGAGACAGTGGTGAGGAACCTTTTAACAGGCAGAAACCTCGAGCAGATCCAGGTTGACCGGTTGGGGTGAGAGAGAAAGAGAGAGAGAAAGATGGGGAAAGAAGAGAGAAAGAGGGGGAGATTTGTGCAAAATTCATTATTGTCATTTATTTACTGAAGAGCAGTTTGAAAGTTAAAATCACTTCAATTAGCTTCACGACAAAACACACCACTGTTTGCATGTCTGATTATTGGTCAATGGTGACTTCAAATCAGCCCCAAAGAGCCTGTTTTGCTACAGGGTAACATTTATTGGTTCACACAGGGCCACAGCCACAGTTTTGGAAAGGCTCAGGCTGCCCTCACTGAGCAAATGGCAAAAAAATCAAGTCTGTAAAATTATTCAAATTTGCCACAATTTATCTACTAGCTGACTTCTTCAGTCACAGAATATTTCCTGTGCCTTTTTTCCCCCTTTTTTTTCTTTTAACACAATGGTCAAAATGATTTTAATCCACTTTGCCAAAGCTGTGTTTTTTTCTTCACATCCTTCTATTTAAAAGGCTCATTTGAAAGTAAGAAGAAGAAGAAGAAGAAGAAGAAGAAGAACATTGTTTTGGGGCTTATTTTTGGATCCTCCATCAGCCCTAACTGGCTGTACTGGAGACTTTGTCCTATTAATGAGACTTTTGTCTCTCAGTGTCTTGACAAAAGTGATAGAAAAGGTTTTTAAAGGCTTCTTGTTTTCCCACAAACGCCAGGTTATTTATCAATTTGAAGACATTCATCATTACAATCTGACACACACAGGGGTGCCTTATCTTAAATCTATGATGTACCGTACATTGTTGATGTACATGTGACATGTATTTGTCATGCAGAGTGGGTGTTAAGTGCCTTTAATGGGAGTTTCACCATCAAATTGTGCTTTATTGGAATATTTATCATTTGTATTACTAATTTATGTTATTATTGTGTATACAGTGTCAATTTTTAAAAATCATATGCATGATGAAGTACTACATTTTTTTGTATATGCCACAGAATAAAAGGTCGGTTGTCTTGTAAAACATGTGGGGAGGTTTGGCTCTGGAGTTTGATGAAACAGCTCTGTTTTGCCCAAGCTTGAATATCAGCTGCACTCGCTGTTCTAAATGTTCAATGACCTCAAGAAACACAGACCCCTCATGTCAGCATTTTCACCAACAAATCTCTGAAATGTTTCATCGCAGATTGGTCACGAGTCGAGCTCAGTGGTGCTTCTCTAATTGGCCATGATTTGCTCCATGTGCCTTGAAACATAATGGGACATTTGCCCGGTCAGTGTCTTCATGATTGTTTCCCTCACCACGTGAGAGCTGGCTGAGAAGAAGAGGAACCACAACTTTTTTTTTTTTTTTTTTTTTTTTTTTTTTTTCACAACACTTTTTTTTTAACTCAAATTTGTCAGATAACTTTCATTTGTTCTGCAGGGGACACTGCCACCTAATGGACGAGAACATGTATCAGCTTAACGTTGTTAGATTCATCCTGAAGACTGATGTGATGACTTACCTTTTGAAACTGTATTAATTGTTTAAAGTTCACACATAAGGATGTCACTCACCTGTTTTTAATCTACTTTTTACATCCAGTTTATTTTTGACTACCAAATAAAACCCATTGAAGCAGCACCTTCAGAAAAACCCAGTGTGTGTGTGTGTGTGTGTGTGTGTGTATTTATATATATTGTGTATTTTCCCCTGTCTGATGAATAAGGTCACTGACTTGCGTTGGAGGGATGGATAATGACATTTTGCATTATTCAGTTATTCGATGTCTCCCACGATGTGGTAAAACACAACTGGAGTGTTTTTCGTTGAAATGTGTGAAAAAGGACAAAAGGTTAACTAATTATAAATAATGCATTTCAGATGTTGATGCAGAATTTGTGTGAGCAAGCTGTAATTGAGGGCAGCTTGTATGCAGGCCGGTATACGCAGGCTACAGTGGAATATTTCAGTCCACAATAGTAGACACAAGTTGAATGCATCCCAGGTTTTGTTAAATATGAAGAGAAATACCACACTTTAATGTTTCTAGCCAAAAGAAAATATCACTGTGTCATGGCAACAAGTTTGTCATAGAAACACACTGCAAAAACATAAATCTATGTAAATGTCTTAAATCAAAATATTTCTTCTTACCAGACAATGTTTTAAAGTAAAATCATTTCACTTAATTCATGCTATTTTGTCCTTAATAATCTTAACTTAGGACTTTTGTCCTGGTTCTGAATAACAAGGCTTGAAATTACAATGACTAGAATGGCATATGTCAGCTTTAGTTTGTAATTTGAGTGCAGCCCTCTGATAAATTGCTTAATCCATCATTGCATGCTACAAATAATATACTAGAATATATTTTAAAAGCATGTTTGAATGCCAGCAGGTTCCCGAGGTAATAGTTGACTAAATTCCCTGCTTTTATCTCACAATTTGCTTAAATAATATTCATATAAATAGGTGTGATGTCATCAGAATGGGCATGAAATGTAATCTAATATAAGTAATGAAGCTGTGCTCCAGCAGGATGTTTGAATTCCACATTGTATGCTTAAATTATATTTTTGTTATCCCTCAGGAATCGGCCACACATTTATGTTCTTTCCTTTTCTTTTTTTTTTGCTCTTGCAGTTTAACTTCACAGAGAAGCTGCTTTGAAGCTGCTGTGGAAGAAACATTCATTTTCACAAATTAGTATAATTAGTGTGGTTGCTGAATCAGAAATCACTTCTTATTAATGAATGCTGCTCATGTCCATTGTAGACAGCTTCATTCAAAGAACCAAACTCACAATGATGACATGAGCAGTGTGGGAGTCATTCTAAGAAATAGAATGCATTAGAGCCACACTCACTCACATTGTAAAGCTCAGGCTTTATGCGCTGTACATGTTACATTAACATTTCAGAAAGCTCATGCTGGCTCACTGATTATGTATAAATACATAATGACACGGAATCACAATTAGATATAGAATGCATTGAACTGTATGGAGTCTGCTTCACTGCTTCACTATTTACTGTATATCTCAGCCGCTCCAATCAAATTTACAAATGCTCAGTACTCAGTACTGAATCCATCCATTGATCTTTAGACTAATCAATCCTCATACATGATGAGCTATAAAATAAAATAACATATAAATATATAATACAACAGAACACAGTAAAAGGTCGTAAAACCTTTCCTCAATATTATTTTATTATTTAAAAACTTATTTTAATTTTATTATTTCTTTAAAAAATGTTTTTTATGAAAAGGGACCGTCTCTACCAGGGGTACTCAAACTTTTTTATTAAAGGTCCACTTGTGAATTTTTATACAAGGTCAATGGTCCGGAACAATGCCAGTAAAGCGCATGACATAAATCAACATCCATAACATATAGCTGTGTTACCAGGTCTTTATCAAGTAATTCAGTTCTCCTGGTGAGTTTGATAAGGGTATCTGCTTAATTTTCTCAGACATCTCCTGTTTCTCCTTACCCTCCGACAAAGCCTCGGTTACTTCAGTCATGCACTCCTTCACTACTTCTGAATCAGAAAAGGGCTTTTTGTGCTTGGCCCAAAACCCAGGCCACTCTGAGTGAGGCTTCATTTGCTCTCTCTTGCATTTGGTGCTGGACTGTGGGAGAATAAATGCATGTTTCTCTGTCCACTCTTCTTTGAATTCTCGGTTCTCTTGATCAACTTTCCTTTGCTTTGGGAACTTTGAGAACAACATGCTGCCAGCATTCGCAATAACGTGTGCAGGTCCCTGACTAACAGTGACAACTGATGGTCATAACAATGACGCTGCGCTTCTGATTGCGGAAAACTCCCTCGCCCCCCCCCTCCCTAGTGCTACCAATGTTTTTCACTTTCATTTCTGGTTAACTTGGGTCTGCAATGCGTGTCACGCCCGCGCACACAAGTAAATATATATGCACGTTCATCCTCACAACGCGTCAGACACAAGAAAATATACATTAATTTACATCTAATGTGACACATTCTTCTTATCTTTTGTTTGCATGATCTCTTCCTTTATCTCTTTATCGTTAGACTCTGAATGGTGTGCATTCATCTTTACATCCTTTTTAACTTCTTTTGTTTCATCATTCACTTGTACAGAACCTTGAATGGCGTGAACATTGTTTGAAAGATGCTATCAAATAGTTTGATTGATTGATTGATTGATATTGAAGTATTTCAGTAGGAGTCTAAACGGTTCGCTCCAAAGAGTTTGTTTCGCAGATATCGCGAACCCAGCTGTAAGTATAACTTCAAAATTTGAGAAATCAATTAACAAATGAAGACATTATAAAAACTACTTATACCGACTGTCACTGCTTCACTGTATGTTGCCCTTTAAACACCAGCGGCAGATGACGTCACCTGCTGGTCAAGACGCGTCACAACAAGGAAGTGCGGAGTCCAATTCAGACGATTGATCGGAACTATTTTCAGAGCAAATGTTTCCCCTGTAGCTCAAGTAGGTAATGCTCTAAAAACATATTAATACATTGTGAAAATGTATTTTTTTCATTCTGTTACCTTTATAATTAAAAGCAGTAGCGATAACTCCAGCTGCAGCGTGCAAACATGGCAGCTGGCTTCACTTTCGAGTTGAGTTGTAGTTGAGATACTGTACATAGCTTAACTTTAGGTTTACTGCGAAGTCAAAACAAAACAAAACAACAAACCGTGAGTCTAAGAAAATAAGAAGAAGAAGAATATTTTCTGTAAGAAAATATCCACACTACCATCCTTTTTGCTCCTTAAATATAGCTGCTGTTTGTCAGAAGGTCGTGCTTCCTGTCAGATTTCTGTTGCGTCTTTTGTAGGCCATAAATTGATCACCATCATTATATTTTAAGGGAAACGTGAATAAATCCTTTAAAAAAAACAAACAGAAATACTGCTGTTTGGCTTCCTAACTTTATGTCTACTTCAAGGTATTTGAAAGAGCAGACTGTAAGACGAAATTGAGTAAAAGTTCTTGTGTATGTCCAAATATCTGTGGATAACTATTGACTCAATCTTTCTCTTATTAGAAAAAACAGTATTATCTTCCACACGTGCTTCAAGATTGACCTCATTAAAGACATGTTGCATGTATAGCAGCATTAAATTAATCAGACACATAGTCATGTAATGACTTTCAAATGTTAAATTACTCCTGAATGATCCAATTTATAGTTATTGTTATTCAATTAAATAATAACTTTATAAAAATAAAAAAACAGACAAGACATGGCAGTTCAGTTTCCCCCATTTATGACATTGCACCTAGAAGCAACAGGATAGTTTCACTATCATCATATGACTCCTTGATCATGAAAACCTACCCCTAGAATTTGGAATCACATTTATATCATTTTTAGTTTGATAGTTATTCAAGAAAGAGTCACTAATGTCTGTTATCTTCAGGATCTGACTCAGAGGATGCATCAAATTTCACACCTAACTAAATCAGCACATGTTCAGCTACAATCTCATCTCAGTTAAAGTCTCTATCATTGTTATTTGTTATCATTCTGGATCACCAGATCCGAAATATTATCTGGATCCAGATCAGACTCTGATGTGTGCTAGATCTTATGGTAATAAGATATAATAATATTATATGTAGGGCTGCGTTATTTACACTAAATTATACCCCAAAGCCCAAGTTGAGATATTCAAATTGATTAGTTTGTGTGATCTTGTCTGACTGACGTTTCAAACAAATTTATGCAAATTACAGAAACAAAATAGACAACATAAGTAAATTCTCACCATTGAGAAGCTGTGATAAGCAATTCTTTGGATTTTTTTGTGTAAAATGTGACCTATATGGAGAGGCATTAAATGATAACGAATCCCTTTGTGTGTTTGTATTTTTCAAGATGTCTGTTGACAGCCTGGAGGAGCGGACTGTGGAGGTGCTGAAGCTGCCCTCCGGAGTGGATGAGGAGCTGCTCTTTCTGTACTTTGAGAATAAGCGCCGCTCAGGGGGAGGTCCACTTATTTCTGTGGAGAAGAATGGTGATGTTGCCATACTGGTGTTTGAGGAGGCAGAAGGCAAGTGACGACACAGAGTATACTCTCTTTGATATTTTGCAAGTATGGGTATAGCATATATTTCTTTTTTTAAAATCTTTTATTAGCTGCTTTCAAAATATTTTATATTTATTGTCCAAATTACATAAAAACAGAATTCCTCCAGCTGAAGGAATAGAAAAAAAACAAACAATATAATTGGAAAAAGTTTCCAATTTTCCAGTTTCACAAAACAAAACCTCAAGAATTGTTCCAGACCTCCTGTCAGCTCTAAAATCTTTAAATGTCACTCCTTCCTTCCCCCAGAAACAGTAAAGTAGAAACGACACTCAAAAGAAAACTGTACTAATTTGCATTAATATACTGAATGCTAACTTTGCCTTCATTTCTGCTCTAATCATTTTGCCAGCTGCTGCCCGAGTGTTGTCTAAAGGGTCCCATGTTCTGCATAATGTGGAGCTGAGTGTGAGAAAGCCTGCCTCCAAGGACAGGTACAGACTGCTGCTGCAGGGCATCAACCCCAACACCGAAACTGAGATGATAGAGCTGTTCGTGGAGAATATGATGGGGCTGAACTTGACTGACTACATTCTGCATCGCTCACCAGGGAGAGATCTTATCCTCATTCACCTCAGCCAACCCGTCTCGAAAGGTGTGTTGAACGCACATATTTTCATTTTTTCTTCTATTTTTGTTTTTGACATGTTTTCTAATGCCCCAGTCCTTTAATATATATTTTTGTTTTGTAGCTTTCCAAAACCTGAGAGCTAAAATCTCAGAGAGGAAACTTGATGGTGCCAAAGTAACTCTTGAACAGATAAAGCAAACTGATTCCATCTTGGTGGAGAATCTGCACCCTGGCACCACTAAGGAGCTGCTCACGTTGTACTTTGAGAGCAAGGGAGGTGGATATCAGGACGTGAAGGAGGTCACAATGCTTTCAGAGGGAACAGCCAAAGTGTCCTTTGTCAATTATGACTGTGAGTTTTCTATTATACGACCTTTTAAACTCTTTTGTTGTTTCATGGTCATTTACTTAAACTTAACTACTATTTAAACTGTGTTTCCTTTATTAGCGGTGAGCCGTGTCCTGACACAAACGCACAAACTGGAAGCAGCTGATCTTGCGGTGACTCCATACTTCCACTTTCTTCAACCTGCACAAAATCTAACAGCGCAAGACCCTGAGGCTGGAAGCCAAAATACGACTGAGAGAAATGCAGATAATCTGAGTGATATGCAGACCAGTCCTGCCACTATGGCCAGCGCGAACAGCCAGTCCTCCTTTCCGATGGCCTTGGAGCCCCTTGCTGCTCGTGAGGCAGCAGAACAAGCTGCAGAGGAAGTCGTGGAGGATCCAACAGAGGGCAAAGATACACTATCAAGCCACATTGCTATCGCTGATCCAACAAAACTTGCTTTGTTTCAACTCGGCACCTTTCGACAAGACACTGAAAAGACTCACTCAAATGTCACCATTCAAGTCAAAGACAATGGTGTACATATTGAATGTAAAAGCATACAAACATTAGAGCAGATAAAACAATCACTCCTCGACTGTTTTGGTGAAATGACTGAGGTTCATTTCACCCTTGAGCCAGAAGAGGCTGAGCTGCTTGCAAGAAAAGATGTGAAAGAGCAACTACTGCAAACAATGAGTCAAACTGGGTCACCGGCTGTGTATGCTGTATCAGACTGTAACATTGTGGTAGCTGCCCTATCCCAGAACTCCGCTAACAGTGCATGCAGCTTTTTGAAAAGCCAACTGGGTCACTTCAGCATACCGGGGGATTCAGAGTATGAATATATGTTTTATTGCAGAGAATGGTCTGAGTTCCTGCAGGCCCTGGGTTTCTCCTGCGTTAAGGTGTCGGAGCGAGGAGGAAACATTGATGTGACGACTCTGGCAGGGATGGAGAATGAGAAGCGGACTGCAATCCTGGAGTTTCTCTCCACGCCGATTGAAAGGGAGGCGGTCATCTCTATGGAGCCGGGCATACTGAAATACATCCAGATCCAACGTCATCTGCTGCTGGCTGACATGGACCAAGTGTCAATCTTTCCACTAGAGGCAGAGGATTCGTGTGGGTTCAAGGTATGAGGTGCGTCCGCATCACACGTAGAAGCCGAGATTGTTTTAAAGATGTTTCTGAAATTCCGTCTTTTTAAAAAAAAAATGTGCTTAATAGATCCATGGCAATGCTGTTGCTTGTCAAATGGCTGAGGAGGTGTTGCAAGATGTGGTTTCCTCCATCTTCTCCAATAAAATCACAGTAAATGCTCCAGGAGTTACGCGATATCTGTATGAAGAGGAGTGCAAGAGCGTCCTGAAAGAGATGGAGACAAAGTTCGAGGTCTATATCTGTGTAGACAACGTGCCCTGGGAGCCCCTCCCGCAACAGGTAGTGTAATGTTGGAATGAAGATTTTTCAGTGTTTTTGAAGTTATGATATGCAGACATGCTTCCTCCCAGTTGGCCTGTCAAATCTTCTGTTATTGCCTGTATGTCGTGAGAATGAACTTAGTCAAAGATTTAGATTTTATTTATGTGAAAATGACATTGTAGTTCCGTTCAGTTACAGCAGAGGTGTGAGGACTGTTGAAATACTTAGTTTTTCATTCATATAAATTCTTCATGGAATAATGATCCTGAACTGAAACTCCGCTAAGGCCAACAGTCCCCTTTAATTCAATCAAGCCTTATCTAAAACCAAAGTCATAGCCCTGTAACCACAATTTAAGATTGCTGGATTTGTAACAGAAAAACATTTAAATTTGGTGGAACCAGATTTTTATTTGGATCTGCACCAAATTGCACAAACTCAACTTTTCATCAAAATCCATGCATTATTCCTTGAGAAATGAAAGAGGAACATCCGTCCCTTTAGCCGGATCTGCACCAAAATGTAATGGTGTCTATTCTGGTCCAAGATACTCCAGATACCCGTTTACTTCATTTCACTCTGAGGCCACACACACAAGTGAGAAATAAGTCCTAAATAATTGAAAATGAAAGTGGTCAGGAATTGTGGGCTTGATTTTTCAAAACCACTGATATTTTCTGTGTACATTACTTTTTAAAGTATGACGATGTGAAGTAATTCAGGATTTCTTATGGCAGAAACCGCCTGTATTCACAGAAGCATTGTATTTATTATTTCAGGACATTTTTGAAACTGCGTGGACGATGATGTCCCACAAAAACTTCCGGAAAGCGTCTTTTGGTGGTTCTGAAGAGGTGTTAAAATCAGGATCAGTGCAAACTGATCATAACGGAGCTACAGCCAGAGGTAATCAATCATTTCAGTAATGGCTGCAATAATTTCTCATATTTCTGTATTCTCAAACAATCTGGTTGCCTCTTTCTAGGCCTTTTACACGAGGCAAAGAGCATCGTTTCAGCCATTGATGAAAGGATGAAGGACGGTGTTTTTAATCCAGACCTACTCAATGACTTGGATAACGTGGACCTGTACTCTGCAGAGCCAACAACCAGCGGGGCACACCAAGATTCTGATGTCATAGCTGTTGAAGAGAACACTATGAGTGGGCTACTCCAGCTTAATGATGGAGCTCAGGGCCTTCCCAGCAACCTAGAAGAAGAGGCCCAACTATCTCTAGCCATACAGTACTCTATGGAGATGAGCCACTGTTCTCTACAGAAGGAGGAGGAGGAACAGCTGCAAATAGCCTTGGAGCTGTCCAAAACAATCCAGCATGAAGCATCGTTTAGTAGCACTGAGGAGAACCCTCAGGTGGACCATCTAAAGAAGGGCGTTGATATGTCAATACAGGATGCCATTAAGGCCGCAAACACCCTACAGCTCATTGTGTTCGCTGGTTATAATTGTGACCTGCTTCGAGTGGAAATTGCCTTTGGGAAGAAGGTCAGCCAGAGACAGGTTGAGGAGAAACTGGAGCACAAAACTTTGAATAACATGTCCGAGTACCACAGGACATGTTTGGACGTGATCAGGAGGAAGCACGCGGTTGGGATTCAAGTTCAGGGCACCATAATCACTGTTTCTGGCTTCAAGGACTTTGTGACTGGAGGACTGAGCGATGTGAAGCTGCTGCTGGACAAAATGTCCAATTCTGTGTCTGACCAGGAAATCCTTAGAACTGTCCAGTGGGTGCATCATGACCCGGTTTCTTCACAAACCACTCCTTATTCACCGGATGCGACAGTAGTCATGGAGAATGTTTGGAGGATGAAGCTGAAGCAGATTGATATCTTGCTAGACAATCAGCCCCACACCATAAACTTTGAGAAGATGCAAGAATACAACGTAGCCTCAGGCAAATCTGTGAAAATCTCCAGGAAGTTGGTCACTGTAGGGGACTGGAATGAGGATGTGCCAGGTAAAGAGAACTTTATGTAGTGTTCAGGTGCCTTATGTTTGATGTATGAAGAATGCTACATGTTTGAAATCACAAATACAGCTTCAAAATATAACCAATTTCACCATTTTAGCTGACTAGCTATTGCTAAAAAAGTTGGCTAACAAATGGAGACACCACCTTTCTGTCTTGGGCTGCACAATATATCGTTTCAGCTTCAAAATAGCAATGCACGTATGCACAATAATCATTGTTTCCAGATAGATCTGTTCAAATCATCTGGTGAAAACTCCTGGATTCTGACACATCACAATAAATACCGCAGAAAAGAAAAATATCTTTCTTATCACGTTCATGCCTCATGTTTTTATTGAGGAACATAACAGAAAAAAAATGCTTTGACTTGGATTGTTTTGTAAATTTGTGTCATGTTTTATTTCAAACTAAGTTTAAAGCTCCTTGGTTCTGTTAGTTAGCTGATTTTTTTAGTATTAGCTTGCTGGAAAATTGATAATTTGGAAAAGTCTACATTTTGTGTTATTTTGTATTTGTTTTACTTATTTAAATGATCTTTTGGATCTGTCTTATTAACCGTTATTGAGAACTGAACATGAATCCTTCATTAACAGAGGAGGAATACTCTCTGCTATCAAATCTGCCGGAAGCAAACAAAGTTGATGAGGCGTCTGACGAATATCGGAATGTGGTGAAGAACTTCTACGCGACCATGAAGGAAGACCGCAGGAATATCAGAATCATACAGGTGAAAAAATGAGCTGCATATTTTGCGACAAACTACTTGGTGTGTTTGTTATGACGTTAAGGTTTTCCCCCCAGGTGGAGAAGCTCCTGAATCGGCTGCTGTATAATCAGTACAAGTTGAAGAAGGCGAGCGTACTGCAGCGTGCCACTTACCCCGAAGTCGAACGGACCCTCTACCACGGCACAAGTGAGACGAGCGTGAAAGAGATCTGCGTCCACGGATTCAACAGAAGCTTCTGTGGAAAGAATGGTATGTACCTGACAGCACTGTCCTCTACTTGTCTTGCGTATCAATCTCTGATGTCTTTGTTTCTCCACACAGCCACCATCTACGGTCAAGGGGTGTATTTCGCCGTCAACTCTGCGCTGTCCGTCTACGATCAGTATTCACCCCCAAACGCAGACGGACACAAGTTTGTTTTTGTGTCAAAGGTTCTAACAGGAGACTACACTAAAGGATGCCATTCAATGAGGACTGCCCCGCTGAAGGAGACCGGCGATATTCCACTCAGATACGACAGCGTGACCAACAACGTCACCAATCCGTCGATGTTTGTCATCTTCAACGATACACAGGCTTTCCCTGAATATCTCATTACATGCCAGAGAATCCAGCGCTGAGGGATTAGTCGTCAGCTGTCAAAGTTGGAGAAAAGCACAGCTGTGTTTATGTGTGTCTGCCTCATTTAAAAAGTGCATTTTGTTTATGAAGGGCTAATGTATTAAAGTGTGCAGTGTTTACTGTCTTGATTCTAATGTCATTGAGGAGTTTGCTGTTGGATGAATGGGTGCTTCTCTTTCCTCAGTTTGGTCAAAAACGATCAAGAGAAACTCAAACAGTTGAACCCAAAAAGCTCTTTTTAATGAAGTAAACATGTCCTTTCAGCACAGTTGTGCCATGTTTTTAAATAGGCGGGACTCTGCAGTTATCACAAGACAGTTTCACTTCTTCTTTCACCTGGTTGATGTTGGGATTGATCACAGATTTATATGTTTATTCCTCTTGCTTAAACTTGCGAGCAACCAAAATACGTTGTATACGTGATTGACCTGAAATATAGCCTATTTTATTTTTTTATTAGTTTTTGGGTTCAGTTATTTAAGTTCCTCTGAAGTAACTGTACTGTCCAGTTTGGGTGTTCATGTCTGTGACTTAAGCCTGGGAATGTGTTTACCAAAGATCTTAGTTATTACAGATACTGTAAAAGCATTTGTTTTTCATATTGTTTTAGAAAACATTAAGAATTTGCAGACTTGTGAAATGTCTATTATTTTTCAAAGAAAAATAAAGCTTCTTAAAAAGATAAAAATCCATCAGGAGATGCTTGGGAATGTTTCTTTAAAACTCTTTAGCTATTGTATAGAATATTTGCTTGGGAGATTGTCGGGTGCTACCAAGTATAAGGGTTGCATACAGTTGTCAACTACCAAGCTTTTTGGCACAGGTTGAATTCTACTTCCAGAAATAATTCAACTTTAAATGCAAATGTTTCACTACTCACTGTTAGGATTAATACATTTGACGTGGCATTTTTCCCACACTAAAACAAGCTCTATATAGGAATATAGTCAGGTTATAACCCTTGCAATTGTTTTTTGTATCCCCATGTTCTACAGCTATGTATTTAATATTTTTAATTAATACTTGAAACTTACCTTTAGACAACAAGTATACTTTATAAAACAACATCACATTGAAGTTATTTTCTATGTGTAGAATTGCAAATGATTCTTAAAGGCATTTAAAGGCAAAAGTTAAAATAACGAGTAATTTCTGTATATTTTGTACTTTTGCTAAATTGCAATAAATAACCTGAGATTAACCTAATTTTTCTAGGGACACCTGAGATTAAAAGGAACCTGATGGTTCTGCTGTCTTGCTAAGACATGCTTTGGAAAATGATTGATCTAGGGAATTTTGCTTTGATTAATACAATAATACTGACGTAGTAAAACAAGACAATAATTGTGTGTAATTTGTGTGCTTGGTTTTCCTGAAACTATATTTTATCCTTTACTTTTAAAATGGTCAGCCACCACGTGGAATAAGATTCTGTTAATATTTTGGACTGTAGGGGGCAGCAACACACAGAGGAGCAGCTAGTCTGCCGAATAAATAAAAAAAGCACGAAGAAGACAGGAGCAGCTACGACAACGATGAAACTCTTAGCGCTCCTGGATATTGGATATTTCCCTTAAGTTATAACCCCACAAAATATGTCACCTTAAATGTACACAGATGAAGGAGCAATAAAGCTACAGAATCTGGTCGCGTGTCTGATATAGGTACGTTTATAAGTTTAATTCACAATTTACAAAAAAACAAACATTCGAAGGCCCCGTGTCATGCCAGCTAACATGATAGCTATGCTAGCAGATAGAAACATCAGCGCGCTGCTGACGTAGCCGTCTTTACCATACATTTCTCCTCTGAAGCTAACTTTTGGAGACTAACACGAGTCTTTACAACATACCCGACATGTTCATGATATTTGCACTTCTCATTAAATCTACGTTAGCTACCAGGGGGAAATGGTAATTATCTAGCTAGCTAATTGTTAAGGCTTAACACTATGTTTACAAATGGTAAATTATTAGCTAGCTATTGTTTATTTATCATGGGAGCATAATTTAGTATTCATTCGCTGGATGACGTAGATATTACGTCGTTCACAGGAATGATGACGTTAAGCAATCAATCAACAAAATCTGGAATTTTCCCCAATATTTGCGTAACAATATTAACTTCATCTATTGGTAGGCGCGCTTAGTTGAATGAGGCACTAAATAACTAAATCTTTAGGCTTTGTTTAACCCTGTTAGCAAGTTACCTATAGCCTCTGTAGTGTACGCTTGGAGAGGAAGAGGACATGTTCGGTTTATTTTATTCGTCTTCATCTATAAGTGGCTCTCAATGTCGTATTAACAGATATTTACATGACTGTTCTCTCCTGTCAGATGCTGAGGGACTTCCTCCAAGATGTATGCTGTGTACAGACAAGCACACACCCCCACTGCAGTGGAGTTTTCCGTCTACTGCAACTTCATATCAAGCAAGGAGAAGAATTTGGTCGTTGCCGGAACATCTCAGCTGTTTGTCTACAGGATTATACACGATGTGGAGGTGACTATGGCTCGTTTCACTGTGTCACGTTTTGAAATACAACCATAAAGGGCTTTTGTGATACATGTATCGTTTCTGTCCTTATTTCAGAGTACATCAAAGGCTGACAAAACTTCAGGTATGTCTCAGTGTCGTACTCAAATTATCATCAAGGGATTTAAAAAAACACATCTGTATTTTGTTCCTCATTAACTTATGCATTTTACACAATCAGTAATAAGTGTGTCAGCACTGATGACAGGAGTAATCCACCTTCTTGTGGACTGGTGCAACCTCTTGGTGGCATCCTCTGGGATGATTGTGGGTCATTACACGTAGTTAACCAGGGAAGCCGGGTGGTCTGTCGTTATTCCTCTGACAACATAATGATTTCTTAGATGCATTATTGTAGAATGGTGAGCGTTCACCGCCCTGCTAACTTGTCTAGTGGATTGCCCCGCCTCCCAGCATGCCAGTGGCGCAATCCCAGTCATATTGTCCCAGCTGTGGCATTCTTGCAGTTGTCGGTTTCTCCCCAGTCTGTGTGCCTTTTCACATTGGTAAATTAGTTTAACAAGGGACTGGTCATTTGGGATTAAAAGTCATCACGACTATTTCTCGAAAAATTGTCTGCAGACTCAAGACTTCTCACAAAAATCAGTCAAGCATGGCCAAACCCCGTATGTTGAAAATGATGACAAAACCTGGTCGACATATTGATGCACAACCAATTGTAAGATAGAGAAAAGGTTTTCCTCAAATTGAGCCATATACCAGTAAAGAATGATTTCAACTTAAATAAAGTGTATTTGTGCGACTTCACTCTTTCCTCCCACAGATTCTAAATCACGTAAGGAGAAGCTGGAGCAGGTGGCGGCCTTCTCCCTCTTTGGCAATGTCATGTCCATGGCAAGTGTGCAGCTTGTGGGAGCCAGCAGAGATGCATTGCTTCTCAGTTTCAAAGATGCCAAGGTATCATTGTTTACAGTGCGCACTGTCTGACTGAAATGTTAACAGTGGGAGATTGACTGACTTCTTAGTGTGTTTGCTATCTCACCAGTTGTCTGTAGTGGAGTACGACCCCGGGACACATGACCTCAAGACGCTGTCTCTCCATTTCTTTGAGGAGCCAGAGCTCAGAGTATGTGCAGTAGAAACAAGAACACAGTAAACATGTGGAAGAACCTATGTCTAAATGTTGACATGCACACGTGAACCAACTGTTTAACCACTTTGCCCTCTTTTTGCATCTTCAGGACGGATTTGTACAGAATGTACATATTCCTATTGTCCGCGTCGATCCGGAGAATCGCTGCGCTGTAATGCTCGTTTATGGCACTAAGCTTGTGGTGTTACCATTCAGGAAGGACACGCTAGCTGATGAACAGGAGGGTGGAGTAGGAGAAGGGTACGCCTGCATTCCACTGTACATTCGGCTCATTATTGTTTTCTAGGGTCCTCGCAGCACCATTAAAGCCTACATGTCAATTCTCCTGTGGGACTGAAGGCCAGTCTCGGTTTTGTTGTTACCAAATGTAGGAATTTCACACCCTCCACCCATTTTAATTGTAATTGTTAACATTGTAATTGCAATATATAATCAGTGATTATATGAACAAAACAAAAGGATGGTAAACGTCATTGGAATTTTCACTTCTGTTCTCCTGCAGCTAGTTTACACTGACACTCGATAGTCATCTAACCACATCTGACATGAATAGATTTTTTTTTTTTAATGAATGCCACACACTGGTGTGTGATATGTCTAATCGTGAGCACGTCTGTATCTCATCTCCAGACCTAAATCCAGCTTCCTACCCAGCTACATCATTGACGTCCGTGAGCTGGATGAGAAGCTGCTAAACATCATCGACATGAAGTTCCTCCATGGCTACTACGAGCCCACGTTGCTCATCTTGTTTGAGCCCAACCAGACGTGGCCTGGGTCAGTCCACATTAGCAAGTCACAACGGCATCCTTTTTTTTATTCAATCATTAGTTATATATTGACCAAGTTGTTCTTGCCTTTGGTGGCCATAAATATGACTTTTTGTTTGACTCAGTGTTTAACTTCGTTTTCGGATCACTCCGCCAGGCGCGTGGCTGTGCGTCAGGACACCTGCAGCATCGTTGCCATCTCTCTCAACATAATGCAGAAGGTCCATCCTGTCATCTGGTCTCTCAGTAATCTGCCTTTTGACTGTACGCAGGTCATGGCTGTTCCCAAGCCAATCGGTGAGCTCAACAAATTATTCTCTCTGTTGTCAATGCTTATGAACAATATCTATATATATTCACCATAAAGATGATATCTGTTAGTGTTAGTTGTGAAGAGCTGTCAAAGTGTCGTAGGGCCTTTGGTCACACATCATATCTTTCTAGGAGGTGTGGTGGTGTTTGCTGTGAATTCATTGCTGTATCTGAACCAGAGTGTTCCACCGTACGGAGTTTCTCTCAACTCTCAGACAAATGGGACCACAGCCTTCCCTCTGCGTAAGTGTTACCATCTTAAAACACACACATGTACTTTTTCTGATATCTGGACTGTATAGAAGATTTGATATTTTGTGATGCCTATCAGTGGACGTTGTGTTTTTGGTTAACCCAGGTGTACAAGATGAAGTGAAGATCACACTGGACTGTTCCCACTCGGATTTCATTGCCTACGACAAGATGGTCATCTCTTTGAAAGGAGGAGAGATGTGAGTCGTCGTCGTCGTCACCAGAATGTAGATGATTTCAATGTGCCAGTTTATGATTCTTCACCGACCGCTGTTGTCTTGCAGTTACGTGCTGACCCTCATCACTGACGGCATGAGAAGTGTGCGGGCTTTCCATTTTGACAAAGCTGCCGCCAGCGTCCTCACAACTTGTGTAAGTTCTGCCTGTCACTCTGAGCAACTGGTGGGACAAAGTCTCCGTTTTTCTTTCTTTTGTGTTTCTGTGGACAAACACAAACGGCTGGAAGGATGATAGTTTGATCATATATGTTTTAGAAGCTAATCCTGGCTGTGGAATGCTCAAGAAATGACCATTTCTACACCAGCAATACATCAGCAGTAGGGCTGTTTATTGGCAAGACTACTATTTAATATATTGTGACATATTGCAACACTGTAAACAAGGGGATGTATTATATCATAGGCCTGCGTTCTTTGTGTTTATGCTAGCGATATGTGGCATAAATTGAACCTCTATTCATTAAAACGTGATGCAGTCTGTTTTTTAGAATCAGTACAGTATCACACCTAAAACCCACTGCTAGTGTCTCATATCTGACTGACTTAGGTATACAGTAAATTTCTATACACGAAGTCTGTCAGCTTCTAGAGGATTTAGAACAGGCAGCCTGCTGAACTGATGCCTCTGGGCTTTCCTCCTCCAGATGGTGACCATGGAGCCCGGCTACCTCTTCCTGGGCTCCCGCCTTGGAAACTCTCTGCTCCTGAAGTACACTGAGAAACTTCAGGAGACGCTGCCAGAGGAGGGCATAGAAACGCAGGACAATGAAGAGAAAGAAAAGGAGAAAGAAAAACAGGTACATTTGTGATTGTGTAAAATGTCAATTAAAAGTCACCCTTTTGTTTTGTTGCGCCATTGAAATTTTATTTATTTTATTTTATTTTATTTTTTATTTTATTTTATTTCATTTATTTTATTTTATTTGCTTTTGTAGTTGTAGCACTTAGTTTGGATAATATGCTTGACAGCCTTCCAAAGTGTGCAGCACTCACTACACTTGGAAGGATACTCGTTTTATTTGCCAGCTTTTTACTCAAAACTAACTCACGAACTAAATCGTCTTCGCTAACGAATTCCAGGAAGAACCGCCCAACAAAAAGAAGCGAGTAGAATCTACCACCAACTGGACGGGTATGTTCACATTTTCTTTTTGACGTGTGCCAGAAATGAGTGAGTGATCCGTTGGTCTGAGTTACAGCCAACGTGTTTGTTCTGACAGATGAGGTCGATGAAATAGAAGTGTACGGAAGTGAGGCCCAGTCAGGCACCCAGCTGGCCACCTACTCATTTGAGGTAAAGAAGAAGAAAAAACACGCTGAAAGATTACCTGTCTTTTTGGAAAGCGATTGAAGGACATTAACTGTGTTTTCATACAGGTTTGTGATAGCATACTCAACATTGGACCTTGTGCAGATTCCTCCATGGGTGAACCTGCCTTCTTGTCAGAAGAGGTACATGCAGTAAAACGCTTTCTAGCATCTCTGTACGCAGCACGGTACTTTCTCTGAACTTGTACTCTGAGGATTCTGATCTGGATTTCATCTCACTCACAGTTCCAGAGTAACCCTGAGCCTGACCTGGAGGTCGTGGTGTGCTCTGGCTACGGCAAGAACGGTGCACTGTCTGTCCTTCAGGTATCGTGTCATTTTATTGCATGCATTCTTGGTTATATATATATGTGTGTGATGTTTGTTACCGCACCATCCTAAAACCTGTGGTCGTGAGGACCGTCTGCCACAGGTGTAGAGATGGTGCTACAGTGAACTCTGGGTCTACCAGGGCTGCCTCAGAGATCGACGGAGTAGCTTTTAAACACCCCAGACACAAGCCCACAGTCTCACAGTTTACATACTGTGATTTGTTATATATATATATATATGACTCTGGAAAGGCTTTAAATGTGCTTTAATTTGTTTCCATTCTGTTCTCAGAGAAGCATCCGACCCCAAGTAGTCACTACATTTGAGTTGCCAGGTTGCCACGACATGTGGACGGTCATCTCAAGTGAAGTCAAGGAAGACAAGAAAGTACTGTGAAAAATTTCAGGGTTTCACTGTAATAAACTAAGTCAAAAGGTGGCACCTGTTGTTCACAGTGAGATGTTTGTCGCTCCTTTTCTCAGTCTGTAAAAAGCACCGATTCAGAGGACGGGGCAGAGACGGAGACCGGTGAGGATGGAGAAGAGGACGGAAAGGAAAAGGAGGAGAAGGAGAAGGAGAAAGAGGGGGAGGAGAAGACGGAGCCTCTCCTGGAGGATGATAAGAAGCACGGCTTTCTCATTCTGAGTAGAGAGGATTCAACCATGGTAAAACACATCAATTCACATCTTATTTCAGGCTATTTTGATTGGGGGGGGAAAAACAGGAAAAAAAACCAAACATATCTATTATATAATTTGGAGTTTTTCTAAACCAACCCTATGTTTTTGTGTAGATCCTTCAGACGGGTCAGGAGATCATGGAGCTGGACACCAGTGGTTTTGCCACCCAGGGACCCACAGTGTTCGCCGGAAACATCGGTGACAACAAGTACATCGTCCAAGTTTCCCCCATGGGTATTCGGCTGCTGGAAGGAGGTGAAAATGATTAAAAAAGCTGGTTCAAAAAAAGAGAAACACTTGTGTCAGCCAACACCTTTGTCATTAAAACTCATTAAACTTACATTAGTAAATAGTAATGAGACTAAAGGAGAATATGTGTAAAATAAAAGCTTATTTAAAGCTATCAAAAATAATACAAACCTGTGTCACTGACGTGTTCCCTTTCAACTCTGCTCTCAGTCACACAGCTCCACTTCATTCCCGTGGACCTGGGCTCTCCCATAATGCATTGCTCCGTGGCAGATCCTTACGTGGTCATCATGACGGCAGAGGGAGTGGTCACCATGTTTGTGCTGAAGACTGACTCATACATGGGGAAGACGCACCGACTGGCCCTGCAGAAACCGCAGATCTCCACTGTGAGTCCATCATCATCGTCGTCATCATCGGTCCCTCTGGAGGCGTGTCCTTTGATACACACGCCCCCTACTGGACAAACTCACACTCTTGATCTAGATTGGCTGGTTCTGGCTCAGTTGTTAGCTTCAATAATGACAACATGTAAATGCACAGCACCATTAGACACAGTATTCATATAATTGACTGAAATGTGCCTCTCATTGAACAGCAATCACGGGTGATCGCGCTGTGTGCGTACAGAGATGTAAGCGGAATGTTCACCACGGAAAACAAAGTGAGCTGCTCTGTCAAAGAGGACGTCGTCATTAGGAGTCAGTCTGAAACGGAGACCGTCATCCAGGACCTCAGGTAAGGCATCGCCTCCATGCTGAAACATGCGATCAGTCGCCACCTGTCCTCGTTATTAATGGACTGATTGGTGTTAAATGTGTGCGCAGTAACGCAGTGGATGATGAGGAGGAAATGCTCTATGGAGACTCAAACGCCAACGCGGCGTCTTCAAAGGAGGAAATGAGCCGCAGCTCGGCGGCAGCCTCAGCGAACGAAGGAGTCTCAAACAAAGCAGAGCCCAGCCACTGGTGCATGATCATCAGGGAGAGTGGTGTAATGGAGGTATGAGGAACATCAGAGGAGTATATTAATCAGTGTCTCGGTGCTGGTTCTATTGTTCATTTTCTTATACCTTATTTTTATTCCAACAGATTTACCAACTTCCAGACTGGCGATTGGTGTTCCTGGTGAAGAACTTCCCAGTTGGCCAGAGAGTGCTGGTGGACAGTTCATCCGGCCAATCGGCAACACAAGGGGATGGTAAAAAAGAGGAAGTAACACGTCAAGGAGACATCCCATTGGTCAAGGAGGTGGCTTTAGTTTCACTTGGCTACAATCACAGCAGACCATATTTGCTGGTGAGTTTTTACATGGCTGATTTCATTGATATATTTGTTTGTGTTTCACTTGATGATAATGTTTTTATAACTATACAACAGTTATGACAAAAAAAACCAAAAAAACACGGTTGTTTTTAAGGTCCATGTGGAGCAGGAGCTTCTGATCTATGAAGCGTTCCCGTATGATCAGCAGCAGCCACAGAACAACCTGAAAGTGCGCTTCAAAAAAGTAAGAGCCACGTCGGATGAAGATGGATTAAATCAAGTTCGAATGAAGCGAGTCTTCACTGTGCTGCTTTGCTCCACACAGGTGCCCCACAACATTAACTTCAGAGAGAAGAAAACAAAGCTTAAAAAAGATAAGAAGTCGGAGAGCGGAGCCACAGAGGAGAGTTCAGCTGTGAAATGTCGAATCGCCAGATTCAGATACTTCGAGGACATCTCTGGATACTCCGGGGTAAGGAAGGAACTTCATATCACTGTACCGGCATTGTTGGGACATAACCCAAAAAAACATTCCTTGTTGTCACAGGTGTTCATCTGTGGCCCGTCTCCTCACTGGATGCTGGTCACCTCTCGTGGAGCCATTAGGCTTCACCCCATGAGCATCGATGGCGCCATCGAGTCTTTCTCACCCTTCCATAACATCAACTGCCCCAAAGGTTTCCTCTACTTCAACAAACTGGTACACAGAGGATTATTATTATTATTATTATTATAGATCTTATTATTGTTATTGATATTGTCTTGTACTCCTGTAGACTTCCTTATTTGGTATTCAAAAGTGTTTTAAGTCTTACAGGAATAAAAATGTAGAGACACTAAATATTTTCCTTACAGTTTTGTCTGTAATTGCATGAAGCGCTTGTATTTTATTACCCATAGATAAACCATATAGTTTGAGCTCCAAATGGTAAGAAAAGATCAATCTGAGTTACGACGTGGGCTGATTGTTTTTTCTTGTATTTTTTCCTCACTTTTCACATGTTATTTTTATACTCATAGTCTCCTGAATAAAGTGACAATCCTGTATTTTTGTATCCAGACTGTTAAATTCAGTTATTTCAAGTTGATCTCTGACAAATCAGGTTTTGTGACAGTGGGCTGACTTTTCAAATGAGAGCAGCAATAGATGCAAGAAGCCACAGTTAGTGATTCTAAAAAGCTGCTTCATGTAAACCTGCATCTTTTTTTCCTGAATAGTTGTCAGTGTTTGTCTCTCTGTGTGTGTTTCTCCCACAGGGCGAGCTGAGGATCAGCGTCCTGCCCACCTACCTCTCCTACGATGCCCCTTGGCCGGTCCGAAAAATCCCGCTTAGGTGCACCGTCCACCACGTCTCCTACCACGTCGAATCCAAGGTAAGGTTTCTTCTTACTCACAGCAGAGCAGCGACACGACACACATTCAATTGAAACACATTTCCCTTGACTCGCACACCTCCACTTGCATAACCATGCAAAATAAAAGCGAATCGATCGAGACGCTTTGAAAAAAAGTTTGAGAAGAAAACCCTCTGGCGTTAAAGTTTTCTTACTGCCAGAGAAAGAAAAAAAAAATCAATGAGTTTGACTTTGAAGAGATTCATCTTTGATGTGAAGTGTTTCTGTGTGATTTTAACTTTCCCTTCTTAGGTGTACGCTGTGTGCACCAGTGTGAAAGAGCTCTGCACTCGTATTCCCAGGATGACTGGAGAGGAGAAGGAGTACGAAACCATAGAGCGAGGTCTGACATGATGCACGAATATTTAAACCGTTTACTTGATTACTTTCATTTCAAGCATGTATTTATAAGTTTTACAAAACTATTTCTGATTGTAGTTAACTATTCCAACCACTAATTCCACCCAACATTTTCAACCAGTATTTACCTGTGGGTCGTTCCTCCTCCTGTCTCCCTGCAGATGAACGTTACATTAATCCTCAACAGGAGAAGTTCTCCATCCAGCTCATCTCTCCGGTCAGCTGGGAGACCATTCCCAACACACGGTAAAACCCTACCGCTCCCCAAAATCAATAGGAAGGTTTTATTTTAATAGGCGTTAAACCCTCTCTGCAGCGGGTCATCCCACTGGAGGCTTTGTGCTGCTTTCAGTGAATTGTTGGAAATCCTGGGTCATTTATCCAAGTTTAAGACAAATAGTGTCGTCTCACATGGCTGCTTTCCCTCATTTCAATGGGAGTCAGGTGGAAATGTTAGGTTAGCCCACTAATATTAAGCCGGGAGGAGAGGATTTTGCAGCCTCGGTTCTGGTCTCCACACCTGAGTGTGTTTTGAGTAACTGGAGCATCCAGTTCGTTCTGAAGAAAGACTTTTCAGAACATTAAAATGAGACGTTCACACTTTCATCCATTTGTCCCTCCTAGTATTTCCTTACACTTGCAGTGCTGCCCCTCTTTTTAAGGCTAAATGAAAAAGAGGAGAAAATCTTGTCTACTCCTGCTTTTTTCCCTCTTCTTGTTGTTCTGCAGTGCCAGCTGCTCATGTACCATGTAAACACCTGCCCTTATATTGTCATCAGTCATTTGTGAAGTCACCTTAAAATTCATGCAGGATGCAGCTCATTTCTACATTAATGTTTGCCTCTTGTCCCTGTTTGGTTTTCCTTGTTAGGTTTATTATAAACACCAATAAACATAAACAGTAACAATAAGCTGCCCCCCTTTGTCTCCATAAGATTCGACCTGGAGGAGTGGGAACACGTGACCTGTATGAAGACTGTGGCGCTGAGGAGTCAGGAGACTGTGTCCGGACTGAAGGGCTACGTCGCAGCAGGGACCTGCCTGATGCAGGGGGAGGAGGTCACCTGCAGGGGCCGGGTGAGGAGCGCACAATAATACCACCACCACATTATCTTTTCTCTGTTTGGTACAAAAAGGTTTTTAAAAAAAAAACACAATCTGTTGAAAATATCTGCTGATCGGTTCTCGTTTGATTCTCGAGTTCAGATTTTGATCCTGGATGTGATTGAGGTGGTCCCAGAGCCGGGCCAGCCCCTCACCAAGAACAAGTTCAAAGTGCTGTATGAGAAGGAACAGAAGGGGCCGGTGACGGCTCTCTGCCACTGCAACGGATACCTGGTGTCAGCCATTGGACAGAAGGTCTCATAACGCACACACTGCTGACTCATACACAAGAACTGAATATGGGATTAGCAATTCTTGAAATACACTGATACAAGATCTAATTATCACTAAATAACGTGTAAAATATGCATAGATAAGGGGTCGAACTTCCTCCATGTTCTTGCAGATCTTCCTGTGGGTCCTGAAGGACAACGACCTGACGGGCATGGCCTTCATCGACACTCAGCTCTACATCCACCAGATGTTCAGCATCAAGAACTTCATCTTGGCTGCTGATCTGATGAAGAGCATTTCGCTGCTCCGCTACCAGGAGGAGAGCAAGACGCTGTCACTCGTGAGCAGGGTGAGGAAGTAACCGCCAGTGGTAAATGACTGTATCGTGATCATATACAAGGGTTTGTTTGTTGATGAAATTAATCTTCAATGTCTGAGTTAGAGTTTTCAAAACTAGCCTGAGTTTAATAATTCATTCCATTCAGAGTTATAAACAGATAGGTCTAATCTTGAGGAGAGCAGCTCTGACGGTGCAGGGAATAATTCAGCATCTGCCTTTATTGGGATTTAACCGTTTTGTCTTTGGCGACAGGATGCAAAGCCTCTGGAGGTTTACAGCATCGAATTCATGGTGGATAACAACCAGCTTGGCTTCTTGGGTAAAGTTTGTTTCAAAGTTTCAAAGTAAATTCAATAAAATTAGCAAACATTTGCTCTCATGAAACTTCATTTTCTTTTCCTTTTCAGTGTCAGATCGAGACAAGAACCTCTATGTTTACATGTATTTACCTGAAGGTATGTGATATCGCTGGAACACACGATGTACATGTAAAGTATCTCTGCGTCAGAAGCACATCCAGTCGTGTAACGTGTGTGTTCTGTGTTTTCAGCCAAAGAGAGCTTTGGAGGAATGCGCCTGCTGAGGCGAGCCGACTTCAACGCCGGAGCGAACATTAACACCTTCTGGCGGATGCCGTGCCGAGGAGCGCTGGACGCCGGCAGCAAAAAGGCTCTGACCTGGGACAACAAGCACAGCACGTGGTTTGGTAAGTGTCTAAGGCTCTAAAGCTGACAGCTTTATTAGAATCTAGTGACCTTATTCCTAATCATCCAGGTTTGTTAAGTCATGGAAAACCTGGAAAAGGTCTTGGAACTTTAAACTTTTTTTTTAAAGTTTTTTTGGGGGGGGCATTGTACCTTTAAAGTGTCACAGAGAGAACCAAAGTTTGTCTGTTTGTTTGTTCCTGCAGCCACTCTAGACGGAGGAGTTGGTCTGCTCCTCCCCATGCAGGAGAAGACTTATCGCCGTCTGCTGATGTTGCAAAATGCTCTCAACACCATGCTGCCTCATCACGCTGGTCTAAACCCAAAGGCCTTCAGGTGTGTGATTCTCTTGTACAGTATTTTTTTTTGTGTGGGGGGGGGAATCTTCAGCATAAGTGATGGTTTCATTTGGACTCTTGTGTCTTGGGTCCAGGATGATGCACGCTGACAGACGAACCCTGCAGAACGCTGTGAGAAACATCCTGGATGGAGAACTCCTCAACAAGTACTTGTACCTCAGCACAATGGAGCGTAGTGAGCTAGCTAAGAAGATCGGTACCACTCAAGACATAGTAAGTACACTAAGAGAAGAAAGGATGCAGTGATGTTGGTCTTACTCCAATGTTCCGCTCATTTTTGTCCTCCTCTCATCGCTAGATCTTGGACGACCTTTTGGAAATCGACAGAGTGACAGCTCATTTCTGAGAGCCACATTCCCACGTCTAGACCACTGAACACTTTTATACTGAATGGAGAAAATGTTTTGTTCTGGCCATCTTTGTGCAAATCTGACTTGTTTTTTTTCTTTGTTAGATGAAAAGAAAAGAGCGCAGCCATGTTTTCTTAGAATATTTTGTATAAAAACGAAAATCAGTAAAAGTCATTTACATAAGCCTTTTGTGTGTGTGTGTGTTTATTGAGCTTTGGAGTTATGACAGGACAGCCTTTAAAGAGGAGGTAGAACATTTTATTTATATCGTAACAAGAATTTTAAAACACTTCTACAAGTGGTAATGGACTTTTTTTTTGACCTGCAAGGATTGTGCAATAACTCAGGCGACCAGAACACAAACGGCGAAGCTTTCATTCAAATAACACTGAACAGAAAGGGTTAATCTGACACACATTCATTCATGTCACAAAACATTTAACCGGCTGATTGTATTTAATTAAATTCATTTATTCAAATGTCATGATTCCTGTCATTAAACCTGCAGTTTCATTTCAGGAGAAACCAATCAGAGATTTTAGGTTTTTGATTTTTTTTGCTGGGATGCAGCTTAATATTGGTGTGAGTTCTTGTTTTATGGCTGAGGCACAGTTATTACACATGATTCGTGGAATACATTTGACGTGGAATCTATTTGATGTAGTCAAGATGCTGCAGCTGCCACAAATAATGATCTCATAGAATAAAAGTCACCAATTTCTTTAAAAAGCAGACTTAGAAAAATATCTATTTTGCTGTAGTAGGAATGCACTAAAATAATAATTTAATTAAAAAGAAGGGGTGTGTCCTGGAATGGGTTTGGTTCTTCAGTCCTGCAGGTCATTACGTTCTCACCCTTTCCAAAAACGTCATGTCTTACACCGGAGTTCTGGATGATTTGGTGTGGAAACGGTGCTCGCCGTGGAGCAGCACCATTACTGCCAGTGTTCACAGCTGCTGCGGTAGTGAAAGGCTTCCTGTTGTTGGAACAGCTCGTTGTGCACTATCTCAGGTACTCCAACATGTCCGCGTCCACAGATATGAGACCGACGTACGACAGCAGGCTCAGGAAGGAACGCGTCATACTCGTCGCCGCCATCTCCCATCTGCAAAAGAGTTGTGTCAATAATCAATAGATCTGATCGCAACACGTGATTTACATTACTGACGCGAACTGAATTGAGTCTACCTCAACGCCAGTTCAAACTTGAGGCTCTCCCACGTCGTCCTCACCCAGCGGAAGACCCAGAGCCGCGGCATCATCCCCGTCCTCTCTGCCTGGATCTTTCCCCAGCCTCGTACAGCACTACACAACAAGAAGGACATCATCTAAAAGATACTAAAAACACACGCAGGTGTCCACAACAGGGCAGACAACAAATTAATGGACTTTCATTTTCTTGGCTGTAAATAAAAAAAGTGTTTTCTATTTTTTTTTCTTTTTTTATATATTTCATTTATTCAGTTCAGGTTTAAATCCTGTTTCAAAGCCTCCACATCCTGGTACTCCAGCTAAAGTCACACCGACTTTTAATTACCTCCGCCAACGAGAGTTAGAGGAGGCTATGTGATCATTTATCCGCAAGATATCTCAAAGCCAACAGATGTTGATTAAATCTATGTAGGGGTGGATCTTGGGTCAAGGAAGATTTGATGAAATTTTGAGGCAGATCTGGGCATAAAAATGCGGATTCTGGGTTCCTTTTTCTACTTTGATGATCAAGACTAAAATGAGCAGTGTGAGAATTGTTAACAGGATTTTGTTGTGACAGTCTGCAAACTGTTTTCTGATTGGTCAGGTTTTTAGTAACAACAGCGTTGGAAGAGATATGTGCTTTCTGGTTTTTAATGGAACATCCTGGAACAAAAAAAACCCTTGCAACAGAAGCAGACTTCCTGGAAGGAGACAGGAGTGTGTGGTAACCTCGATCGCTGAATCATTTTAAATGAACCAAGGTAATCAATGAGTCACTGACAGTGCTGCATGCTCTTATATCATGCTGTGAGAGTTCATCTGCCCATTTAACTTCATCTCACCTGACCTCGCGGCCTCACTAACCTCTTGGCCATGACGAAGTAGCGGTCCACCGGCGCTCCCAGGGTGATGTTGATGCTTCGGACCGTGTTGATGTTCCGGAAGACGAGCAGCATGGGCCGAGGCATCGACTTCAGCACCTGCATGATGCTTTCAAAGCGTTGGCTGGCCATTTCACGCATGTAAGCTGTGTCCTCTTTACTCAGGATGTTGGACAGGCCCAGCTCCCGCATGTTGATGGGTCGCTGCAGGAGCATCTCGCAGAAGAGGAAGTACTCTGCGGAGCGGATCAGATAAGAGGAAATGCAAGTGAAAATCTAGTTTGCCAAACATTTACTGAACATCTCATGGTAGTATACAGCATTTATTGGCATGCTACATTAAAAAGGTAAATGTCCGAACCTTTGACACCGAGTGCATTGGAGTACTTCTCCATTGCTGCCTCATCTCTCAGGACTATGGACCTCCACAGCTGACAGAGGGCCACTCTGTCCCTGAGGTAAAGGGTCACAGTTAGAGCTGATGGAACATTCTCAGAGCTTTTCACTCAGCAGACGGAGTCGAATCTTACCGTTGACTGAGGTATTCGTACAAGCCGTGGTCTAAGAGCACCAACTCTGCCTTGTCATCGCGACCTCGTCTGACTAGAACTGCCAACACAAACAATTTATAGGGAATCAATGTCCAATGATCTGCTTCACGAAGACAGACTCACAAAATCAGCATCCTCTTTTTGATAACTAATTGCATCTGTAATTGTAATCTGATTATTACACCCCCTTTTCTTTATTTATTAATTATTTATGAGGCCGTGTCTCCTCTTGGTTTTAGCTTCATTCGGTCGACAGCCATGACGGCGGCTCTGTGAGGCTGCAGCACGGCGGTGCTTTCAGCTAAAGGTATTGTTTTATCATGTTGGTTATTTCTTCTCATCACTGATGGTGGACAAATCATGTAATAGCAATGAAACATCTCTGTTTGGTATTTCTGCTCTACAACATATCAGTGCTCATCGATTCCTGCTGCCGATTCACCTCTAAAAACTCCTCTCTGAAAGTAAAAGTGTAGCTTTGTGTCCTATACATGCAGCTGTAGTTCAACAGAAAGGAGGAATGGAGGAACAGGGAGACCGCAGATGTTGTAGTTAATACTGCACAAGCCACTGATGCTAAATACCAATGAGGATATTCTCTTTCATAGCACCTGCTTCCACACAAGCACACTGATGTACCCACCATTTCCAGGATGAGGGTCCGCATGGATGAAACCAGTGTAGAATATCTGCTCAGCAAATGTTTGGATCAGTTTATCTGCAGTCTGAAAAAACAAATATTTGATGGGGAATTTGAGGCAGAATTTCCATAATACTCCACCCTCAGTTTCGTGTTATGTTGAAGCTTCAACTCACATCTTTCAAACTTAATCCTTGTCTTTTAATTTCTTCCACATTGTTGATTTTGCAACCATTGCAAAACTCCGCTGTCAATACTCTCTTTGAATTGGAGAGAGCAAAAAATGGAAAAGCTTTAGCCGAGGACAGGATTGGAATTCTGGGTATTTTGTACCGTAGATAATAACCTCACCTTACTTGTTTGCTCCCAGAAGACTTTGGGTACGGAAACAAAACTGAAGTGTTTCAGCTCCTCTGCGCACCTCTCAGAATTCCTGGCTTCATTCTCAAAGTCCAGCTCTTGAGCTAATGTACCCTTCAAGTCCTACAGGAAGTAGAATAAAATCCTATTACTGGTTTTGTCGAAACTCAGCTTAACATCTTACCCTCAATCGCATTCAGCACATAAACCAAGAAGGTGTTTTCTGACCTTAAGAACCCATCGGAATCCAAAGCTGGGGTGCATGAACTTAACAATGTCCAGCAGGATCTCCAATATTCTGATATCACCATCAAATCGATCCCTGAGGTCAATGTACTGAACCTGTAGGGAGCAGAATTGAACAAAAACAGGCAAGAATTAGCCTGAAACCCTGGATTAGAGTGGTCCTATTCTACACAGTACACTATTCAATATGACCTTTCACTTTCCCATTTTACCTGAAAGTGACTGAGCCAAAACACAGGCAAAAAAAAAAGAAGAAAAAAGAAAAGAAATCAATCAATGTTCACCTTTACAGCGACAGGAGTCCCATCAAACAGCTCTGCCTTATGAACCTGAGCCAAACTGGCAGCAGCAATGGGTTCATAGTCAAACGTTTTAAAAAGCTGTTCCGGGGTTTTGTTGAAGTCTTCTTGGAAAAGAGCATCCACCTGCAACGGAGACAAACAATCCTGAGAAATTTCAAGCTGTCCTCTTTCACTTGAACCATGTGCCTTGTTTGTGTCGCAGTTCTCACCTCTTTGTACCTCCTGTTCAAGGCCTTGTCTTCCAGGACTTGCAGGGTGCGGACGTACTCCGGGGGTAGGAGGTGGTTGAAGGAACACAGACCTTGGCCAAGTTTGATGTATATTCCCCCGTTCCTTAGGGCTCCTTCCACGATGCTCTCTGCTGCTCTCTGGTGGCAGGCTGACATCTCGGCCAAGTAGGATGGGCTGCTCTAGCAGAGGAGGACAGCAGGAAGACATGACTGTCCGTATGAGGTGAACATCCACATAGACAGGAATCAAAAGCAACAGTGAACTGTGAGAATTTAATTTCTGAGTCCACAAATAAGGTGGAAAGGAAATGTGGGGGCAAGTGAGGGCATTACAGGGAACAGTGGTCCCAGCCTGGATGTGAACTGGGCTCACCAAGAGCTCAAGGGCATTAGGGCTGGGTAGGTTTCCGGTTTTTCCTGCCCGGTGCAGTCTAAGAGACATGGAAACTAACTGAACCAACATTTGCTCGCTAGTGAGCCCGTGGCTCATTAACAGGAGCCGTGTGATTGGTCATTAGCTCCGAGCCAATGGGTGGTGCTTCCCGGAGTTTGGTTGTGATGTCAACAAAATCACAGGGAAGACAAAGACGTTTCACGATGGCAGCGGACCTCTAGAACCCAGAACCCAAAATACATCATCAAGCCAGATTTGATTAAAACTGCACCAGTGATAACAGAGGTATAACATTAATTATTTTTAAACCTCATTAAAACGCCACATTAAGTTTTAAGGTGTCTAAACACTAGGACTTCTAAACTCTAGAGAAAATCATAATCATGATTATTTTTGGTCAGTATTGAACGGTGGAAACTTCAAATAGAACTGAACTGAAAAAAAAGACATAATGAAGATAATATATAATAAACATATACAGTGTGTGTATTATGAAGTTTTATGTGGTATATAAAATGTGATTTAAAAAAAAAAGAAGTCTAAAGTCATGACCCATATTACAATATCTGTCAAAATAACCGCAATAAGTTTTCTTTGGTTCAGCCCTGATCTCCACCTGTTTTCATTCCATGGAACTTACCTCATCTGAACCACGAACAGCCACATTGGTGGTCCACCAGTAATCCACAGAGATAAAGATTCCCACAGACAGAGATCTGAGGACACACAGATAAGACGCTCACTGGGACTTCAAAAAAGTTTGGATCCGACTCGCTGCGTGACGTGAACAGGAATGTTAGCAATTCACAATATCATCGGTCCATTTTGGCAACATATTAAATAGTGGTCGTATCAGTCAGTCTGTGTTTTTCTAGAATTAAATCCACTCTCATTATTGACCGAAGGTTTTCACCTACTCCTACTAAGGATGTCGTGAATCAGTATTACTTTTAATTTTGATGGAAATGTGATGGAAAGCTGGAATGAATGTGTGTATTTTACAGGCTGCTTTATCAACGAGGGCTAAACGGCACCAGCTCAAAGATGGATTGATTCCAGCTTTCCACTCCATTAAGTTCGTTTTCTGTTGTTTAACTGTTTATTTTGTGTGTTAGCCTTTTGTTAGCGTGTGGCTAATGTGGCTACTCCGACAAGCTCGGGGGATGTTGGAATAATATGGAACGTTCTTAGAAACTGATACAGAAACTGATGCTCTGAGCTCAGCGTCTGAATCATTATGGTAACACAGATGGCAAAGATGAAGTCAAACCTGCACAAGCGACCAAATCCTTCAATCACAAGCCTCATCTTCCTTCTCTCTATTGGCGCCGACACAGCATACTGGACACCCACCGCCACAGGCGCACAGACAGAGATGCCAACAATTGCCTTCCATAGCAGCCCTCTGCGTTTATTTTCCCTGGAAGCAGGAAACGGTTCCATTCATCAAGACAACAACGTCATCATCCGTAAAACCCATCATCAGTTAAAATCCAAACACAACAACCAGTGTTTTCTTGGAGGCATCGGTCTTGTTTTCTGACTTGTTTAACTGGAACGTGGTCAACTCGGGTGTGACGTCATTCCCAGCTCCGACTTCCGAGGTAAATGGAATGTGCTAAATGACCAGGTCATAGTTAACACGAGCAAATAAAAGGTCAGCTCCCAAATAAAAGCCAGGGAACAAAATCAAAGATGGATGGTTTTAGTTAAGATATTTGACTGTGCTGTAAATCCCATTGTAATGGATATTAATGTTTATATCCAGAGTGCTGGTACCTCAGATTTGTTGTTTTGGTTATTATAGACTATAATACAGTAAGTAAATATACCTAGTTAATTTGATTCATTCACTCTGATCCAAATTTCTGTGTTCTGTCCACCTGTTGCATATCTTTAATGTTTCACAATAAAAGCCTTGTAAAGAAAATAATGGTTTCTGTCCACTGAAGTGCCAGAAGGCTTTTAATCTGAAAGGGATTAAGTGTTGAGTTTATATCAACAGTGTAATGCAGTGGTTTTAACAGAGCAAACAGCGCTGCTTGTTTCAAAATGAGGCTTTGTACTAAAATATGACTAATTATACAATACTTATCAAGAGGATGGAGTTATGTAGGGATACAGGGCAGCCTCTAATACCAGCCAGCTTTATGTGAAGCCCTGGTACCCTCTGCAGCTGGGGTAAATTAAGCCCCCCCCCCCCCTGATTATTTGAGGAAATGCAGTGATGTGTGATCATTGCTTGGCCACTATTTGATACCTGAGTGAGCTGAAGGACCTGATCTTTTGTAATGAGGAGCCAGGATGGTGGGATCTTCGGAGCACAGCCATGTGATGCAGACACAACCTTAACTAAGGAGAAAAAACAACAACAAAAAAACAAAGAATGAGATTGTTTAACTCTTGCCTTTTCCAATCCACATATCTTATGACTGTTGAACAGGAACCTGTGGACATGATACCTATGTTCGGGACAGCGTGTAAAGCCTGGTCTCGCAGTGTTTATTATCATTATCTAACAGGAATCAAACAGGGATTTCTTTATCAAGATAGACCTACAACATGTCATGCTTACCATACCAAATCCAATAATGTAAAATGCCTTCAAGCGTCAACATTTGCTGCATTTCCAGTCACTGGGCCACATAAGAGAAGCTTGTCAAACAACAACCGGGACATGAATATTACTAAGAAAATAAACACTGGATTAACATTAAGGAGTGAATGTGACTGGCAGTATTTTTACTGTATAAACAACGACCATCGAACAAACCCTGCAGGGCAAGAACGCAGACTGAGGTCCCTGGCCTCCCATCAGTCTGTGAACACCAGCCAACAACTTAAAAAGACTGCTTTTTTAAATGTATTTATTTATTTTTATTACATGATGGCATCTTCATAAAGCTAATTTCATCTGACCAACAGTCAAAAACCCAAAGATATTCAGTTTAGGATATAAAACATGGGCATGTTTGGCATTTTTGCTACAGATTATTATTAATTAAACGACTATTCGTGTAGCAGGCCAGTGCAAACCCCGGCTCTTCGGTTGCACATAGCCCCATAGAGGTTTCGTAAAATCCTTGGGTTGCAATATTGAGTTGACAGCAACCCCTCAACTCTGATAGATCCTCCAGATATCATTCAAGATCCTACTACAAGTTAAACTCAACAGAGAGGCCCAGATAGTGTTGAGTAACAGCAGGAGCATGTGAGCCGATACGTGAGTGTGCATGAGAGGGGTCCCGGATCAAGGCCGGTATGATCGGTCAGGGTACATCGATGTTTTTGTTCGCTGTCTGCATCTGAGGGACAAAATGTCTCTAGTGCTGACAAATTGATGTGCAGATAGCAATGATGTCAGGGACCTGAGCACTGAAATATCAAACAAACTCTTGTGTCACTCACAAACGGAACACACCAAGCCTTATTTTTCTCCATAATCACAACAGTGAACGAGGACGAACAGTGTTTTACGATCCACAGAAATGTTGTGAGTGTGTAATAACCGTGTGGATTTTCATATACCACGTTCACTGCACTTTCACTTATTTAACCAACAGTCAACAGTAATGGAAATGTAGCGAGGTCCACATATACATTCACTTGAATGTCAAAAAGCAATACTAGCGTGTGCAATTTGTCCCTCGCCTAAATACAGCTTCAACTCTTTAACAACTTGTATAAGTCACTTTGCATATGTTGCTAACATGACCAGCTAATCACGGTTCTGGTTCAACCAGAAGCTAACGCTACTATACTCCAAGATGAAATTATTTAGAAAGATCGTTTCTTTACCACTCTGTTCGCCTCCCATTTCATGTTTCCTGGGATTCTGGAATGGCTCTGCTTACGGTGATAGAGTAATGTCCAAAGTCAAGCGTCAAGCGTTCTCCTGGGCGTAGCCGAACACTGGTACCACCTCCTTCATCAATCAGTAGCTTTGCGCTAGCATAGCCACACCGTAAACACTAGTAAGCTTTGAGGTCAAGCAAGCTGTCATAAGTTATCCCGCCGCCCCTACATTTGGTATGCGCTCGTATTGTGACCATAGTGGTAAACGCACTGAAATGGCCAAGAGTGAGCTATTTGGTTAACACATTTTAACACCTTATTTTGAAAACCGGATGTTGTCACATGTGTATCCTCGCTCTAACTTATGTGTTGTACTAATACAATTCAGATTTCTTCTGAAAATATATTTGTCCACTGCTTTAATTTTAAGCGTTTCATTTGTGATCACTTAAATTTCTCCCCCAAACATGTTTTCATACATAAAATAAAAACTATGTGTCAATAGTTTTTCGAAACCAGATTTAGTTTTAGAGACTCTCACTGAAAACCCAGAATGTATGAATATGTAAATAGTTCATTTCACAAGCCGTCTCCTAGTTGCATTAGAGGCTCTAATAGTCTTGACATAATTTTAAATGTTGCAAGGGAGAGCAAGTCACCTGCATGGCTGCTATCAGTAATATATGAAATATGAGCCTAGCTAAGGTTGCTGACCTGGTAAATACCCATGAGAAAGTGTGGTATTTTGCGGAAAATATAGAAAGGGGATGCATGGGGCAAAGACAGTCACTTTAGAGTTTGCCATTGAAAGTAAAAGCTGAACTGAAAAAGGAAACACTGGTATTGAAACAATTGTATTGGCACTGAAAAAAGTATTGGCATTGAAAAAAGTTCTATTGAAAACTAACCGACCTTTAAAATAATTTTATTTTGATGTTTTTTGTAATTTGGTTATCATTTCAGTGCACTTGTTATTTATGTTAAATATGAACAAAGTATAAGATATTTTATGAACTTGATTCAGTTCCACAGTGCCCAATCCACCTGAACCACTTTATTACCATAGGCTGTCGATTGTAAACCACAGGGCCATTGCCTACAATAGTTAAGCTTGTTACCTCCGACAGTGCCAGGCGAGATAGAACTGTAGTATTATTTCTAAGTTACATCATCTTACATCACTTAGGTCTCTGTGGGTCCTCATCTGAAGCTTTATGGAAAGTTGTGGCAAAAAAACAAACAAACAAAAAACAAGGAAAGGGCTACACTCACTTTAGTGTGAGTATTTTGTCATTATTGCCAGATTTTGTTGGGATTTATTTTCATAATATTCTACACGTCTGATATAGATGTGAAAACACGTTTTTTTGGGCATCTCACAGGTGAAATCATGGCAATGTTACTTACTGGACTAGACTAGACTAAGACCGGAAACAGTGATCTACCTTCAAATTAAAGGTTTGTATGTTTGCACAAATTAACTGATTTTCGGGCCATGCTCATAATAAAATATTCAATGGAATAATTAAAGAAATTGTCTAGAGTAACTATCGTTCTTAATATTTCAGTCAAAAATATGGCGCAAGTATTTCATTAAGAATTTTATTTTTTAAAGTCTCTGTTTTTCATCTAACAGGCTGTGCTCTGTCTACCGGATGTTGTATTGGTCCGTGTATCTGCAGTGTTGTGCTTTCCTGTTTACGGGCGGGAAGAGCGAACGTAGCCGACAATTGAAGCCACTGGGTTTAAATCGGCACTACATTTCTTTTAATTGTCCTTGAAGCTAATGGTATGAACGTTTTAATGATACGCGGGTCATTGCGAGGTCTGAGGAATACATTTTACCTTTGCTGATTTTTTTTTTTTTGCGAGTGCAGAGCAGATGGAGGATCCTGCTGCAGATTCTAGCGATGGTAGTGGCGATGCAGCAGCGGAGGGCCCCGCGGTGCAGGTGGCCGATATCTGTTGGCCGACCGGGCTGCTTCCTCTGAGGCTTCTGGAGTGGAAAGTCAAACCCGGCTCCCTAGTTAACGTGGACTCTGTGCTAGCACTGTGTGCTCCCATAATTCAGAATAAGGGGGCAGAGGCAGCCAGGCAGCCAGAGAAGAAGGTGAAATCGGACCGCGCTGGAGTAGTCAAGGAGCTATGCTGTCAACTTGGACAAGTCATACCTCCCGGGTGAGTCACTCTGCTTGCCATGCCCAACTAACATTTTTGACCTGCCCGGCAGCTGTCATTCGTAGTTTTGTTGCCGCTTTGCTTGCTACTGACTTAACCCGCAGTGCAACAGCAGCTAGCTAACGACCTAGCATTGCTACATAGAGGTGCTAAGTTAACGTTAGCTTGTTTGCTAGCCTCTAAACATCACCGACACTTGCTCGCGTCAAGCCAGTCCAAACAAACAAGGAGGCATTCACCCATAACTTTCAAAATAAAAAATAAATTCTATTAGACAATCAGATTCTAAACGCTCTCAGTCGTTGCAATTGAGTGATAACGAAAACCAGTCGTCAGATTAATTGAAGCATACATTAAAGGACGTATTGACCTGTTACTTCGATAAACATGCAGTCGATCTAGAGGCAAGACATTTTTCCCTTTTTATTTTGAAGGCAAGACACGTAAAACTGTTGTCTCGTGTTCGTTGTTTGCCTTGACTCAGCAGTCTCTCGAAATGTATCCAATCTGTGACAGAAGACTGGTCAAAGTCAGCTGTAGTCCCCGTCAATTTGTGACGATTTTTGGATAATTTATGATGCCTTGTCGAAAAATCCTACAATATCGCGAATCGATAGCACTAACCTACGTCTCGATAGGTACCACTAAATAATGATAAATACATTTCTGGTAGCACATAACACATATTTCAGCAAATATATGCTGCTTTGGAACAGCACATGTTTTAATTATTGCTACTTAGTTCCGCTTGTCTTTTTTGTATTTAGTCACATTGCACCATGCCTTAAGTGGAGTGCAAGAGGTCTACTTGGCAGTCATGTAAAGTAAGATATTATAAACATACCTCTAATATAAGTGAACATAAACAGATCATATTCAAACCGTGCCTTTGAAATATGTATGAAGAAGAGCTCGTGCTGCCTTCAGGTTCTCCCATTCCTGACTATAAAAATGAATGCTGCCTGTGTAATATCACAATGTGTCAAAAGTGACTAATTTAAAATAATCAGGTAGTAGGAAGCATTACACCAAGCTATTCATTACTGTAAAAACTGAACTGTTTAATTCACTGGGTCATCAATTTTGTTCTCTGTAACAACCCTGTCATAACATTTCCAAGTTACATAAAGCAAATCACAAACATGTATTTTTGAATGTCATGGCAAGTCTGTCAGGTTCAAGCATGTAAACAGTAATTAACCTAATTTATACCAAGACCTTGTATGCGAAAAGGCCAAGTGTTCATTGAATGAGAATCATGCTAAAAGATTTAACTAATGCACCATAACTGGTTTACAGGAAAGCTGGTATGTGCAATAGGGCTGCACAATATTGGGGAAAACTGACATCGCAATATCTTTTTTTTTTCTGTGATGTACTGTATGTTGCGATATTATAAAAATATAGAATATGCCTCCAGAAATAGGAAGTGCAGAGGTCGACTGATAATTTGGAGCAGGAAAAAGCAGATATTGTTGAGGAGATATCACCTCACCTTCTTCCCCTGCACAAAAAATGAATAAATAAACAGACACCGTAGTATTCTGGATCATTGAATGTATAACTCAAAATAATAAATATCTAATAAATAAATCTGGAACTGATGAGACCAACGGTAAAAAATGCTCAACTGGTTTTAGCTAAATGTTGGAGACAGCGTAGTCACATGGCACTATCATAGCCGAATTTGGCCGATACTGATCCATCTAATGCAGTCTGTCATTCATGTACAGATAATCAGTTCATCATGATGTTCATCTGTTTGGGTAGATTATCCTCTAACAAAAGAAATGAGCCCTCCTGCCTCTAAGCCTCTACCACAGTTGGTGTTGAAAATGCATGCTTAATCTAGTGGTCGAAGACAATCAGGCTTTAAAGATAAACAGACTTTCCTTGTAGAGTCAGCATGGGAAGATAGGAACCTTGTGTTTGCTCCTTTTGCATCAAGCAGCATGAAAGTTGTCACGTGACATGTTTGTTTGAATTTGCCTTAAATCACATTGCGTGTCCTGCAGCGTGACTGACTATTGCACATGGGCACAATTCAGTGTCGATGCCGAAACGATATATTGCTCAGCCCTAATTTACACTAACATTTCCTTTCGTTTCTTTTTTTTTCCAGTGGTGTCATCGTGAGAATAGAAGAATGCAGCCATCCAATAGTAATGAAGGGTTTATGTGCTGAATGTGGCCAGGACCTGACTCAGTAAGGACATGCAAACAAGTCACTTTTTTTAATTTGCCTGTTCACCATTGGGCTGATGTGTTTGATACTTTCTCTCACACATTGTCCCTCACATGGCACTGAGTTGATTCAGTGAGTAATTCAATTTAGAGCTGATTAATATGTGATCTTTGTAAGGATGTTATATTCATTTAAGTTGTAAAAATTGTATGTCTGGCCCAAAGCATTTGCAGGGGTGCCTGTATTATTTGGCACCACCAGGGAGCACTAGAGATCAGGCAGTGCTAAGTACAGTTTGGGTCATAAACCAAGTGTGCATGCACACTCTGCAGTCTTTGTTGTGTCGACATGTAAATTTCTCAGCTGTCGGTTTAAATCCAAAACACACTAAATGTAGATTGTAGAAACGTAGATCACAGACTTTTAATTTAAGTAAACAAAGTGTTTCGGTATTATTGCCTTGAGGGAGAAGTGTTGCTTGGCTTTGAAGTATTAAGCGTCATGGAATAATTTTGCATGCCATTTGATAACATGTTTTATGTATTGATAGACACTAAAGGCAAATCTTGAGTAGCTTTTAAGTACCAGCTATCAGCCAAATCACTTGTGAACTGGACTATTTTCTGTGCCTACTCCAATTGTTTGCTCAAATGGAACCAGCGCCACCTGCTAAGTCAGAACAGATTTTAGCTTGCGTGTTTTTGAAATCTGTTTTTCTTCTCAATCACACCGTGTTCAAGGACCTGAGAGACACACAAACCACAAAATGCAAAACTCCCACTCTTACTTTCCCTCTCAGGCTGCAGAGCACAAATGGGAACCAGCAACTTCCTATCTCCACAGCAACCGTCTCCATGGTGCACAGTGTCCCTGAGCTTATGGTCAGCTCAGAGGTGAGTCATGTTATGTTGGTGATACCTGGAAGCCTGGGAACATATACTTCACAATCATTCCATTAGGCTATGTGTGTTCATTGCTCTTGGGAGGACAAGGCACCCCAATCGCTGCAATATCTTTCAAGCTGTTATATATATATATATAGACCGTTTTAGATTGTGCTGATATTTTCTTCAAATTTAAATTTTCCCAGGAAACAGAGTATTTAAATGTATAAAAAATATTTTAATACACATAAATTAATATTCATTTCCCATTGATAGGCTGATAATTCATAGGTCTGTTATATAACCTGCAATAAATAGTAATAAATGCTTTAAAAAAAATAAAAATAATGTATGTATGTATAAAGCGCAGTGGTAATTAAAAAATTATGAAGTGTTGGTTGCTGTGGTTTTCTGATATTCTCTTCATTATCTTCATTCACTCCAACAGCAAGCAGAACAGTTGGGCAGGGAAGACCAGCAGAGACTCCACCGCAACAAAAAGCTGGTTCTGATGGTGGATCTGGACCAGACACTGATCCATACCACTGAACAGCACTGCCAGCGTATGTCCAATAAGGTATTATTCCCTCATGCTACTCTGATATACTGTCATCACTGTGATAATGCAGCATCCTCTGTCTAGGACGGTTTTGTAAATTATGTTTTATACTCTACAACTAAATGTACTTAGTTAATTAAAACAGCTGTTTGTTTGTTTTTTTGTCATTATTTTTTTATTGCCTTAAATCTGGGTTTTATGCATGAAGAATAAATGCAAACAGCCATTTGTTTTTTTTCCATTATTTCTTTATTGCCTTACTTAAATCTGGGTTTTATGCATGAAGAATAAATGCAAACAGCCATTTGTTTTTTTTCCATTATTTCTTTATTGCCTTACTTAAATCTGGGTTTTATGCATGAAGAATAAATGCTAAACTTTAAGCTGTGCAGAACTAAGGCCTAACAATTAGGGTTGGGCATCGTTTGGGTTTTAACAATTCCGATTCCACTTCCGATTCTGCTTTTCGGTTCCCGTTTTTGTTTTCAAACCAGATCCAATTTGGAACCGGTTCACCATGCCCAACCCTACTAGCATTGACATGTGTGGTCACATTGGACATTGTCATAAAAAAACAACAACCTGGCTTTAAACAACCTAAAGGTGACCTGTGGAGTTACGTTATAAACACCCTTTTATTGAGGCGGTCAGATAATCTCTGTTACTTTATGAAAACCAAACCACGGGCCTGGAGTGTGGAGGCGATGGGAAGCCGGTGTTCTGACTTATCTCTCAAGCTCTCTCCGTTGTTGATTCAACATCTTCTGCTACTTTTGTATGTAAGCAAATGGGTGCAGAACTATGAGTGTCTTCCATGAGAGACTGTGTGTTATCCTTTAGCGAATACCACTTCTCTCCTTTTATCTACAACTAACTTTTCACGCCGCACTTTTGCCTGTAACGCACATAATAGAGCTGTCTGGGTTTATGTCACTCAGGAGGTGGATGGATCTTGAATTATTCTCCTGTGCTAGATTAAAGAGCTGTCTGCCAGTAAAATGACTAGCAGAAATGACTGTGCTATAATTTGCACACAGGGTCACCATCCATTAGTCATTAGATATAAGATTGAGTTGTAATTTAATTTAAGCACTTGTCAGTTTTATAGTCCTTCACTCCTTTTTAATCAGAAGTCCTTATTCAGGATCATAGATGTTGAGACCTAAATCTGTGTTTTTTTATTCGATTATGTCACCAGTAAGACTCTTGTTATTTCCCCCAGGGCATTTTCCACTTCCAGCTTGGGCGAGGAGAGCCCATGCTCCACACACGGCTACGCCCACACTGTAAAGAATTCCTGGAGAAAATAGCAAAACTCTACGAGTTACATGTCTTTACGTTCGGGAGCCGCCTTTACGCACACACCATTGCTGGTAAGACAGTCATCGTTTTGTATTTTACAGCAGTTTCCTCAAATCATAAATGCATTGATTACATAAGATCACATCTTTTTTTTATGATATAAAAATCCAACAGTGTGGGGAAACTCTTTGCTTTTCACTTGTACTTCCAGCTTGTGTCCATTAGAGGGCAGTGTCTGCTCATGTTTTCTGTTCTAGTTGATGTTACGTTGGTTCACTGATGTGCATCTTAATGTCTCCATGTGTCTTTTGCAGCAGGGGTGCTACATTTTAAAATGCAAGTTAAGCCTGTTTATGTTTTGCATTAACATCTTTGGCTGGTTATCCGCCAATTATGCAGATGCACAAGCCAGTCCTTGCATTTTCAGCCTAATTTTAGCAGCATCTGGCAGGTTGCTGACTGGTTTCCTTCGAAATGAAAATTCTTCAGTTTATGATTCAAGGCTGAATTATATTGAAGCGTAGGTAGTGTGTTTATATGCTGTCTTTTTGGTATGCAGGCTGCAGTTTTTCATCTTAGTGTATATAACAGCAGCAGCCTCAGTCCCGTACTGTTCGGCCTCCATATGATGAATGTTTAATGCAGTTTGAATTGTATTTTACTCCTGGCCCTGGTACAGGGAGGTCGCCATGTTTCAGAGCACTGCTCAAGCTATTGACCTTCTCTGTTGTGGTTGAAGGAGACTCAAAGCTTGACTGTCTTGTCGTATGTCTGTCCAAAGTTTGATCAAAGCTGTTTTGTTTCTTTTCAGGCATAGTAAGAACACCTGAGAAAGTTTTCAACACTTCTCTGAGAAAATACTTGAGTGAAAATGTCTTAAAATAGGAGAAAGGGGTTTATTGTTCTGTTAATTTGATGGTGTAGATATAAAACAGCACATTTCATTGATTATGCTGTAGTATAGTGCACTTTAAAGCTTCCTATTTAGTTGAAAAGCCTACTGTTGCCTTGAAGAGGAAGATTATGATTGCATGTTTGGAACACCGATATGAAGAGCATTTTTTTCTTCATTTGCTTCATGTTTTTAGGTTTTCTGGATCCTGAAAAGAAGCTTTTCTCTAATCGGATCCTCTCTAGAGACGAATGTATCGATCCCTTCTCAAAGACGGGGAATCTTAGGTGAGAATTGCCTTCTGCAAAAGGTGACGACTCAATAAGTTGTTGGTAATTTAGTCTGTGGTGACTCTGCACTTCTCCACTCTCTAGACATTGTTCTTCTTTGTCGTTCCTCTCAGCCTGTGTAACCATAGACAGTCTGCCTACATGTTCAGCTCTGTAGATGAGCAAAAAAAAAAAAAAAAGTAGAGATCTATTTTTCTCTCTGTGTCACTTATGAAAGGTTATTGGTGACGACCTGCAAAATAAAATTTGTTGGACGCGTCATGTAAGAAAGCGAAGTGCCCCTTAGTCTTATTCATTGGAGAACACTGTCACTACAATGTCACAACACCACAACACCCAAAGGCCTCACAGGATTTACCTGGAAAAGTTTCAGTCATAGAGCTCCGACATTTTGCTAGTGTCTTGTGCATGATTCTCCTCACAGAAATCTTTTCCCCTGTGGCGACTCAATGGTCTGCATTATCGATGATCGAGAGGATGTGTGGAAGTTTGCACCCAACCTCATCACTGTGAAGAAATACATCTACTTCCAGGGCACAGGGGACATCAACGCTCCCCCTGGATCACGGGAAGCCCAGATGGAAAGAAAAGGTACAGTGGTACAGTACACACTGTAGTGGTATATCGCGATATTTCATAATTTGTTACTCAATGTTAAACACTTAAGAGCTCCACGGTTGCCAGGATGGGGGAATCTGATATAACTTGCGTTGATTGACTCTAGAATCCTTTAATCTGTAGCTGTTACCTCACCTATTGATTCCGATGCTTGCATCCTTGAGTACTGTCACCTGATCACCTTGTCTTGCTCCAACAGGAGGACTGCCATCCGGATCGGCAGAGAGCACAGAAACAGTGGGGACACTTGGTGCGGATGAGCAAAACAATGGCCTCAGGAAAAGAGCAAAAGACCTCAACATTTCTGAAAAGGAGGAGTCCGCAACATCGCAATCTTCTCAGGGAGTACCAACTATTGAACGGACACATCCTTCAGGAGTAGTAGAGGATGAGTCAGGACAAGGTAAAGCTTTGGAGACCGTGGCGGACTCTGGAGTGGAGTCGAGGGAAACTCAGGGGGGTGACGGAACGAATGTTAAGGAGGGTGATAGCAACAGGACACTGGTGACACAAGAGGCACAGGATAGTGCAAAATCATCAGCACTGAGCCATGAGTCCAATAACTTGGATTTTGACCTTTCCAGTGACAGTGATAGTGACTCCATTACAGACAAGCCTCCCTCACCAGAGAGCGACAGTGAAGGAAAGCCTTGCCAGGTAAAGAAATCTGAGCAAGTAAGAGTGACGGAAGAGTTTGCCGATGAGGATAGGGCCAGGGAAGCGGACAGTAAAGGTCAAAATGACAGAGAACCCACCTCTGACGCAACAGAACCTTCAGGAGTTCTTCCCCCAGACCCCGAGCTTGGAAATGGCTTCTCGGAAAGGAGAGAGCCAGAAACGGAGTCGCAGAATAGTGAGCAATCAGGGGTCACTATGGGGGAGGAGCTGCTGGACCAGAATATGGAGGATGAGGAAGAGGAGGAAGAGGAAGCTGATAACGACCAGGACGATCACCTGATCTACCTGGAGGAGGTGCTGGAAAGGATCCACGGGGAGTACTTCACACGTTACGAGGCCTACACGAGGAAGGATGTCTCTGAAATTCCGGACATCCGCAAGATTGTCCCCGAGCTGAAAAGCAAGACACTGGAGGGCACGATGATAGTGTTCAGCGGCCTGTACCCGACCAGCTACCCCATGGAGAGGACCCGCGAGTTCTACCACGCCAAAGCACTGGGGGCCAAGATTGGCAGGAATCTGCTTCTCAGCTCAAAAGATCCCAGTCGGACAACGCATCTCATCGCAGCGAGGGCTGGTAGGTATGCTGCATACGGCAGCAGCATTATCATCGTCAAAGGAGGCTCATTTTGCCCTTCTAAGCTGGTTATTCTTAGGCTTGCAGCGATAACCTATGAAACAGTTTGCTTTGCAAAATATCCTGTTTTTTGTTGTTGTTTTTTTTAGTATTGATTTAGACCACTTCTTTATTAACAATGTTGTGTTAATGTGAGGGCTTTCTGCAGAAATGTGTATCACATTTTCTGATAGTTCAAGACACAAACAATACTTACCTTAGAAAAGACTATTCTATCTGAAGAGCTCTAAGACTGGATAAATGTCTGCACTGCTTCAAATCCAGTCTACCTTTATATAAAAAAAAACAAGCACAAGGACGTGGCACCGTTGCCTTGGGAGCCACCCTGGCTGAGAGCAGCACTTGACAATCATCTTACACTTTTAGAAGGGGCGAAAAATCAGATGGAATCAAGGCAATGTGACCAGTATGTCACTTAGTCTGGAAAGAGCTGCTGAAAATGGCCATTATGTTGTCAGAACAACACATTTGACAAGTGTTGGTCTGGTCTAACATTCGTATGTTTCTAATGGAGTTCATTTAACTTGTGTACTGTAAAAAAAAAAAAAAGCAGCATGTCTTTAATTTTGAGGCCATCCATTCCCCTTTTTTGAATTCTTACAATTATACAGCAGCAAGGCAGTGATTCTAGTTTGATGATAAAGCATATTTATTATTACTTACTGCTAGTACTCCTACTTTTTTTTTTAGCTACATTAGTGAAACGGATAAAGATGCCGATTGAACCGTTTGATCCAGGCTGAAATATCTTAATGATGATCGATTACCGTTACATTTTGTACTTTACATCTTTCTCCTGTGGTACATGTTACCTAAATATAACCTTACAGTGCCAATATTATCTCTCTAGGTCCTCATTTTCTTTTCTTTTTTCTTTTTTTTAGCACAGTTAAATCATAATGGAACATTGACATCAAGTCTAAGTTAATGAGAAAGGACTTAAGCAGTGTGCCTGAGAACTTTTATGATAAGAGGAAGTGTAGACTGTGCCCCGTGTGAGCAGGACATGTGCCCAAACATGGTCAACATGTGAACACTGTGTGATTGTTAGCCATGCATGGCAGAAATAACCTGAGGTTAATGAGCTTTTTAGACCGTCTTTGTGTCAGACATCAATAAGTCTCATTCAGGCAGAAGCGCTACTCCCTACGGATTTAACCAAACAAAACGTGACTTGGTGGATTTCTAAGAAAGCCATTGAAAAGAGCAGTCGCTTCAGAAAACGTCTCATATTTTCGTCTTTCTTGCAGTATTGACCCGGCAATTATTCTCTCTTCTAGGAAAGACGGTCTTGGATCATTGATCTGAATTATTCAGCCGACCGAGACCGGGTGTGTGTTGTGTAATACCTTTCACCTTTTATCTCTCTCATTCCTGTCACACAGGCACCGAGAAGGTTCGTCAGGGACAAGCCTGCAAGCACCTCCACGTTGTCAACCCCGACTGGCTGTGGAGCTGTCTGGAGCGCTGGGAGAGGGTGGAGGAGCTGCTGTACCCGCTGAAGGAGGACTACTCCAAGACGCTACGGTAATGGAGCTGTATAATGGCACATCCATATGAACCTCTTACTATAGACCACTGCAAATATTGCTACCGTATTAACTCCAATACATCAAAACCTTTCCTTAAGATAACTCTTAAGTGTGATATTCTTTTCCTGTCTCTTGAAGGAGCAACAGTCCAGCAGCGTTCCTCGACAATCTGAGCTCCGTGCATAGGCCTTTTTTCCACCCGGCTCCTGTCCACCACAAACCTCCAGCTCCAGCCCCCGAGGTTCGGACGTACGACCCCGTCACAGGGAAGCTGATCCGCAGGGCCCCTCAGGTTTTACGGCCGCCACCGTTCATCCAGGCGTCAGGGTCTTTGTCGCTCTCTGATCAAAGGGAGCAGTCTTGTCTCAGGTAACGACACAAGTGGAGTAGTGCAAAAATAATGATGATGCAATGATATAATGAGGAAGCGTTTGATTTATCTTATTTACTGTTGCACCTTTATTCCTAATGATCTTGATGAATGTTAATTAAAGGGGGCTGCTGTGCTCTGAATGTGCTTCTGGCAAACGGCAGGAATTTTATTTATTCTAAGTTAAATGCTGCTGATGATGTTGGGGAAACACATAATTTCTTTGTAGTCTTGGTTCGTATCATCACTTCTGTAGCTCTCTGCTGTCTACAAATCCGTTTTTATCTATAAACAGGAAACAGATCCATTGGATAAATTATGACCCTTGTGGGTCTTTAAAGGCCACTTAATGTTAGTATTTCTTCTCATACAGTTAGGGAACATTTGAGAGAGTAGAATTAACAAAAGTCATGCTGCAGGATTTAAGTTTTTAATGATTAAAATGAGTGAATGTTGCTCGTCTTCTCCAACCATATATGCCAAACAATATACACACTACTCTAGGTTCACTAAAGGAATGCACGATATGTCATATATGGATGCGTTTGTTTTGAACATTTCAAGATGAAGCTGTTTTGAGCGGTTTTGCATAAACTATATGCTAGATTACCATGAACCAGTGTGTAAGTGTGTAAGCATCTGCCAAGAAGGAACCATTGAATTTTGGAGAAGATCCAGATAAAGAGGTTTTTTCATATCTTAATTTTACTTCCATCATAGAAAATGTTTTCTTCTGCATCCATTTGTTATGTTGTTTGACTAATATTTCATAGCTACAGACTCATTACACAGTGGCTATGGTCAACCAGCTGTGATATGAATAGCTTTATCAGGTTAGGCTAATAATTGGAGTTCAGTTTAGGGTTTAATTGAATTAAAAGTGACTACAGGGCCTGTGTGGAGGTACAGGCTCTAACTGAGTGCCCTTCTCGTATTATTGATGTTTCCTTGCTTGTTTTAAGACTGCCGAGTCGCTCACAGCAGATCTTAAGAGTATGAATTTCTCCTCAGGGCCTAATTTCCATTCCTCTCTTTTCTGTAAGCACCATGAATCGACAGGTATTCCCCCCTCGATGGAGACATGCAGCAGCTTTAACTATCAACCGAGGCACAATAACCCACCTCAACAAAGCTTTTATTGTATGGATTATTTTCATCATTTGACGGCAGGGGGAAACCTATCAACCACAGAGTGTATCTAACTCCCAGTCTAGCCTCAAAGCTCGTCTATTATTATTTTTATTTGCATTCTTTGGCCGTGCATGGAAAAATAAAATTCCGACTACTTTATTCCACTCAACAGGAAAAGTCTCCGAGTGTGTCTCAAATTTCTAACCTCAAGTAATGCTTAGACTGATCCAGCCGCAAATATTAGATTTTCCAGTCATGTCCTCATTTGATTTCCACCTTCGGTTTGATGAGAATGACGTGACAGGTGGAAGAAGAGCTTCACAGTCACCCTGTTTGTCGTTCATCCATCAGTCACAGATGCTAATGAAGAGCGCGTCCCGTCTGTTGATCATTGAGGCTGTGGTCCAACTGTTTTTCGCTCCAGATGAATAAAATCGGACTCTCATCTTTTTTTAGTAGACAGTCATGCTTTTTTAAAACTGTTTTGAAATGTCAATGATGATACTGTAATTAATAATCACAAGCATGAAATTGGCCCGCGTAATTCATGGCTCGGAGGCAGTGTGGCGTTTTCAGGGGGTTTGCATGAACTTCAATTTAATCATCTAAAAAAAGATCTATTCAATTAAGCTCTGCCAAGTGGAAATACGGGAGCGACGTCGTCCCCGTCTTCCCTTCATCATCTTCCCACTTGCATAAGATTTGCATCTAAAAGGCCCTTGTTATACAAAGAAAGCTTTTGTGGTTCTCATCTTTGGTTTCCACCCTAAACCCTCACCCTTTGCTCTACATCCACAAATTGGCTGTGTAGTAAAAAAATGTGCTGATTACAGCATGAACGTCGTTGGAAAATGAATGCGGTTCCCTTGAAATTCATGTGATTGAACACAAGAATGCTTTTAAAAGTAGAAGCACTTACCGAGCTGTTATCTCGACACTGAAAAATAAAAAATGAGAGAAGTAATTAATGTTTACCCTTTTTTTTGTCTTATATTTTTACGGAAGTTTTTATTTTTATACATATAAACACATTTCTTTATTGATTCTGTGAATTATTTTTAAATTTATTTGATTTAATTTATCAGTCAATATAATTAAGTGGCACAAACGTTGGATTTCAACCAGATTTTTATATGATTTTTAAAAAAAACATCCTTCGTTTTAAGTATCTTTATACAACACCTTTCAAGAGCAGGATGTCACATAGTGCTTTACAAAATAAATAAGGAAACTGATGTTTCAAAAACATAAATACAGGCTTTGGTAGATTAAATCTGAGCTCATACTACTGGAGAATCGGCCTGATTCACCCTCCCCAACAATCAGAGGAGAAAACTTGGTCCGGTATCTTTTTCTAAACAGCCGTTTAATGAACACCTGCAGTGTGCATTCAAAGTGTTTGTGCTCATTTGTCTGTTGCTCTACCAAAGGGGAGCTTCAGACAGTCAGCATGATGACGCGGTGGGGTCCAACCAAGACGACGAGCAGCCGGGACCGTCTCGTCGGAAACGACAGCCGAGCATGTCGGAAACGATGCCTCTATACACGCTTTGCAAGGAGGATCTGGAGAGCATGGACAAAGAGGTACGTGCAGGGTACCATCACCGCTCCCTTTAACCCAGCGTCGTTTAGCTTTTGGCAAATGTTAGTTCAGATCTCAGATCTATAAACATCAGTTAAATGATCACAGAAACAAATGTAAATGTTTCTGCTTCCTTACATTTCACACTCGCCACCATGTCTGATGCTCAAATCCTTACACTGTCATTTGTTTTTTCTTTTTCTTTTTTGCCATCTTTGCAAGAGAGTTGACTTGAGTACTAATGTCTGAGAGCGATGCACCTCCTGCCTGGGTAAATACTCTAATGGAGTCTGAATTCTGCTAATGCTTCAGCGGGGAAGAATGTGCAAAGTGGATCCTTGACATCTGTAAAAGCCTCTCAGAAGATGATTATTCCACAGAAAGCTTTGTGGCTTGTCAGGTTGAGAACATGACATGTGACGAGACGCGTTTAAAGCGAGGACACGTTTTTACCTTTCGGTGATTATTTTGTCTTTGTTTCGTATAATGGAAACATCTCATTGGTTGCCACTGACGGGGTTCAATCTCACACCTTGTGTCCAGGGGCCACAGTGGAATTATTGTTTGTTGGTGGGAAAAATAACTTCTCCATAATTTTGTTTGTTTGGGGGGTTTTTTCCACAAGGAAACGATAAAGAATAAGGTATTAACTTAAAAGTTTAAAAGTAGACAAAGTCGCTTTGTGGCTTTCTCTCCTTACACCTAAAGATGGAGCACAGGTTACAGATCCTGAGAGGAAATCTGACTTTGTTTAGTTCCATTTAATGGAATGACCTGGGCGTCTTTGTGATTGGTCATGCCTTAAATGATGGACTGACTCCTGTTGCTGGGTACAAAACAGTCCAGCCCCGTTATTAACTCAGTTGAATTCTATGATTAAACTCTGCAGCCTTTTCTGGAAATAGATTTCCCTCTCCTTTTTTTTTTCCTCCTACACCTGTGTGTTTAAAGAAGATGCAGAACAGCCTCCCATAAAAATAAAAATTAGAGACCAAGGTTACTGATCCAAATCTGGAGAAGTGGACAGGAGCAGCGGTACGGCAGCTAAAATGGACTGTGTGGACCGGGTCAGCTGCAAAATGTCTTTTACCCACCTGAAAATAAAAGAAGGCCCACATTAAAAAAAAAGAAGAAAAATCAGAATCATTCTAAGAGTAGAATATTTTCACCATTTCTCTTACTGTCAGGCCTTTCTGTCTTGAAAATGTGGCTGCTTGTGGTTAGAGGAGACTGGCGGCTTTGAAAAGAGCATAGCTGGATGTAATGGCTTCATTTAGCTTCTGTCTGCTTCTCCCAACTGGAGTCATGGCAACCGCCATCTTTCGTCTATCGCTAAGTACCACACATAGCCCCACTTTAGAAAAAACCAACCTAAACCATCTCTAACTATCCTAATAATTCAAAGGCGTATTTACATTATACAGAGGAGAAATCGGGTTTCATCACACGCATGATGAGAATGTGCACATTGATAAGAACATAAAGGGACGTCACACGCTGCAAGATTCTCGTGCTCAGCATAGAAGAACTCTCCCAGAACTAATTTAATTCTCTGATTGGACTACAAACAAAGGTCTTTTCGTGCCAAAGCACGATGGTAATATCTTAGTTAACGATAAAAAGTTGTCATGGTAGCGTGAGCGTAACATTAATTTTTCCATCTTATTAAAGGCCAGCCTCTTGTTAATATAACAACGTAACACACCACAGTTGAAGTTTGACTTGGTTAATGAGGTGTTCATAGCTTCACAGAAGGCATTGTATTCCAGACACCAGCAGAGTTTATTGTGTAAATGTGACATTTACTATGCTAGAGCATAAAAAACGGAGTGAAGTTCACTGGTGAGCGGAGAAGATTTAATCATGTTTCATCCATCAGGATGTTTTTGTTACGTACAAGACGGTTCGGGGGGGAAACTAATTTCTTTCATTTTGAAGGTTTAAACACACTTTTTAGTGTTAGGATATATTATTATGGTATGTTGTTGGTATGTGCTTATTTTAAATGCATACATTGTTAAAAACCCAAACATTGTTTTCAGCATCGTTTTAAGACCTAAATGAACCGAACTGATGCTGACAAATTTGACTAGAAACTGAGCTAAAAGCTGAAACTATAGGTCTGCTTTATTTTACTGTGTACTTCCAACACATGGCATACACTGATGCAAACAATTACAATAGTGAAAGAGAGAAAACTTCTTAATAATTTCTTTTGAAAATAGCCAAAACCATGTAAATTTGTATAAAAATCTATATTTTTGAACAGTTTAGCTACATGTTTATGCACATGCATGGTTTCATTGTATACATTAATACATGTAAATGGCTAAGCCTCTAATAGGGACCTCTTTGGGGCAAAGTATGTTTGAAATAGAAATTTGTGATTGGAGACTCAGGAACCTTTCGCTGTAATTTGGAAGCAGCACTACGTTCTTCTTGTAAGCATAGCTAAGTCCTTATCTAAAATAATCTTTTACCATAGAAAAAGTACACAAATTGACCCTCAGGAAGGGGTCGTTTGTAGATACTCTGTCTTTAAAATGTCATCCTCCTCAGACAGCATTAGCTAAAGGGCAGTCTGTGACATTCTTAAACATTCTAGATCTGCAGGGCAAAGGGAAAAAAAATAGTCCTAATTGGCTGGAGCAAAGTACACATCTGAGTCAGGTAGACAGCCTCACATTTAAATGTCACCAGTGGTTACATGGTGGTATGTGTCAGTTTACCTGGGCCAACATGTGCGCAGTTGCCCAGCAAAGAATCCCAGCAGTGTACCAAATGACTGACCTTTCTTTGAAATCACTGTTCCCTAGGTGGCCGTGTGATGACTGGCAGTAGCTCGATAATGTACCACATGGACTATTAGACCTTTGTTAGGTACTATTAGTCAATCTAGGACTGTCACTTTGACTAAAACGCCAAATTTCTCAGTGCATAATTCATTTAAAATCACCTGAACACAATCCACATCGTCGAATCTAAAACCACATCGAATTTTCTGCTTATGTCTAGTATTTCTACTGCCTTGTCTTGAGTGACAAGTTCACGTACGTTTTCTATCTGTGGTGCTGAACCTGAAATGCTCCCACATATTACTACTGAGATGGTTTGTTGTCATGATTATCTGGTCAGTATCTGGGTAGCTAGTTTTATCCATTTAGAGTCTGTGAACATGACGATAATATGACTTATTTTATTATTACCAGGGTACGATGGCATACAATGGGGTCATACAGACATTTTAAATATTTAACCCTGCCTGCACTCTACTTAACCATAAGCAGCCATTTCTGTGGCTGATTCTTAACCACACCTGTGGTTATAAAAGAAGTTATAATACACAAGAAATCTGGCGTCTGTGCTCAGAGAAAGGAGAAACTCAACCATAACGATGACGAGTATGGTTTAAAAATGATTTCATATGTTTGACTTGTCTTGTAATGTTTGCATATTAATTTGCACTTTATGAATAAGCACCGAGTCTCCATGCTGTATATAATCTGTGTCCGGCTCTTTAAATATGTACAATAACAATACCTGAATGACTAAGACTTTAATTGTTAATTTAAAGGAGTTTAAACAAAGCCCCTCCATAAATAGAGCTGAATTTGCTTCCTGCTGGACTTGATCTTACATCCCCTTACTTTACATACAGTATAGGGCAGTCTCAACACCTTCAGCCTGTTCTGGAGAATGAAAGAAAATGAAATCCTGGTGACCTCAGGCTACGCGCGTGAATGAGAAGTGAAGGATAATTACACAGATGACGACTTGGACACGGGTCGGCGGGTTGACGCTTGATGCCACAGCGGCCCTCGGAGACCTGGTTCATTAAGCCAGGGATCATAAGAGATCTTACACAGTCATCAGTCACATGTGATCTCTGCTCTCCCTCTGCCTGCAGGTATCGATCTCTCAAACCTCGGTGAGATATGATCTTTGAGAGTTACAGGAGAGGAAGAGCTTCTGCATGAGTTTGCAGAATATAGAGCTTTACTGAGTAATGCTTGTCGTATTATTTATACACATATACACATATACTTGATACTTGATAGTACAGTAATGTTTTGCATAAAAAAATGCATTATCTTTTACCCTTCATGTCCAAGTACTCCTTCAATATTCACCGTCATACCCTTCCAATCCTCTAAAAATAAAGAGAAGTGCAGTGACTTCATCCCTGAAAAGCGTAGAATAAAGCCTGATGATGTCATTTTAGTGCAGACGGGTGGGTATCGGTGTTGTAGCTCACCGTGTTACATGACATCAGCCCAGTTCTACAGGGTCAGGTGTAGTCGGCCATCATGCTGACACAACCAGCACATTACTGCTCCCAGACAAGCCACTCCATCATCCATCGTCTATCCTCTATCCCCCCCCCCCCCAAAAAAAAACAACAACCTGGAGCCGTGTGAATATTCCCACTGCTCCACTTTCCATTTGGACACAGTCCTTCCTTGTCAGCTCGACAGAAGTATCTGCAGGCATCTGAGTGTGGAAGTGGTCCAGTTTTGTTCCTTTCTCATCCATTTTACAAGGAGTAAATTGGTCAGGATTTTTTTTTCTTAACCATATAGATTCAGACATGTACATGTACTGATATAAAAACTCTCTTCTCTGAATTAACTCTGAAGCACTTCATGTTTGCATGAAAGCGAATATTTTTTTCCTTCTTTTTTTTCCCTTCAGCCTTATGTAACGACACTCGACATTCTCTTTCTGAGATGAGGGTGAAAAGAAGCCAATCTATTCCTCTTTACAGGACCTATCAGAACAGTTGTATTCTTGTGTAGTTGAGTGGTTTCTTCATGTGGGAGTAGGCAGAGGTGAAGTGAAGATGTGAATTTGTGTTTTGAAATGGGACTTGTCCTTGACTCAATAGCTGTAAGGGATTTAGCTTTGGATGTGACCCTGAGGTAATGAACAACTCAGGTGAATGCAGTTATGAGCTGGAGGTGGGAAAAGGTCTGTGTGCTTTGGTTTTTAATTCTTAACGTAAACTCTGTAGTTTGATTTCGCAGTAATGCACCACGTCCTTGTGTCGACCTCTCGTCGGATACGTTTGCATTTATTTCCTCTTCCCCGTGGCCTCAGGTGAGCTTGGCTCTATTAATGTAAAGCCCTTCTCTTCCTCTGCTCCCACAATAAATGACCTATTGCTCTTTTCCAGTCAGCAATAAGCTGCCTGGCCTATTCAGGGTTGCCACACATTTTCATAGGCAAAAAAAAGGGGGGAAAAAGTCAAAACTTTGCAAAAACTCTACTTTAAAGTTCTCTTTGTGTAACATACAGTATAATTACATTACACAGAAGGTTATCCACAGAGGCTTAGGGTGACAATTTATTTCACTACGCACAACAGAATTCCATGACTTTTCAAAAACTCCAGACTCCCTCTCACAGTCACAGTCAGTAGTTTTGGAGGGGGGTATAAAGCCTCTAATAAACCCCTACAGTGTAAAATGGCTACGTAAAGTTCTCCCTCTGTCTTGTACAATAACCCAGTGCAAACAGAAATTGGTTGGGACAATGAGCGCTGATTAAACTGCTGCATGGAACTTGAGTTTTAGCTGCGGGTTCCAGCTTCAACCCGTTGAGCTGCTGATTTTTACTGACAGGTATTCTATTCCGGTATCGTCTCCTCTGAGTCATTTTAATGTATTGAAACATTGATATTATTTCTTTCAAAGTCGGACCTGAGGGGGGAAAAAAAGAAAAATCCTTTGCCTGAAAGTTTTCACTTCATTGATATGTCAGCTGGTAAAACCTCATTTATTATCCTTATTTAGGCTTTTTTTGATGAAGATGTGTTTGTGTTTTAGTTTTTGTTTTATATCCTATTTAGTTTGACTTTTCCTCATTTCTTTCATTTCATTTTTGTCACATTTTTACTCACTTGCATCTATAAAAAGTCATCTGCCCAATATTCTGGCTTATCTTGTGCATTTGGCCTCATTACAACCAGCTGGTTGTTGTTTTCCCCATTCATTCAACAGCTGTGTTGGTTTACCTTGAGATAAACAGGTTAGTGTTTTCCCTTTGGTTTATTGGTCGGGGTGGACGTAGGGAGAAATGGGGTCGGGGGGGCGGGGACGGCTTTCAAAATGAAGGACTCTCTTAAAGATGACATGTTTTGGTGGTTAATGGCAATATTACACAAAATTTGGACCCGAAATGGTGGCCGTCAGTGTTTTTTTCTGTCCATTCAGGGCTACTGTAGAAACATGGCTGTGCAACATGATGGAAGAGGATTCTGCAAATATGTTGGCATTTCCCTGAAGTAATATAAATAAATAGAAAAACCTTTTTATTTCAACACAGTTATGGCAGTGATTCATGATCACATCAGGCTCCAGCCGGTCAAGGTGGAACAGATACTGAGTACAGAGTGAGATGTTCCTGCAGGAACTCAATCAAATCCCTGTAATGACTGCTAATTTCCCTCTACCGTGGCCTCTCTGCCCTGGCTGAAAGCCATTGCTGTGGGCGAGTTCACTGCTCCCAGCTACTCCTGCTACTAATTCTTGATTTTTATGTAAAAACGAACGCCTGTCGGGCTTCTTTTGCTGCACACGAGTCCTTTCAGAGTGAGTAAAAGAAAGTATTGGGCCGAATTTGTGTCTGCAGGTCTGTGACTGAAGCTTTCAGATGGGAGTCCAAATATAAACATGACAAAGACGGCAAAAGGCTCTTCTTCTTGATAAGGTGTCAAATTAAACTGTGATTAGACTTCTACTATAGTGGTGGAATTAAATGAACAGGAGACGACAATTAAAACTTAAATCCCGGTTAACTTAACTCGGCTAAAATTTCATGATCATGGCAGCCCTAGTTAATTTGGTATGCATGTTAAACCTGGTTTTATCCACTGTGATGTCTTTATTGATACATGTTATATACATTGTTATTTAGGTTTTCACACTTTTTCTTTAGGCCACTTTCTCTGTACTACTAGCTCAATAAATCTGAGATATTGATGGTGAAAATGCCATTTCACACATTTTTAGTCAGAAAAAACAAACAGTTGAGCTGAAATGGAACCAGAAGACGACACTGACTCGACGCATTCAGTGAGCTTCTTCTTCTACAGTCACGTTTACCTTCTACCTTTACCAGGCTGCTCTTTGGCTGCCTGCATAACTAACAAGGCTTTAATTAGCCTGGCTTGATGCCAGTAATGATCCCAGCTCCAGCCCCAAGAGAGTGTCGCCCTGTGTTAATCCCAGTTTTCCCCCTAGGTACATGCTACTCATAATGAGTCAGCGCATGAGTCAGATGCTGCATATTTGCTGTATCGATATGCACCTCTTGATTTCCATTGATCTACTGGTTATCAATTGGGTAACCTGCTCTTAATGACCAGTAACCTTTGGACATTATACATTAGGATCTACTCCAGGAAAGAAGATTGATGAGCCTGATGGAGCCGACGATTTGGCTCTGTGGAGCTGCCAGGATATCCCCTTTGGACGGATTAGTGTTATTATTATATTTGGCTCCTTATTGTTTCCGCATTGGTAAAAATTTGCCATAATGAGTTTTTAGATGTCAATCTGTCTTCTGGAGGAAAGATGAAAGAACACAACTCCTGCTCGATGCATTATCCGTTAGTACTAATGATGTTTGCATGTAATTTATTAATATCTGCTTTTCTTTCAGAAGTAAAAAAAAAAAACGAGAAAAACATTTTTTTATGACTGACCTTTTTTTTTTCTTTGCAATTTTGTATTAATCAATGACTGGTGAAAGTTTTGCGAAATTAAAGCCGTCAAGATAGACACTGAGTTATGTTTGATGCCTTCTTTCTTCTTTCTCCCACCAAATAAGCCTTAATAGTCTTGCAACCTTGCAAATATATATTAGCTAGTTATTAATAAACTGTCCAATATCATCATTCAGTATCACGTCACCAACATTCGACTCTATTGCACACATACTGAACTCCACATGCAGTCGCTTAGCAAACAATCTATATGGGCTGAAAATGCTAGCAGTGTTTCAGCAAAAGCCTTTGTTCGTGTTCATCTCCAATGTCACAATAAACAAAGCTCTGCAGAGTCATATTTCTGTACAATCCTCTAATATTACTCAACCTTAGTTACTAAACACTGTTTCCCCCTTCAATATATCACAAAAACTTCTTTGTCTCAAAATAGGTGGACGACATCTTAGGCGAGGAGAGCGACAACGAAAGTGAGGGCCGAGGGAAGGATAAGCCAGGCAACGAGGAGGCGGAGGATGAAGAGGAGGAGCGGCGGCAGCAGCAAAGGCAGCTAGTGGCCGGACAGATAGCGAGAGGAGGGCCGGCTCCTCAGGCGCTGGGCATGGAGGAGATGATCCACGTACCATCCAGGGAGGCCAGTCTGCGGAGGAGTGTGCCAAGGTGAGACGCTAAAACTTCTTAATATTAACATTTCCTTTAGCAGCTCCTCAGTGTCATCACTGCTGATTCCCTACATCTCGTATAAACACCTCCAGGCGAGAAGGACACTTAACTTAAATTGCATTTTGCAAGACAGAAATCTCATGAGAATCCTTGCAAGTGTTTTGTATATTTTTTTCAGGTCGTACTCCTACAATGACTATTATCATAACCCATCGCTTTAATCAGCAGCGACCATGCTGAAGCCAGACGGTGTAATCCGTCGCCATGGAGACAAATGTCAAACACACAGCAGGCAGTCGGAAGAGGTTTGAACACGAGAGTCTGTTATTGCTGAAAGTCAGGCCTGAGTTGAGCCGAGCTGTTTGTGTTGGATGTCACTTTATCATCTGTTGTATTTTCTTCTTTTTTTTAATTACTGTATCACATGTTTGTACATTACAAATTATCAAACTCATCATTTATTTCATTCATCCTGCCACATTTATATATTTTAACTACAGACAGGATAAAGGCAATGAAAAGAAAAGAAAAAGACAGAAAAAAAGGAGGGTGTTCTCTCTTGGTTTAGCAGCTTCAGTCCATCTATTTCCAAGAGCCATTTACTCCAGATTCTTTTGAATTTCTCTTCTCCGTTTCTCAACTTAAAAGTAATCCTTTCTATTTTCTATTACTGGGGCTTTCCAGGCGTGAATAGATGGTGATTTAGCATCCAGCCAATTCCGTTTTATTTGTTTTAATGCTGCTATATACGTATTATTGAATAGAAATATTTATCTTCTTCTTTCTCCATCTCTGATGGGATGAAGCCTCGCTCAATATTAGACGGTTGAAGTGATATTTGTGGTTTTCTCCTGAACTGCCCCCTAAAACTTTTTCAGCACTGGACGGAAGTATAGAATTGATTGGCTACCTCAGCAGGCAGCAGCATGATCATCCCCCCCCCCTCGCTCCTCTCTTTCAGACATGTCAGTCTGTCCCCTGGTCTGACACCTTTGGTTGCTGCTAATGAGTTTAAGCCTGAAATGCAGCGTCCGCTGTGTTGTTGAGCTGGTGTTGAAATCGTCCATCTCCAGTCAGTGCAGTGGTGCGGAGGGGGAGGCACATGATTAGACAGCCTGACACACAGAGGAGGAGCATATGTTTGCTTCTCAAAAGGTTGGTTTCGGTCTGTTTTGTGTGTCTGTTAGCATGCATTCCACTAACATCGCCCCCCTGCCTTAGCTTTACTTTAACTCGCACATTACTGTCGGAGGCCTTTACAAATATAAGAACTGTAAAAGTCTTCCATGCTGCAAGAGCAGCAGAAAAGTTAAAGCTTACTTGTACAAGTATACGATCTATTTGGATCTCAGTGCTTTATAAAGGGAATTTATTATATTTTATTGCATCATTGCCAAATGAAACACTTTCACACCAGAACATAATGTTAAATGTGAAAGACGAGAGGTTTAATACTGTGTCTGCAGAAGTCGTGTCGCTGCGTCCTGATTTAGACGTGACTCTGCGGGACCTCCACTCCCTCCGGAGCCGGCTCAGTAGCTGCCGTTCTGACCGTCTCTTATCGCTGGCTTCGCCGCTTTCTTACATTGGCCAAAAAAAATAGACATGCATCTGTTGCTAAGCTACTGTGGTGATGTAATAGCCTCTGTTTTATTTCACCCTCATTTTACTATCTGCTCCTGCCTTCCTCTGTTGTGTCTGTCTAATGTAAAAAACAACGTTGCTCCTATCTCTGTACTGTAATGCATCTACAAAGGCAACACTTGAAATAGAATCATACCCACGTTCACAATTTATCGGCGTAAGTTTCAGATATTTACACATCTAAATTCATGCAAATAATGCCTTTCTTATTCTTTATTCCTCATTTTCCCCTTTTGACAACCATCCTACTAAGCAATGCAGGAATTTACACCCACACCGCCAGGTTAAAGCAAGTAACAATGTGGTTTCTGTAGAAAATAAGCAGTACTGCAGGTCCCAAACACCAGTGGTTACAACCTCTGTGTGAGACAACTCGAAGTAATTATCTTCAATATAGGGATGATTTATTTTTCCTGCCCAAGGAAAAGGAGAAGCCATATTCACAGACAAGTTCTTAGCTTCTTTAACTCTAAACCCTACAAATCTTTTCTCTTTGATGATCACAAGCTTCATCTTTTTAAAAAAAATCAGTTGCATGATGGGCTAACAAGCCTTGGGCTGATTACACTTTTTCTTTTTCTTTTTTTTTTGTTGGTCAATTAAAGTTCTTTATTTTGGTGAATCAATTTTCTACCTCATTGCACACTCCAGGCATCCACCAGTTTGGCACATACCAGGATATCTGAGCACACTTAACGTCTGTTTTTTTTAATTAAGCCATAAAATGCCTTAAAGCCTTTTTAATTACGAAGGCTCTAGAATTTTGAGATGGCGTCTAGATTCTTTGGAAATCACACCGACCCATAGGATTCAGTTTGAACAGAGGACATTTGTCTGTCTAGTTACGGATGTGTGGAGTGTCCTCTGTCATGACGTCATGTCAGGAAACACTCAAGTCTCTTAGTTTGATGGATAAACAGGTGAAAATAATTTTTATGTGTGCAAAGAAAATAGCAAAAAGAATCGAGCAAAGCGTTGTTTGTACTTAAGGGACGGGCAGGTGAAAAAAATAACTACTTTTAATGGAATATTATATTGTGATGCATTAGTTCCAAACTTCCTCATGTAAACGACCCTTAAAGTGACACAGATTAAGCCACAGACCCCCCTCTTGATAAGATTTTGTCCCAGCGTCAACTATCTAATAAAAATGCCGGCTTTTAGATATTTTATTACAGAAAATGTTTCACTGCAGACCCCTGGAGGTGTCTGAACCCCGGTTTAAAAAAAAAAAAAAAGGCTGGTTATAATCCACGGGGCCTTTTTTAAATCCGAGAAAAAAAGATAACATGAGTGGCAAAATCAAAAATCAAAAACCAATGAGTGTATTTGGGGAATATACTGCAGGGAAGACTAATGAGTTTTGAACATAAACCCTTCCACTACCATCTGCTCTAATTAGCAGCTGTGCAAAAGGAAGAGTTCTCTGACTTTATTCAGTCTGAATCAGCCGTGTGTTAGAGCTTAACCCCGACCATCTTTACCATCTATTGAGCTCCCGTCTGTGGAACTCAACATGAAACTGATGCAAGTTAGATGCATCTCTGTAACTCGGAAATGAGGGCGATTTCGAGGAAGATGGTGTTTCAGCCCACTTGTAGATCTGTTGGCGGTCATTAGCCGTTACTTTTGATTGATGTGGATGATTTATGGGGAGCGGTGTAACTAACGGGCTGCGGCGTGGATATAAAAGGTGGCTGAACTTCCCTCTCCCACCGGCTCGCAGAATCTCTGCTCGTATCTTATTATTCCAGTGCCGTCGCTGTCGTGCGCTTGTTAGACAGAAGTGGTTGGAATTTAGCGTCCGACTTCAAAGTTTTCCACATTACAGAGATTGTAGATGTAAATGTTTCTTGTCTCTCTGCGTGTCTCGTGCATCACAATTTGGTCAGTGGAATTATTGAACCATAACATTTCAGCCTTCAATAGAAGGTTCCTCAAATGAAGTTATTCATAAGTAATATGAACGGTTTGAATAATTGATGTTCCTCCCGTAACACTGAATGGTGCACCTAACAAGCCATACGGAGGCTTGTAATGAATATTTTTCCCCCGGCTTGACTTGCGTCTTTCCATTTGAAGCCATGTTGCAGACAGGTGGAGACACACCATACTGTAGCTCACTTGTTAATCCATTAACCAGTGTACGTCTTGTGCCAGTTGCACAAGACGTACACGCATTTGATTATGGACACTTTCACATTTCATCTGCCAATCAGAAAATGTGTTTCATGAAGAAGCGGCACATTATTGGGCAAAGACAGAAACATGCTGATTTGGCGAACTTTTAAACCATCATCCTACAATCGAAGTGCAGGATTTGAGCCAGACAGAGCAAGCCATCGCGAAACGGATGCCCTTATAACATAAAACGTCCCATCGCTGAAACCTCCATGTGTCCGCTTGTTATCCATAAAACCAAGGGTTGAATCAATGCTGTCAGCAGGCTTTTGAATGATGCGGATTATCTATGATATCAGACATCTTCAGCCTTAATTATCACCTTGCCAGCACTTTGTCATTATTACAAAAGGCTGTCAAATACGCAGCGATTACTGTTGAAAGCTTTATGTCTATTAGAATATTTATTCTCTTATAATTCGAGTACCATCTTTTAGCCCTCACAGAGTGTTGACCCTAGAAAAAGTACTGACAGGTCCATTTGGCCCCCTTCCAGACAGTCCTGTCTCAAACGCTGCTTAAAACGTCTTTGTTAAGTTTAATTAGTGGCATTTCTGAGCTCTCACACTGCAGGATTATTATGGAGCTGAAGCCAAACGAAGTCTTCCAGTTGAGGGATTGGTATGTGGAACTTTTGGTGCCAAGTGATGCACATCTTAGGGATCAAATCCTAAATACTGATACTCTTCAAACACCAAGATCATCACAATTACACATGTCAGATGCAACAGAACATTTGTAGTGTATCTAGTCTATGTCAACGTCAGCAGGTTCAGATGATTTAGTGATTATTTCCAATAATTGATAAAGATTCTGCCAAAAAAAAAGAAAGAACAGGAAGTAAAGTGTCCATCACACACCACTAACATTTTTCAATCCAATACATTCTCTGATTTCTGAACTTTTTTTTCCGTCAGTTCGATCCATTCGTTGCTCAAACACCCCTGATGTTATCAGCTCTCTTCCCTTTTAATTTCCTGTGTTCCTGAGCGATACACATTCATTCCGACGCTCCTGCTTCCTGCACCGCGTACCTCTCGAGTGCGTTTATTCCAGAGGGAAAATGAAAGTGTGAAGCTTGTCAGCTTGAGCGAGCATGTTATTATAACGTCGCCAGAGTGGAGGTGATGGAAGAGGCAAATGAGTTGGAAAGTTTCCCATTCAGGTTGTTCTGACGGCAACGTGCGAAAAACGTGTCGTGCCTCGTTTGACCGCCTTTGTCGGATGTCCTCTGAACCCAACGTCGCCTGATTTGCTGTGTTCTGAACTTTATGCATTATTATTCTGGGAAAAGTGACCAAAGTGCCTTTTGTAGACAATTAAAAACCTGTGCAGGTCCCTGAAAGTTCTGCCCTGGTAGAAAACATTCAACCCATTCAGGTAGGTAATGAGGACAGTGCTCCTCCACAGTCAGCCCCTTAACTGAGGCTGAGAATTGGTCTTTTAAAATTTCCAGTGCAAAATTGTGTCCTTTCATTAATCAAAGGGTAGATGTATGGCGGCGCGGCGGTGACGGAGCATGAAGTCCCGTCTTCTTTTTGACTGCTTTCACTGCGCGATATCAAAGAGGCGCTTCGGTCTGAAAGACGATTAAACATGAACGAAACCCAGAGCAGCAAAATGTCCTGGAAGTATCAAGACTGTTACTTCCTTGCCCTCTCGATCGATCTTCCTCACTCATTTTCCTTTTGCAAGCTGGACTTTAGGACTTTTTAATGTTCTACTTTCCTTACATTTTAAAGCTTTATAATCCTAATCCACTCTTGCTTCCGCCTCAGCTTTTTAGTGAGCCGAGAGTCGCCGTCTGCTACGTCCCTGTGAGATCGAGGCCAGTGATAGAAAGATGCTGAAAAGAGAGAGTGAGATTGTAGATTGTTAGACAAGCCTTCATCAAAAGCTCCTGATGATGAAGCAAGGCCTCTCCTTAATGCTACAATCAGGATGACCCTGAGATATACACTGTCTGCTGCAATACCCCTCATTTTCTATTGTTTGCTGCTGCCGTGCCCTTTATTCCCCTGAGGGCATAATAAGTTTAAATTGGCCTTTATTATCCTCTCAAAGTCTTCTGTATTACAATTGGCTCAATCATGAATAAAGATCATCATTCATCATCATTTTTTTTGTGAACAATTGACAAGTTTCTTTGTTAATTGATTAATTCTTCAATCTATGAAATACAAGAGAAAAGACTTTCTTTTTTTAATCTTTAAACTGGGCACTGACAAATCCCAAGGGATGCGTTATAAAAACTGAGCGAAGTCCTCTCATTTGGCAACATGGAACCAATGAATTTCATTCTTATGAATCTGATTCAGATCAACGTTTCTACTCCATAAAAGAAAATTAAAGACACAAACAGACCCAGAGTTCGAAGTGTCCTTACGGCATGCACCGTTCTCTCCTGTAAATGTCTTCCTTGGCTTTGTGTACCTCTGCAGGTAGACATGGAGGCTGTTCTTAAGTAACATGTTGTTTTGCTAGTAACAGGTACCCTGGGAAATGTCTCACATAATGGTGCGTGTCCACTTTTTCCCCTCAGTGGACGTTCTTTTCTGCCACAGTAATAAACTTGAAGCACATTTTTAGAAATTGGTTCAAACAAATGGATCGCTGTTAAACAAAAGGGAAACTCGGCACAGCATGGGACTCACTCTGCCCGCGGCACTTTAACGAATTCAGAGCAGCCCTACTCTATGTACTGCTGATTTAGCAGTATTTGTGATCCAGTAGGTTTCAGTGAATTATTGGAGCGTTGACATCAATTTTTCTACACATGGGCCTCTTATGCATTCATATGTAATCCTGAGATTTTCTTATCGCCTGTCATGCTCTCACGGGGATTGTGCAGCTTTTTTCCTTTCAAATGCTTACAGTAGGCATTTTTTATTTCATATCCAATACTCTACTATGTGGATCTTTTACTTTTAGGTTCTATTTGGTGTCACCAGATATTAACACATGCTTGGCATTGGATGAATCGACTACTATCTAAAATATATTGTGTTGTGCAGCCCATGCTGATGAATTGGGCCCAATGGCGTGAAAGTAATACCTCCATTCTGTGTCTGTGAATTCGTTTAACCGTCTCTCCCCCTCATTTTTTTCATTTATCATCTCTCACGGTCACTACATTTCCCGGGAAGGCTGTATTGTGCATCAGTAAGTACAGCCTGCTGTTCTTGGCACCCGAGATTCATTAGAGTAAAATCGGTCGTAACATTGAGCGGTTTGACATCAGCATCGTGAAAATCACACTGACCTTCCCTCGTATTACGTGTAAGCTTCTGTTGCTCACTGAGAGAAGAGGCATCAGTTGTTTGAAGACTATTCAAAGTTGGTTTTCCTGGAGGATGGGGCCCTCATCATCCTCACCCCACCGGATGTTGACTCACCTTTTGCCTCCCCATCCGCACAGTCAACCCATGTGGAGCCAAATCCATCTTTCCCCCCCCATATTTTAGCACTGAGGTCCCATATTTTAGCACTCTATATTCTCCTCAGGCTATCCAGACACGTCTTCTTCACCCCGGCGAAGCCTCAGACCAGGGTTGATGAAAACTATTCCGGCTGATTCCACTATTGTCTTGACGGGGTCATTTCAGTCCAGGACCCATAAAATCCATTTGCAGAGTTTCAAACTGGTGACTCCCCTCCGAGCGGCATCGAGAACTCTTGTTAAAGAGTTTAACTTCATTTCCAGAAATCGTCCAACGTGATACAGCAGGCTCACGTCTGCCAACCCCAGACAGTCTGTGATGCTTTATGCTGAAGACCCACAGGGAGAGAAGAGAGGCAGAAGATCTGACTGTGGTTGTTTTCTGTTCACTTTTTCCACTCATGGGATTATTATTCTTCCATGTGGATGTTCTGGAGAAATAAGTTAAATCTCTAGGGTTTCAGGTCAGGTGAAATGGACGCGTTTTTGCATCAACTACAGGTCAAATCTTAATGCAGCTTTATGAAAAAGCTCCTATTCCGTAACCCCTGTTCTTTGAGTGTCCAAAGCTAGCCTAGCATGCCAACCTGCCCCATTGGTAAAGCAGTTTGGATGGTGCTGCTTGGGCTTATTGCAGCCTGAGGCCTTATTAAGCTAAACTGAGGGAGACTAGAAAACCCAGAAAAATACTCCTGTATTCCAACCACCATAGAAAATTGGAGATGATTAAAAAAAAAAGAATAAGAAAAGAGAACATTAAGTTCAAAATGAAGAATATAGTGTTTGACTCTCATCGTACAGGAAAGAATATAAGCCTCAAATGAGCATAGATAGAGAGAACGGCTTGTGCTACCTGCCTCGGCGGCTGTTTACATTAGATAACACTGTTAGCTTGGTCAGCAAGCAGCGGTGTGATATCTTCTGTTGGTAGCGAACAGGTTCTCCCTTGGCCTCCTCTATTGTGACGAACCGGCTGATCAGCAGTGTTATTATAACTGTCACAAGATGCTAGCTCTATTGCACTTGGAAGCTAGGCCCTTGCACTCACTGTCAGGAGAGAGATAGAAGCCTTCTGAGTGAAGCGAGGAAAGGAATTTTTTTTTATGACAAGTGCAGCCGTTTCAATCTCTTTTAATGGAGGCGGTTTATGGCTTTTGCCTTGATGGGAGAGTCACGCCTGACAGCCAAATGCTGACTTAAGCAATGATGTTGAAGCTTCTTAGGTTAATCCTGGGAGAGCGTTGGCCACAGTATCAGGCTGAGACAAATGGACATGACATTTATATGTACATTATACCACATATAACACCAACACATTGTATTGATGCAAAGGCACTTGATTCTTTCTTCTTCTTTTTTTGTCACTCAAAGAGGGAGAATATTCATCCATTAAGGCATAATTGTTAGAAAAGCAGCATCACAGCCCTTTTCAAATTACAATAGCGACACAGAGCTATTACAGTTCATTTCCGCAGCCTTCTCTTACGTTCTTTTATTGCAATACCATGGAGTTATGCAGTATGAGACTACATGGGTTATTTTAGGCCGTGTTTCTCTGCAGCTCTCAGACCTATATTGAAACAAATCAGTGTTTTTAAGATTTTATAACACTTAACCAAATGATACTTTATGATATCTAATAAAGTTTTGATATCATAAAGCTCAGTCACGATGGTGAAACCCACTCCCTGTATCTCGGTGCCCTCTCTCTGCCGCCTCGCTGACTTCAACCTGCCTGTCAGTGTTGTTTGCTTGCAGTGAAACCCTGACCACCCACCAGAACTCAAATTTTCCCTAATTAAATAATAGATGCTTTCACGCCGTTCAAGTCCCCCCCCCCCCAGTATGAACTTCTCTCCATAATCTATTTGTGCAGCTACTGCAAAGGACCACCCTTAACATTCATCACCTCATTAAATTCTAAATGTAGCTGACCCCTCCTGGATTCAGCCAATACGACTTCGGCTGATTTTGTTGGGGTCTCAACATTAAGTGGTGCTTATTTAGAGAAATGAGATGAACTCAGCATCAACATTTGGCGCTCGACTTGTTGTTTCTAAGTTTATTTGAATGAGAACTGTTTGCTAGACGAGTGAGAGTGAGTGCTTTCATCGAATGAACTTTTTTCACTCCAGATCTGTAAGTAAACATTCATCCTATCAAATCAGACTGATTCACATGAATCAATAAACCAATTCCATCATGATTTATGTCTGCTTTTTTATTAAGTAAACATAATTTGGTCCTTGCACTTCTGCAACCAAACCTACACACTTGGATTTGTTTGTCCTCGACACGTCTTCAGATTCAGTTCTAGACTGCAGAAATTAGGACGTTGTTTTTCAGTCGTGGCTTGTGTTGCTCGTCTTGGAAACCCCGTTGTGAATTTCATTTTTGAAGCTGCAGAATATATACAATTCTTTGCGTTAACGATAATCAAACGCTGAAACCCCTGGCAGTTCTTTTAGATCACTGTCAAGACATGCAGCACTTAAACCTCGTTAAGATGAGAGGTTCAGGATGATGCTCATTACATTTCTGGTATCCAGACAGGGAACAGTTGACTCCCTTTTCTACTGGAAATAAGGCGGTTATCTCCATCCCTGTATTGTAAGTTCAACTCCATGAGCTTTCCAATTAGAACATCTGCACCCGAGGGCCCTGTTGTGGGTAATTGTTAGTAAGTATTAGCTGATACCCTGAAGACTGTTGGAATGGCACTTTGTCTTTCCCAGTCTGTGCTCAAATTATCCCATTAAATTTTTTTGTAAGTTGCCTTCAACTCATTGATAAAACATGGTTTGGTTTGTTGTTTTTCGAGTCGGCTTTCTTCTCTGTCATCCTCTCATGCAGGGCACATTGATGCTTGCTGCAGATTGTTAATTGTTAGTCATCAGTGTGTCTGACATTCAGGTCGAGAGTGAAACAAACAGCCTAAATGAATGAATGAACGACGGCGATCCTTTTCTCGTGACACGCAGTCAGAGCTGCTGCTTCTCTTTGAACGACTTCTGAGATTATGTGATTTGTCAGGTACAAACACTCTTTGGCAGCTGTTGTCGATTCATTTAACAAAGCCTCCGTTTCCCTCCGCCACGCTGTCCGGAGTTTGTGTTGTGGCAGTGACAGCCTGAAAACCCAGATAAGAGGGGCAGTGACCTGGCCACCGCTGCCGGCCTGCCAACCAGAGAGCGTTGAGGATAAAGGCCGAAACACTCGGTGAAGGTTGGACACCTCTTGATGACCTTGTCCTGGGCCAACGCATTCAGAGGATGCAACCAGCTCCAAGAAGGCCTCCATCCCCGGCTCCACCGTCTCCCACCCACAAGCTCAGGCGCCATTAGGATAGTGCAACTACAAAGGGATTGGAACACCTAGTCCTAGAAACGAACTGACCAAAAGATACTATGATCCCATTGAACAAATCTCCTGCAATAGTACAAATCTTAAGAGTGACACACTGCTGCTCGTATCTTTTCCTGACAGCCCCCAGAGATTTTGACATTGATTGTCACATTTGATCGGTTACTCGGTGGCATTGTGCGTCAAAACTAAAGTCATCATTGCAGTATTCACAAGTCAAACGGACACTGTGAATGTGTAGTGGGGGGGTGGGTTGGATAATATGAAAGCCTTGTTTCGCCTTATGGAGTCGATCAAATCCATCAATCTGGCCCACGGGAGATGGTGTCACCCAACTGTCCTGTAAAGTCTGACAATGAAGCATAACACCTGAATCTCAAAAGGTACTTTGAAAGATGCCACATGCAGGAAGGGAGGATTATGCATGTAACACGGTTTTAAAAGATGTTGGCAGGCGTCCGCCTTACTCGACAGCCTCTTGTGAGCAGGCTGAATCCAGCATCTCAGCTGAGCAGCGCTGACAAACTGCAAAACGATCCCTGTGCTCCCCTGTCCCCGATAAACCCTGGGCAGCAGTGCGAGAGAGAGGAGGCATGCTGTGAGAAATAGGAATGCTTACTCAGGCTTTTCACATCCATGAAAAGAGTAGGAAGGAGGAGGAATACGCAAATACAAAACTGCAAGTAATTTCTGACCCAGTTTTTTTTTTTCCCCTCCTGGCTCGTGGCTACAAGCTGGTGATGCATGCAGTTTTTTCTAGTTATGCTCTTGGTTTCAGATTGAGCTCACTGTGTGGCGTCTCAGGGGAGTGCTGGCCTGTTAATAGCTATTGTTCATCACCACCTATGCTACATGCATAGGCTATTTTTTCCTCAAACAAAAAAGTGTGCATAGTATGTTTTTCTGCACGAGATGAATTAGCTTTTAATATGCTTTTGAGGACCTTCTGTTGCCATGAACCTACGTTTCCTTTACTTGATAGACACAATACACAGAATAACATCCTCAGAAAACATTTTACTTTTCAGCTGGACATATTATGGGTATGTGGGAAGAACACTAGCTGAGCACAAGTATTTTTATTTATGTTTTCACCAAGAAAAAAAAACGCATCCCAAATTCTGATCTAGAAGTGTGGTATCCAAGGCAACTGGTCTTGCTTTAGGTCCTTTTAAGGCATTTTACACCTCATCCAAAAGGCCTCTGATTGTCCAGGTCCCTTTGTTTTAGAGACAGGATCCTTCATGTCCTCCATGTACACAGGTTAACTATGAACTTTGCACTCTTCTGAGTGGCTGGACTGAGCATAACAGCATCAGGTCACTCCCCTAATCAGACAGCAAACATATGAATCAAGTGAAGCGTGATGTTCCTGCTGATACACATGAATTATTTTGTGTGATACTGCCAAAGTCAGGGTTTCTAGTGCCATTAAGGGCATTCATTCAAGAAAAGTTAGCTTAGTTAGCTTATCACTCTACTATTTTGGTCCTTACAGACTACCTTACATGTGTTTACCTGTCATTGTCAACTTGCTTGAGTAGGCTTTAATATTTGGGAGATAAGAGAGGTAAAGCAGACACCAGTTGTTTGCTTATAGCTCTGATAGAGTGTAGAGATGGAAAACTCCAAAGCAGATATTGATCTAAAACATTTTATGACCAGGGACAATGAGCTCATGAATGGATTGAGCAGATATGGAACTAGTCCAAACATAGCTAGCAGTCATCCATATCCCTCCCGAACAGTCTTTCTGTCCTTTCTCAAAGACAGTTTGGGAATTCTATGGGTTGTTTTTCTTTTTTATGAGCACACTGATCAAACCTTGTGCCTCTCCTTTATGGGATAGTGTCTTTCCCACCTTGCCACCCTGTAAAACGAAAAGGAGACGGATACTTTCTTTCTTGTCTTGTCTGTGAAAAAAGGTCCTTGCAGCCTTGTCAGCAGGTGCTGACAGAGAGGAGAAGAAAAAAAGAAGTAACTTATATGAAAGGGCACCTGGAGGCTTTTAATCTGTTTCTGCTGCCTGGGGCTGAGTCAGAGGTGGGATTTGGTTTGATGCAGACATGGGTGACTGCAGAGATATTAATGACACTGACAGTGAATCACACAGTTGAATCATTGCATCATGCCTTTACCACACTCACTGCCCTGCGCTGCACCTCCAAACTCGCTGTTTTTACATGTGATACTTCAAGTATCAAACCAAAGTACCATATATTAATTTTACAATTGCTCTATAGTAATTACGTTAAGGCTACACTGGAGGCAAAAAACCAAATCTCAAGGTAACCTACACACAATGACTGGTTTTAGTCTGGGGACCAGTACGTCTAGAAATGTATGACAACCATATTATGATTCACTGGGCCCCACGCTTTGCACAAACCCCCCCCCCCCAAAAAAAAACCCCCAACAAAAAACAGCTTTTTGTAGTCTATTAAGTTCCCACCATTGAATTAAATATAAGCCACCATGATAAAAGCCTCACGTATGAAAAATAGCCATGCCCATTAAAATTGCATTGGATAGATTTTCCTATTATTCCTTTATGAGCCAGAGGCACATGATGCAACAAACATCAAATAGACTTTCGTGACCTTTAGAATAAAAACAGTGCAGTTTACTTGTATGGTACAATGTCTTGAATATATTATTCAATATCTTGAATAATCCATTTCGGGATTTTGTTTTTTTTTAGCCTTTGGTTTTGGTTTTACAGCGCTCAGCTCTTATGTTTTGGCTCATTACGTCACCATCTGACAAAGCAGGCCGATGTTTTCAGCCAGAAAATAACTCAAGAAACCGAATCTACACGTGCACAGCGTTGGCAGCTACCTGGCGCACAGTGGAGAATTAGCAGCTAACGTACTCAAAATTCCCCTCATGAGTTGGTGGAGACCAAAATAGAGGAAATAAAAGGAGATGAATGTTGGACTTAAATTGGTAGAAAGTGTTAACACATTTACAATATCAACTCTTATGCCCTTGCAACACTGTTCTGATTGCTTTTTCAACATTCCCAATGAGCCCTCCCCCACATCAGCGCTTGTCCCGTTTGTCAGTTTTCATAGTAAGATAATATAATGAGGCGCGGGGAAAGATAACGTCTGCATAAAAAAAAAACACTTTTAACGGCTCTGCTTATCAACTCGCTGCGTATGGAGCTGTTAAATGCATGAGGGACCGGGAGTGAAATATATCTCGCCATCTGCATTTGTCACATCTGCTATAAATGAAATGGGGTTGGGGGGGGGGGGAGTGAAATGGGACAGCACGGAGATAACCAGCATTATTGCAAAGTCGTGTCCTTTGTGCCTTTATGCATAGGCTACCTTTACAAAGCATGGATTGAAAACGATTGAGAAGTGTGGACAAACCCTTGGTTGATCTTAGTCATGGTCAGTCATTGGCATCGCTGTGTAAGTGACATCTCTCTGTGGATGTTGACCCTCCTGCACTGCAGGAAACTTTGCAAGAAACAAAGGTTTGATGTGAGTCCCTAAAAGTTTACTTAATTATTTAGTTCATTACCTTTTTTCTCTCCATTCTGTGCTCTGTTTCCTCCTCTTTCACACCTAATTTCCTCCATTGGCCTCTTTACTTCCCCTTTTCCCTCACCCCCTCCTTCTCTCCTTGCTGCAAGCAGAGTTGTCACGGGCATTTGAAGTCTCTGCTATGAGCCTCCTCCTCCTCCTCCTCATTTTTCTCTCCCTCCTTCCTCACCAGTCCTAGATTGGGATGTCTTTGGTTTGCAGCCTTGGACTTCAGTCAGAGCCTTTTTCTTCTTCTTCTACTTCTTCTTTATAAGGCTTTGTTTCCACCAAGCAGTTCAGTTCAATTCAGTTCTCTTTGTTACACATTAGAATTTTTATGTCTCCACTTAAAACAACTACATACTGAGAAGAAGAAAAAACACTAAACTGTGTCTGCGTAATGAATGTGCCATCGAGAGAGAGAGAGAGAGAGAGAGAGAGAGAGAAGCTGAAAAATGCCTGTGAATATGAACGGAACAGAAGAAAGTGTTAGTTTGTATGTGTCAGTCTGGCAGTAATGCAGCCTACAGGATATTCACTGCCTGTATAGACAGTGTGAAAATAACGGCTGCAGCTTCTCAACATCAAGAAAACATCTTCTCTGTTTGCCAACAGCTGGAAAAGTAAAGGTTGCCCCCCCCCCAAGCACCGGTGACAACCTTGAATACAGTCAGGAGTTCTGTCAGGTCAAAACAAGTCTAGGGTTTAAAGTACATTTATTATGGCTTACATGCAGTTTTCAAGGGTACCACACTAAAGATACTTTGGCTGAAAGGCAGTTTAAGTGGTGATAGTTACTCTGCATTCTGTGAAGTAAAAATGAGCTCATCTGAATTCTCTCTTGGGCGGCTTTAAAGATACATTCTCATAAAAAGGATCTCAACTTGGGGACGGTGAATTTTCCTGACTTGCCTGACCGTATCGCACACTTTACATCACTAATGTATGTCTAATGAAGGGTTTAGGCAGGTGAAGCTGGAGGCTGTTTGTTCACCAGCAGGCATGTCCTCTTGACACCCCTAATGCAATAACACACCTATAAATTTCAAAGTAATCTTATTATTTATAATAACAGACGTATTATTTATTACCTTTTGCACCGTTGTAATTGACATTTGTTGCATTTGCCGAGGGCAGATTCTTGTTTTATGCATGAATTTAGTTTCTAAACCATCTGGAGAGAGCTTGAAATACAAGATTTCACCATTAAGTATTTAAATTTAGTCTCCGGTTTCACTCACAGCTGAGATCCTAATGGGTATATAAATAACTAGAACTCCACCTGATAATTACTACCTGACATGTCAGGCCCACCTTTGCCTCTTAATTTTATGTGGTCTCTCAGGGTTTAGGTCCTGCCTCACTCTTGGTTTCTGTCAAAAGTCCCTCCCTAACACTTAAAAGTACATTGTTGGCCATTGTTATCCTTTTCAGCCACATCTTACATTGTACTGGAGACTTAGAGAATCCAGTCATGAGGAAATTTAAATAACTTATAATGCCAGAACTCACTCTGTGTCTAATACATCTAATATATTATATACATTACTGTATATAAAATCAGTTACCAATCACACCTGCTTCTGAGCGTGTTATCTTTGACTTTGACTTTACTGAGAGCTTTAATGGGCAGATTTGTCGAACCCCAAAAAACCCTCAGGTCTTTGGAAAGGTTGCATGTTAATGTAATGATTACTGGAGTGCAGACGCAGCTATAGAAATGTTGATTGTGTGTTTGATGATATTGGATAAGGAAAAAAAACGCCTGCATACAGGGAATATTTACATTTAAATAGATTTTCCCTCGGATCAAATAGTACAATGTGTCCATGTTGTTGTATGTCTTTGCAGTAATTATAGTAGTTCATGTATAAAGGCATGTTTTTTATGTTCAGTCCACTACTTTGGTCCAGATTGAAATATCTCTACTACCTATTGGATGAGAACTTCAGTGATCTCTTAACTTTTTCTCTGGTACCACCAGGTTGCCTTGAAATTTAAAATCTAATCCTAATGACTTTCCAGGATTTTTTCCCCTGCATCAACAGATATGGATTAGGTTGGATTACAATCCAATTTGACATAGACATAAATAACTTGTGTTTTACAATCTTTTATGAATTCTTCTTGTTCAGAGACTTTAATTCTGAAATATTCTTTCTGGATTTGCTTCCGTCTCTGTCTGCTCTTCCTCTCCGCTATGTTTCTGTGGTTGCTAGCGAAGAAGTCCCTGATGATAATATGAGTTGATGTATTTATTGCACCCCTGCAATGTCAATAAATACTCGTTTCACTAATCCGCCTGTTTGGAAATTAGCCTTGCTAAGTGTTCAGCGACCTCTGTAGCCTAGCTAGCTAGCCCTGCTTGCCCAAACATGGAGTGAGCCCATGAGGAAGACTCTTCTCTTCTCTTTGCTGCTTAATGACACTCCAGTGTGGAATATTTGATACCCGCATTCTGCAAGCAAAAGTATTGCGATGTATAACATAAGCAGCATTAGCATCTAAGCGTGATGCTTTACATGTGCATCGAGCAGAACTTTGTAAACAGCTAAATAACAGCATAAACAATCGTTTATCTTCTCTACTACTGTACCTCAGTGTCTCGCTCATTTGAAGACATTTCCTGTTGGGTTTTCTTCTTTCAATTAGCGGCTAAGTGCTACTAGCTGCTTTTTAAATCTTCCGTTTGTGAGTCGCACACATAACACGTTGTCAAAACATCACACCTCAGCAGAGCAGAGGGGAGACGGGTGAAGTGAGCATAATTATTTATTATTTTATAATCATTACATCACTTTAAGTGCAAAAAAAACCAAAATCTTCCTTACAACATTAATTTGTCAGCGTAATCCACCTCAAAGAAAAGTGAAGAACTCTATGAAACTGACACACAACACAATAATTGAATCAGTCTTTTGTAAAACATCTTTCCAACATGTTGCTTTGCAGTTTAATCTACACGAAAATTGTGAAGTCAGGACGAGAACATTTGCTATAGATGACTTTAGTGTCTTGAATGTACGTTAAGTTGTTTCCTGCATGAAGCGCCCTTGTAGCGGTGCAGTTTAACGTCATGTGAGAACAGCTCATATGGAATAAAAGAGGATTACAGCTGTTTTAGGACTGACATGAGTGAATGTGGTGGGAGTGAATGTGGTGGGAGTGAATGTGGTGGGAGTGTCTGCGGCTCGTGTGTGTGTGTGTGTGTGTGTCTGTGGGTGGTTGAATTAATAGACGAGGATTTAGATTGGATGTAATGATGCAAAGCAGAAAACAATGGAGGGACTCACCCCAACCCCCCCCCGCTGTCTCAACAGTTAATATTTGTAAAAGGGAGAGGGATGGTGGATGTGTTGAGTTTTTCCCACTCATCCTCTCTGTATATACGTATATTGTACACATGCTAAACTGCAGTGATGCAGGAACTGTATCACTAATAGTGGAATATCAGCCCACTTTTGCACAATGTTGCCATGTAAATAATCATTAATCGCTCATTTCATCTCTGATCATTACAGCTCGGCCTCATATTACCCTCTGACCGCTGAGCCTCGATCTCTAGCTCTGCAAACGAAACATTTTGTCAACTTGCAGGATCAGAGCGGTGCTGTTGTGACACAAACACAAAAAAACCCTCTGCCTCCCATAGACATCACACAGTCTGCAGGGGTCCACTGTAAGTGTCATGTTATGGAAACTCTGTGCCGACATCTGACCTTTTAATGAACACACAGCCACAGCCCTCCTGTTGTGGGAGGTTAGCGAGGCTGTCTGACAGCGGTGCGTTCTAAATGAGAGGGCTCCAAGTCAGTCCTCCACGATACCTGTTCAAAACCTCCCAGCACACCTCATTAGCATCACACTAATCAGCCGCTCTGCAGAGGATGTCATGGAGAAGGTCAAATGGAGTGGAGAGAGGGATGGTTTAGATCGTTCCGGCCCTAAGACCCTCTAATCATTGGCTTTACCAGATTTGAGCACAAGCTATCCTGAAGGAAACTTCGGAGGGAACCAGGTACTAGATGGTTCCATTCGTCTTTTTGCCCCTATCCCTTTGTCAGGACGGCTGCAGGCCTCCACCAGAGTTTCCTTTGGCTCCCTGCCCAGGCATAGTTCACCATCTTTCAGGTCTTATCACATGCACTTCTGCTACCACCTCCTCAACGGAGGTGAATAAAGGGTCCTATTAATGGGACACAAATCATCTCCGTTGTTCGGATTCGGCAAACGCAACTTCAGCAGAACAACAAGCAGAGCGAGCTTCCGAAAGTTTTCCAAATAAATAAATCATGAATCATTTCAAAGCCTTGTCTCAGAGTTTAAACGAAAAGTAAACAAAGAAAGAAGGCCGCTGGATTAAAAAGTGTAACTATCAACATATGACGATCTACTTCTGGGGGAACTTGTGAAGCTAGCTGTTTGGTTTGCCAGTTAGCATAGAGTTCATCAGCTTTTTCCATCCAAGATGTAAGCCAGAACGTTTGGAAGTATACTTATTCACTTTTTTTGATGGGATGGTTGATGCCACTCTCATGTCTGTTTGCTAAACGTGAAGCTACAGTCAGCAACGGCCTAGCCTAGCTCAGCACAAAGAAAACAGCTAGCCTGGCTCTGTCCAAGGTAACAAACTCCTTGTAATAGCATCTCTCCATTAAAGGGGTGAAGTCCTTGGGTATGTTATTATTAGCACATTTGACTTTCAACTTTTTTTATGGTTTTGTTTGTCCATCCAAGAAAGAAAAAAAAAAAGCATTTTGGCATCAATGACATTTATGTTTCAGGCAGCAGCAGTGAAGAAGAGGAGGCCCACAGGCTAAAGGTGTACCGTTCTCCTGCCAAGTCATCTTTTCTTATCTCTGTAGGGGCCACAAACGTAAGCACGACGACGCCGAGGAGGAGGAGGAGGAGGAGGAGAAGGACGACGATGACGACGAGGAGGAGAGAGAAGATGCAGAAGAATCTGCTGACGAGGACTCAAACGAGGGAGAAGGCGGCAGCAGCTCGGAGGCGGATGAAATGGCCGCCGCCTTAGAGGCTGAGCTCAATAACTTCATGTGACGTGGAAAATGAAGGGACTTGGTTACAGATGGTACCTAAAATCTTATTTTTTTGCTTTGGAAATCATTTGTGGAGCCATGAGTGTGTGCTGTAAGAAATATGAATGTCCTGTACAGAAATGACTCGTGGCTTTGTAAATAAAGGCTTCGATTTTTTTTTTGTAGCATTGGTAAATGGCCTTTTTGAGACTTTGATGTTAACATTTTATTGTAAAATAACAAACTATAGGAGACATGAAATTTGATACGATTTTTCGCTTTACTTTTTTTCTATTTCAAATTTTATATCGACGAGAAAAAACATACATGACACCGTACATTTTGCTGGTCGTACATGCCAAAGAGTTTGGAATAAGTTTGCAGCTAAATATTTTACTCTGAATTTCCAGTTTTGTTTTCCTTTTGGCTTCAGACGTGTGTTGTTGTTGTTTTTTTGGGTCATAATAGCAACCAGCTAATGTCTTGAGTCATCTCTTCCTCCTCATGGTGATTTTTTTTATTATCATCTCATAATTAATACATCTGATAAGTAGTAAGTTCACTCAAATGACCACAAAACAACATATTTTACCTTTAGCGTTATCTAACTATGCAGATAGTTTTTTTCTGTCCAGGTTTTGAAGTATACATTGTCAATGAACATGAGACTGATCATACTGATAATCAACAAAGTTTCAACAGCATGTGCAGCCTTATTGCTGCCCCTGATGGTCACTTTGCACGGTAGATTGCGGCCATTGTAGTGTGTGTGTGTGTGTGTGTGTGTGTGCGTGTGCGTGTGTGTGTGTGCGTGTGCGTATGCGCGTGTGTGTGTGTGTGTGAATGGGTAAATGTGAGAAATTGTAAAGCTTAATTTAAGAAATGTTTCCTCCGAAACATATTTGCGGTTGTAGATTAGCCGTATAGAAATATAATACTGAATGATTGAAATGTCAGATTTATAATCTAGAAGCTATAGAGGGAGACTGAACGCCCCGCTGTGTTCTTGTAGATAATAGTGAAGTCCAATTTGAGTAACAGAACCATGAGTTACAACACCGCTGAAGAATTCTACTGTCCTGGAACGTTAATGGACATCACTCCTTCTTTGATCACAACCACCGCGAGGCAAACAGAAATGCTGCAGCGTCACATTTCATAGATAATCTAAGACCTCTAATCTAAAGACCAATATCTTTTCGACGACATGACCGCTGGGGGTCTTTGTGTAACTCCATATGTGGGGCTCCATAAAATCTCCATAAAAGCTATATAAAATCTCTCTCCGGGCGTCTTGTCCGCTGTTGATCAGCGATCCAGTTACTGTCGTCAGCTGGTTTTATTGGAACTATATCATCGCAGAAACGTCCAATGACAAACCTTCGATAGGGTTTATCCAAATTAACAGGGACATTGCGTCTGGAGAGAGATGCAACTCTGGAATTCTTTAAAATATGGTTGTTTTTGATGATGGGAACGTCTAAAATAAATAAATAAAATGTACCTTGTGTTTGGGTGGCTGCAGAAAAATCTCAGAGACAAAAATATTTGCACATTAGATACCACTGGATGTAAGTGAGAAAAAAAAATGATTCTAGTAAGATGTGTTAACGTTCCCTTTAAACCTGGCTGAGCTAAGATGCTAATACAATTCAAAATGACATGTTGCATAACCTCCAGACTTACGAGCAGAGAGAGAGAGAGAGAGAGAGAGAGAGAGAGAGCTCACACTGGTTCTTTGGTTTAAACCATGACACTGCTGCATGCACTAACATCACACACACCAGGATCTCTGCGCACCGAAGATCAAATGCTTCCATCTGTCTGTCGTTTCAAATCAAAAGCACGCCTTGTGCGACTGAAAATGTTAGTTCAAGGTTGCTTACATTCACGGTTGGTGTTCAAGCGTCTATCTGGAGTCAAACCCACGTCTCTCTGTCTATTTTTGTCTTGTTCAAAAGAGTGAAAGGTCTTCCTTTTCTTGTATTTAGGTTATGGAAATAAAGTATTCTGAGGCAGGAGAGAAGATGTGTCTTAATCCATAATGATGTGTCCATTAAATGATTCACCCTCACTTTTCACCTACAGCAAGCTGTTCCTTTTTGCAGTGACATTCATCCACTTTTGTTGTGTTGCAGGTTGTGTTTGCAGGTTGCTTTACCTTGTAGTTTAAGTCAAACAAGACCATGTTAATTATTTGTAAAGTCTATTTCCTATTTGATCCTGACTAAAAAAAAAGATACTTTTCATTAAATAAAGATGTTTCTTATAAGTAATGAAACTGGATCCGGTGTCGCTCCTTGATCACGTGCATGAGATATTCCCATGTATTCCGCATTCCCCATTCATGCTTTGTTGGTTTTTTAACATTTGCATCATAATGCATATGACACTGTGAGACTCCCACCAGGACACAGTACTCAGATAATGGGCTCTGTGTCATGAAAAACACACACGGGCCATTAGGCCTGCTTCCGTTTTTGCCGCTCGGGTTGATGGGTGTGTTGCAAATGCGTCGCAACCTGCGAAGAACCTCTTCTTTTTTCTTCTTCTTGTTATTACACAGAGACATTATTGGAGTCTAGAGACAGAACGAGTCATCAGTTTGTAATATTAGACGCAGGAAGGAAAGGAAAGAGGACCGGAGGATAATATCTGGCAGGTTAGAGCATGACATTTCAGGTTTCAGAACTTAATACAGGGGGATTTTGTGTTAGAAATCAGGTGTAACAAACACCATACAACCTAAAGACATCTCTGCTATGACTCTTTCTTACTCTGCAGGTGTGATGCCGAGAACACGGGACAGAGCAGGATAAATCACGCTCATAAAGTCTATTAAAAGCGTGACTTTAGCATGTCTTCCCGGAACACCTCAGCTGCCTTAAAAAGCCAAAAACAACCACCGATAAAAGCAGAAATAATCCTCCTGAGATGAGGCAGGTAATCTTTTTCACCTGTTAGTAATGGTTTGAGTCCCCCCCCCTGTTTGAATGCAAATATTTCATAGCAGTTTTGTTTATGATCCAGAACAGTAACAGGGTCCTAAGATGAGTTCTGCTGTAAGATATGATCTAACCCAAGTGTTGTCAAAAAGTCAAGAACCCACAAGTCTAAAGTGATCTCTTCTGGCCGGGTGTGAGGCCAGGTGTAAACATTTTTATAGTCATTTTTATGGGTGTCATTGGGGGCGGGGGAACAACTGCAGTGTGTTGGGAATATATACTATGACACCTGGGTAGCTGTCATGAGCAGTGATTTCTGCTCGGTGGCTGAACACAAAAAGATGAACACGTCAGCGACAAACGCTTCCACAAACCGATAGATAATCCGAAAAGGATGCATCGGAGTAGTGAACATGCTGTCAATGGAACTGTAAATTCCACGAAAAACAATCTGACAAAATAATTAAAGGCAAGCAAAATGGGGATGAGTGGAATCTGACTGGATGCTGATGCATTAATGATAATAATAATAATAAATAATGCAGTGCATTAATTTTTGGTTTTAATATAGAGACTCAAATGGATATTTTGGGCTATTTTCCTTCCCCAAGTTTATGGAGGACGAAAAATGCAGAAATAAATAAATACATATGTACATTTTGGTTATTGAAAAGGGCCCAATTAAATGTGTTGTTTTTTTTCATTCATGTATTTTTGTATTCATTTACGTATCTCTTCATTCATTTATTCCTACAATTATTATCTTCTGAATGCACACTGAAATACTGTCGTGACTTAAAGTCTCCAAGAATGAAAACCATGAGAAACTTCTGGAAAAGCTTGTGCTGTAAGTGGACTTTGGGGTCTAATTTATTCTATCAGATGTGTTTTGTGCTCTATTTTGAATTAACCTTCAAGCCTCTAGCCGTTTGGTAAGACTTGAAATGCAGATGAGGCTGCAGATCTTCCCCTCTTTCATCACTGTTTTCTCCAGACGTTGTGCTCTAAAGGTTGGCCAGCATGAAAAATGCTTTCTTCGCGGCTGAGTGACAGCTACTCCCTCTGCTACCTTCCCAAGGATACACCTCCATATCTCTGATCTTTCTACTGCTGAGTTTGTTTTTTTTCTTCTTCTTCTTTTGTTTTCATCCCAAAGGTGGCAAGTCATGGATTTGATCAATAAGCCATGAAGCCATCGAGAAGTTTTGGGCTGATTGGCACTTGAGGTCAGGTCTGTCTTCCACTGCTGTGTCTCTGCAAGAGAGGAACTGAAAGGTGAACATCGGTTCTGATAAATGTTACCTTTCTTTGAAATAGAGGGGAATCCTCAGGGTCTGTTCGCCGTAGACGTGACCTTCTACAGGGTCCCACCTTAACAGAGGTGTCAGCTTCGATGATATGTACACGAAAAAACACACAAGCCATAGTTAGATGGTTAGTTAATGTGTCGAGTCTACTGTAGTACTGTAGTGCCTTCCCTTCCTTATGTCTTTACTCATTGTGTTTCCTCCTTAGTTTGCCAGTTTGTCGTCTTATCTTGTGTGTTGAGCGTCTGCCCCTTTCCTTGTGACTTCTTTTTGAAATCTTTGCATTGTTCTTGACATACAGTACTTGGCGTACGTACAGTAGGTGCGGCATCAGCAGTGATGTGGGCGTTATAGTTATATTGGACCATCGCGGTGAAGAGAGCTCTTGATTGACCCAGTCAATCTGCGTTCCAACTCTCAACTATGGTCATGAGCTCTATGTGTGCATGACCAAAAGGATGAGATCGGGAATAAAAGCGGCTGAAATGAGCTTCCTCCATAGGGTATCTGGGCTCAGCCTTGAATAGGGTGAGGAGCTGGATTCCAACATCTTGAATTGTGCGTGTGCATCTCAAAGATAGTAACAAGGTGAACCGTAACAAAGACTAATAGCAGGGCTCAGATATGAGATTTTCTTAAACCTTTCAACCCTCCATCACCAGACTGCAGACATGCAGCAGCTGTTAGATTACAGTATATAGGGCAGCAGGGGGAGGTGGCTGTAAGTTACTGAAGGCTACCATTAATAAGTGAGTAAAAAGGATTGATTACTCAGATTTTAGCAAGCCATTTCAGGATCCAGCATCCATTTATTGACTCAATATGTTAAATATGCATGACTTATCGTGAAAATAAACTAGGTAGACATGGTTATGTACTTGGGACTAGATCATCATTTATCTTATTTTTCTCACACTGGTAAATCCAATTTTATGTTATCGCCGGTTTCAAGCCTACGAGCTTCGAGAGCTACATCTGTCTCAGCAGTGGCAAACTGACGTGGTCACTCCATTACTGTTGCTGTACATCCCCTTGCATGATGCGTATGTTTCCAGTCATGTCATGCCTCAAAATCTTTGAAAAATCGTTTTCCTGGAAAGTCCTTACACAAGGTCCACGAGCATAATAATCAATCATCCCCAGCAAGATAGATAACAGCATGCGCTCAAAGCCGCATAATGAAATAAATCAAGTCGGACTTGCTTGAGGGCACGTTCAGAATAACAGATATGTTCCTTATGTTCCTTTTTCGCAGTAAGTTTCAGTCGAGGCAGAGGCAGGCCGAAGCCCACTTAAAAAAACAGGTCAGTTACAAATAAAGTTAGTTTTTAATAGGTTTCAGAAATAAATTAGAAAGCACTCAGAGAGCGCAGACCTCCGCCAAGGCCACTGTCACTAAAACCTGGAAAATAATTTGCCCTTTGACTGATGTCCATCAGCATTCTGGCATCTGAGAGAAGCAATGAGTTTGCTTGTGTGCGTGCAGGTTACGTGCTGTCCGTTTTGTATCACCGTGAGGAGATAATCAGCTGTTTTATCAACGCACCAGAGCGTAGAACACAATGCGGTGATGTCGCCACGAGGATGTAGCTTAACTCGGATCTGCCTCATGCCAAATTAAATAACACCACCTCATTCTTTGAGCTCACAAACCTACTTCTGGCATTTGGAATCAAGCGTTTACATCATTAGTTTATGAGTTATCTCCTCTAATAGATAGTTGAGCTAATATCTGGGTCAAGTAAATGCTAACCACAGTCCTATTGGTCTCTTTCTAACCTCTCTCAGCTTAGATTTAGCCTTTTTTTATGGTCAGACACTACTTACAAATAATGTGGCATTTTATAAACACTTTTTTCTTTCTTGCCAAGAATTAGACAATAAAGCACCAGTTTCCTATCTGTCCGCTAAATGTGAAGAGCTGAGAAGAGCCAATAAGTGATTGGACAAACTGCTGCAGTGAAACTGAATGACATTAATGTTAAAATGCTGAGTGATTCTGTTTGGATCATTTGAACAATTGTGTTGTGAGGAATAAAATTTTTTTTTTTTTTTACTCTTTACTTTTTACATCTTGGAGAGAAGCAGAGAGAACAGCGTCATTTTGTTTCCTAAAATGTTGGTCAGGGTCCCAGACCTTTTTCCTGGCCCAGGTTGATCCAACAAAACCCACCTTCCCCAGGATTTGAGCGAATTTCAGTCCATCTTGAAAGCATCTTGCATTCATTTATATTGAAACACATTCGTGCCTTTTTGAGAGTGGTATAAAGATTCTCATCTAACTGCAGAAAGAAAGAAAAAAAAGGAGTGTCTCTCAATATTATGAACGATTGCTTTCATTCATTCCCTGCTTTGATAAATTAGTGTCATAGGAAGGGAAGACACTGCCAGATTGCAACAATCACAATGACTGACTGTTTTCTTCATATATCCACATCATCAGTATCTCACAGGGTGATCTGGCTTTAATCAGCCAATAGCTATCCGGTCCTGTGTCATTAGTGACTGGGAATATTAATCAAACTCCAACACCTCAGGCTAATTTCCTGTTCCTCCAGAAATACAGCGCTCACTAATACCCAGGGTATTTCTGTCTGTTGCCGTGTCCTGTTGATTTTTTCTTCTTTTATAGATTACATATTGTCCTGTTGATTTTTTTCATGTCATTATGCATTGCTGACCACCCTGCGGTCAATGTATTGCACTGATGACAACATGTTGTGCAGCTCTTGTGACCAGCTTATGAGCAGAAGTGGTAAATAGTAACGTTACTGCACTGATCCTGTGGAATACATCTTTTATGGTCCTATAAACGCTTGTATCTTTTAATAAACTTATGCAAAATGGGGGCAGACACAAAATTATTGTATTTATGTTTTAGTTGAGTGTACCTTGGTGTATTATTCCAACTGTTTACAACCCATTCAAAGGGTTTATCGAAGAATTTACCTGTTGTTCCATGCAGCTAAAGAGGACATTTTAGCAAATCAATACTTCAAAACAGGTGAAATTACACTTTAAGCTGCTGAGATCATTTAATCCAACTGACACAGCTCTTTTTCATATGCGTGGTTCAACTATAATCCAAGATTTGTGCATCAAGACTTCTCAAAGGATGACATTTTCTGCAACAGATAGAGGCAAACATGACATTTAAGGCAGATTTTTAGGAGCAGGACGTATGAAGCAACACTGAAAACATGCTTTCTATGCAGAGGCAAAACGAAAAGCCGGTCACTGGTTACTGCATTTCCTTCAGAATGTGTCACGTTTATTGTGAGCGTGTTATTTGTAAGCAGTGAATTAGGACTGCATTCACCGATGAGGATGATTGAGTCGCTTGACGGATTTACGATGAGCCGATTGTTTCCTCCACCGATGTCTGTCGAGGGGAAACGAGGCTCATCCCAGGATCGCTGACTCACGGCTCCCAGATGACCTTTAGATCCAGGATCTGCATCGCGGCGATTAGCAATAGCGTCGGCCACATATAATCCAAACATCTCCACATCCATGTATGGTATAATTTTACTTTCTCCATTCCCATCCCTCAAAATAAAAATCAAGCTGTTAATGATTCTGCTAGCAAGCTGTTTGAAAATAAAGATTTTTCATTTTAGAATATTATTTTGATCAGATCTGTGTTTCCATTTCCTTCAAGGAACAAGGAGAGTTCAGGTTTTTTTTTACTATTAATTGAACATTAATTATATTTATATATATATATATCATAATGATTTGAGTAGTTGGCTGATTTTCTAATGATGATAATCATATTGGAGGTGCTTTAAATCTCTAATTATGATTTCACACAGCAGCTGGGATTCCAGCCTCGACAAGAAGCGGGATTATATCACATGCAGCGTTCGTTACAGGCAAGTTTAGAAGAAGAAGTTCATATTTATTTATTGAATTATGACCAAAAGGAGCAGCAGGTACACAAAGATTCATCTTTCTGATTCTTCAATATAAAAAAAAATTATATATCTGTGCAGCTTTGATTTACAGTCCTCATAAAACAAGTGGCCCCCGGGCTTCAGTGGGAGCCATGGTGCGCTCTCCCTCTCTTGTCTCAGCCATAGATAGAAACATATGAAGACCAGGGTTAATTAATCAGGAAGTGGCTTCACTGCAGCAGAAGCCGGACTTCACCAGGTTATTACTATCCTGCTTATAGTGCTCAGCCCTGATTACCTTAATGTCAACAGGGACCATTGGTTTTCTGTAAAAGAACGCTTAATGCAACAGCAGCAAACTGTTTAGTTTACTGCAGATTCATTACATAGTTCTCAATTAGCATAATGGAAATATGCTGCTTTGCTGAGTTTGTTTTGTTTTTTAAATTGATTTGAGTTCCAGGCTTTTAAGATCCCACTGAAGTAGGACGGATGAGGACATACAATGTAATGATATCAAATCACTGCTGTTTGTGCACACAATAATACATTCATCAATACATTCTATTGACGATATTGATCTGTGTCAGCTTGAAAGGACTGGTCAGTGAAGGCCTTTCAAAGTGAAGAACGCATGAAATATCAAGACTTAGTCTAGAGCCACAGTGGACCCAGTGGTGGTGCTTTCAGCTAAATGCTAACATTAATATGCTAATGTGCTCATGATGACAATATGCAGACAATATGCTGATGTATAGCAGGTTTTTTTTTTTTTTACCATGTTCAAACCCTAATCCAAATTGCAACTATTAACCTCACCTAATATACAGCCCCTGGCTTTATGTAAGGGACGGATATTTTTAGCGAAACTTCGGGGAAACTGCAGTGATTGGTCAAATTTGCAGATACGTTGTGTTGAAATTGAGAAAATTGTGCAGAATATGCTGGGATTGGCTGAACTTCTGTTAAAGGTTTGCGTTCCGTACATCGCAGCTTCCTGGGAGGCGTGAACATAAGCTATTCATATCATAACTGGCTGATCATACAGTAGCCACTGTGTATTGAGTTTGAAACTGAAATATCAGCCAAAGCAACATAATGAATGGATGCAGAGAGGAAAATATATTATATATACTGTATATATATATATATATATGGTATGTTAGAAATTACATTTATTAAAAAACACAATATTTTGAAAACACACAGACGGGAATTAAATTGCTTTTACAAATATTTAGTCCTAAGCTTTCCCTGAATTCATTAGGATTAGGAACCATTAGACTGTAATGATGTCGTGCCAATATATCATATAGAATTTGAGATACTTTATTCAGTGAGTGAAAACTTTTACATGGTCATGGTGCCAGAGGAAAAGTCAGATACTAAAGTCATGGTCATAGAAATTCATCTCTTAAGAGCATGAATGTCTGTATACTGATTCATACATTCATCCCATATTTGCTGAGATCTTTCAGTCTGGGCCAAAGATGTCGACTGAACCAGTAGACCAATATTACCATCAACTGAACCAGCATGACGAAAACTGAATTACATCATCGTGTTGAAGGTACTGTAGGAGCATATTAACATTCTGTCAGGGTGAAAACGACGACATGTTGATAAGGTGCATGATTTCTTTTCTTCTTTTTTTTAGGGGGATGAAATTGAATTTGAATTAAATTGGTTTGCTTCTATTCAACGCCGTCAGAGTTTGCAAATCACTGTCTGGCAGGCAGCGTGGAGACGGATAGCGTGGGACGTGTCGGCGGTGAGGGGAGAGGGGGTGTACAGACGCAGGCAAAACCTGTGACAAGACGGACGTCCTCTGACACCCACGGCCCACTCCATTTACGAGATGTCTCTTCCAGCGGGTGACAGGAGTAACAAATGCGGCAGACGATGCCACCCCATGAATCCGCCCACCACGCCTCTCTGTGGCTAAGTGCTGATTGTCTGTGACACTGGAGCCACGCTGACGATGAAGGGCATGGTAAACATATGCTCTGACAGGCAGGGAGGAGGATAATGGTGCCCTCGTTTCACTTTGAGATATCCGGAACTTAAAATCTCTAAATCTTTGACTGTTGCCAGATGTGATCCTCATAGTAAGTATGCTCTGAAAACATAATGCATAGAGTCAGCATAGTATACCGACACTAGAATCATCCATACTGAGCTCTGTTTATATGGACATAACAGAATCGGGAATTAGTAAATGGACTGTACTTATATAGCGCCTTTCAGTCTGATGGGCCACTCAAAGCACTTTGCAACACAGCCGGCTTTCACCCATTCACACACACATTCATACAGCGGTGGCAGAGGCTGCCAATCCGAGGCGCCACCTGCTCATCAGGAGCAATAATCATTCATCCACCAATGGAACAGCCGCTGGGAGCAATTTGGGTTTCAGAATCGTACCCAGAGCCACCACTTTGACATGCAGACTGCAGGAGCCACGGGATCTCCTGATAGATGGATGACTCTCCACTCTGAGCCTCCCGTTGGAGAACTGAACACTGAATCAGCAACAACAACAACAACAACAACAACAAAAGCTTAAATGATGCGGAGGCTGAGCTTAAAGACGGAGCCGCGGCAACAAATGATGTTGGCATGGGAGGTAATTGAGGAGTGTCAGCCTATGAATGCTGCCATGAACGTATGTTAGTGTGATGTGATGTGACGAGTCAGCTGGTAGCCAAGCAGCCACTGATGGTGACGTATGGATGAAACAGCTGATTCCTACGAAGTGATGCAAGCACAGCCCAGTCTGTTACCTGACCTGGTGCAAATGTGCCATTAAACCATACAGATCAGTATATATTCTTTTTTTTATCTTTATTTTTTTATCTTTTCAGCTTTTAGCTAAGACTGATAGGAAATTGAGGGAATGACATGCAGCAAAGGGCTGCGGGTTGGAATCGAAGGTCGCTGCTCCATGGGGGTCACACTCTACCACCCAAGTGTCCCGAAGGTGAATATGAAAAAAAAAATCTAATTCATTTTAGCTCATTTTTAACAAATTTCTGAATAATTCTTTTCATTTATTATTGAATGAATAGAAAAAAATGTAAAGCATCTGCTTTATTTTATCTTGTCTCAAGATGTTGCTGCTCATTCCTACAAATTCCTTATATTCTCAATCCTCATTTACCTTTTTTTTTTGCCACCAGGAAAATGTGCCTGCATGCGAGTAAAATATAGCGGTTGTCAGTGGTCAGAAGTTCATCATGAGATCCAGCTGCTGCTGAGGCTCCTCTCTGATGCTGGCAGGGCAAATCTTTCTGCAGACTGCTTGATAAGGGATGTCAGATTCTACACGCAGTTCCCTTTTCATCTCCGCCTCATGGGATTATTGCAAGTTGAAGATGTGCAGGTGTAACAGCAGATACAAAACTGCTCTGTTTCCCCTGTTCTTTTGAGCTTTTGCAGACATTCCATTCTCCTGTCTGTTCCTCTCCAAATCAAATCAAAACATGCTCACATCTAATTCAAATTCCTCTCTTCCTCCCAGCAGATCACATCACACACATGTTTAATGCACATGTGCACAATACAGCGCATACACAAACTGACATAGAAGAACCATTAAAACAGCCTTGAGACAAGTTCCAGTAATGCAGTCGTGTCTGCGGTGGATGAAGGAATAGTTTCATCCTCCAGGCTTCGTAAAGATTAGATTTTTTTTTTCTTCTTCTGAGAAGAAGTTACAGTGACATAATGGGGAAAAAAAAGAAGTCACAGTATGGTGGTTAGTGTGGGAATTTCATCCTTCTGTTCCTCTCGCTCCTCTTTAATATTGCACAGCAGCAGCGGAACACATATCAGCCTGATGAGGCCCATAAAGAGAGAGAAAGACCTATTCTCTGATGGGATGTGAAACCACGAAGAAAGCTCGCCAGGAGCTTCTGCATTATTTACTTTTCTTCAGCAGTCTTATCTCTGCAACGCCAGATGAAACAATTTACAACACTGAGATTGCTTTGAACTGGACTTCACTTCTATACCCACCAACCCTAGAACCACATTAATAAAGTTTGGTGCTGTAAAGCCAAAAACAATGAGCTAAAACAGGCTGAAAAGCTCCGTGGAGCTGATGTATAGGGTTGGGTGATGAGTACCTTGTCACGACTTGACACACCTTTCTCATTACACACAGTCATTTGATCCGTTGTTACTATAGACGTGTTGTTATGTGCAGGTTTTAGTGTTGCAGACGATTTGGCTGCAGAGCTCTTGTTTCTCTGTTGTGCCTCTCAGTGACGACGGCTGGCCTTGATTTATACGTCCGGATCGTAACTCCAGCACAAAGTCGAGTGACATTTCAGAAAAAGTCGATAAAAGGGGGAGAAGTATAGTGCTCACAGCGGAATGACTTCATGTAATTTATTCAACTCTTAATTGCCTATTTTTTTCTAAAACGATTTTACCATTATGACTCATTATCTCATAATGATTACCGGATGTCTAAGAGGTAGACGGTGCAGATGGAGGAATATGTCTTTCCTCTTAGAGGCGAGCGCAGTGAGAAAGGTAAATGGCTGCCAAGCTGATGTGGGAATGAATGCCATTCAAGGTGACATTTAGATTTTTTTATTATTATTTTTTTACGCTCTGTATAAGCAGCTATTTTAAATCTTTATTTCGGCTCAGATCCCCATTAGCCGTTGCCCCGGGGACTATTTATCCTGCCGTGGAATTCAAAATGAAAAAGTAATAGAGCAGCTCTGTGTCATTATGTTTGACAAATTATATCCACATGTCTGTTTGTGTTTAGAGTTCCGTGTCTTTGCGGCAGTATACTAAATGTTTCCACTGTTGTGTGAGGCTGTGGAAATATTGGATCTGCCTGTTTCTCCTGTGGCAAAACGGCACTGAAATCTGCACCAACAGTAATGATGTGATGCCGCTTTGCATTGCATCAGCACTTATAATATAGTTTAAAGGCAGGCTGCACCAATAAGGATGAAGCAAAACTATCATAAATGCATGAATGAACATAAACGCAGGCTGAAAAGGTTTCATGGGGTCGCCACCCTGTGGGCTCACCGCCTGCAGGGATAGGCGTTGGGGTTGGGTTCGATGTAGTAAGGGTGACATACCTCTCTTCGTCTGTTGCCACCGCGACCCGACCCCAGATAAGCAGAAGAAAATGTTACCAGAAAAGTGTTAAAGAAAGTGTAAAAGTGATCCAGAATCTGCATCCGGACCAGATCTGCCTCAACATTTAGTCAAAACTTCTTTGACCCAAGAGCCACTCCAACAAAAAAAATCTCATTAAAATCAGTTTACAACTCTTTGAGATAGATTGAAGACAAAACAAAACAAACAAACAGGATCACATAACCTCCTCCAACTCACGATGATGGAGGTCATCTTAATTAGCATCACTCCCAGCCTGCTTTCCAAAGACACACACAGAATGTGCTTTTCGTCGTCTCTTTCTCTGTTCGTGCCTCTCTAACCTTGTTAATAAGTAGAGCAGTTCTCCTGGAGGAAGGCCATATTTTAGGCTTAAAAAGCTTATTTTTTTCATCTTGTTCCATCAGTTTAAATTCCGTTCAACCAAATTAGGTTGATTACCCAAGTTTGAAAGAGCCAAACTTGCCTCAGCAGCCTGTGTCATTAATATTGAGACCTTCTCTGCCTTCCTCAGGTCATGATGAGATATGCGAAAAGGTGAGCATCTTATTATGACTGCAGATAATAGCCATGAGGGCAAACCTGCTATTAGCTGATCCATAATTTACACAGTGTAGGGAGGCTGCTGTGCCCTTGAAAAAGAAGTCATCGTGTAGAGAAATCAATCAATCCCTACCAGAACCCAGTGGAAATCTTTGCAAACAATACTTTTAATTAACCCTGAAAGGTAAAGAGCATAATTTAAAACAATAAACAATAAATAACCTTTCAACAGTTTTTATAACAACAAGAAACTATAAAGTTCTTGAATTCTTATTATAATTGGTCACATAAGTGATTACTGTATGGGGGGGGGGGGGGGGGGGGGGGGGGGAGCCTATTTGTGCCCCATACTTCTGCAGCTGTCAGGGAATATGTGGAAATTTGTAAAAAAAAAAAAAAAAAATCTAATCACAACACATTACCAAGTGTAATGCTAATGCTAATGCTATGCTAAAGTTAAAATGATCATATTATATAATTAGCCATATAAACAGTTAAAACAAATAAATAATGAAAAAATAATAATAGCTCGCTAAAAGTAGGCAAACTGATAAATTGTTAAAAGTTGAAATTGACAGATAAAGATTATGGATAAAAGGTTTAAACAGATCGCTAAAAGTAAAAGCATAAATAGTTTGAATATCTAATTGATAATTAGCTGAAAATAGTCTAATAGAGGAATAATGTTATAATGTGTATAGTTATGTGTCAGGGAAGAACCCATTAGATTTTCAACTGGATCCGGATAAAGGGGCGGATTCAGGATTCTTAGTTTCAGGATCCTTGACTTGAAGAAGTTGTGAACCTCTGGCCAAAATGATTGAATAGTTCAAAGCAACAGATAAAAAAAAACAACAAGTAGTTTGTAGCCAGTATTTGATGCTCGCTTTTTATTTCTCCTTTTGATTAATTTTAGCTGAATCTCAGAATCCCTCTCCGGTGATTGGAGGGATATTCAGATCACCTGTTACACAGGGTGTGGAGACTGTCTCCTAACTAATGATTACGAGCTCCATGCATTTCCGTCCGGGCCAATTAGGATGTGATGACACCATTTCTTGAAGGCTAGAGAGAGGTGGGGAAGGCCACAGCCTGGTCTCCCTGATCCCCCTCTCTTGTCATATACTGCAGACATAATGAATATTTTCAGACAGATTCTGTTCTCTTCAGGCCCTGTTGAGATTTAGCTGTTTCTGTTTTTTTTTCTGGTTGAGGGGAATTTTCAACATTATAGAGTCTAATTAAAAAATATTTGTGTTTCATTATAATCACTGAAGAGGCATTTATTCATTACTAGTGAGGAGTCCTTTTATTATTCATGAGGCATATTCTCATTGTAAAGAACTGTGGGATGTTATGTGCTTTCTCTGAATGGATATTTTTTTGTATGTTGGAACTGAAAGCTTCCCTCTAACCGGCTAATATCTGGGGAACATGAGTGACAACCAAGAAGGGACTTTAAAAAAATAAGAAGATCTTTTGCTGTATGTTTAGTCCAAACCATCATTGGTGACCATTCGAAGATGCAGACATTACAATGACCTCGAGACGACCACCATTGCCTGAAGGTGTTGTTGAAGCTGGAGAACGATCTGCAGTGTGAGAGAGCTGAAGTTCAGAAGCTGCAGGCGAAAGTGGGCGAGGTGGACGAAGCTCTTCTGAAACAAAATGAAGATTCAATGAAGACTGTGGAAAGAACACAGTCTTCCCATCGAGCCCAGCAGGAGGGAATACATCGCAGAGATCAAGGAGAGTGAATCTGCCTGGAACAAGGCTGAGGATCTGTGCCTCTGCTTGCAGAAGGAAGAGAATCTCCATGCTGGTAGAGGAGTGGTCTGGAGGAGGTTGAGCAGCAGTTGGAGGGCAACCGTGTCCACTAGCAGGAGGACAAGTCACCTCTCCTTCTGGAGACAGCCGGCCTCAACAAGACTCGATAAAGGAGCGGGAGCTGGAGGAGAAAGAAAGCGCCGTGACGTCCCTGCTGGAAGGTCTCGAGAGCCAGATGCTGAAAAAGAAGAAGAAGAAGAAGAAGAAGAAGAAGAAGAAGAAGAAGAAGAAGCGCTTTTAGTGCAAATGTAAAATTTGCCACATCAACCTTAGCGTTGACAGTTCAGTTACATGAAAACATATTGCAAGAATATCTGCCTTTAATTACTCTAAGAATAAAGAAAAAACATGTTTTGACCATGACGAAAAAGGATTGCAGCATGGAAAATCCTCTAATACCCTTAAACAAGAGCATATACAGACCATCATCCTTAGTCGTTCTCTTTCTGGAGAAAACAAGACCTTCTCTTTTGTCCTTTCTCCAACAGTTTCAGACCTCAGAGGACACGAAACATGTTGGGACCATAATCTTGGGGTTGGCAGCTTGTCGTCGCTCACGGCCAAGTGACTTTCGGCAGAGGGAGAGAGGAAGGGAAAGAAGGGCGATGAAGTCCAAAGTGTATCATGTGCACACATGGCTGATGCAGCATATTCACAGAATGGTAATTCATCAGTGTCAGACACTTGGGGAGCGGTTAATAGCTGCATCAGTGTAACTTTCCTATCTCTCAGACTGTAAACTTATTGTGCTGATGTATGTAGGTGTGTTTGTATAACTGAACTTTCCATGTAACGGATGAAAGCCTAAAATAGCTGCCTGACTCAGAACGGCTCAATTAAATGTGATTTAACACAGCAGACTTCCGATCCAATGAAGTGACGTGAACTGAAAATACCTTGAATCGCAAGTTCACCCCAGTGGGACAGGAAGAGGAGTCGGGCTTTTAGAAAGAGAGAGAGAGAGAGAGAGAGCGAGAGGGAGAGAGAGAGGGAGAGAGAGACAAACCCAGGAGGTTCTCATCACTTGATGTGAGCTAGAGACACGCCAAGAAGATGCAAACAAAGAGATGAAGGAGTTTGCAAAGTTTAAAAACCCTACAGGGGAATTCTAAAGAAGGGCTTCTTAGTCTTTTGTAATTTATAATTCAGAATAAAAATAATTAGAGGACCATCTCCTTCCCAAACAAATGAGGAAAAACATGACATGACCAAAAATGGAGAGTCTGTAAACGTGTTAGTCCACGATCATCTGTTATATTCTGCTTACCCTTTAAACACTTAGACTTCTGGGAGATAGTGAGATCAAGTTGTAGTGTATGGATGAGAGGCTGGCATTCAAAGTTGCCTTCAGCTTCCCTCTTGATGATTAATGGTTGGCATGACATCATTGGTCATCTTTAACCCTTTGATGCACAAGCTATCCAAACCGCTTCTAAAACACAAAAATGGGATTTACAAAAAGTGCCACTGCCTCCGCCGACCACTAGAGGACACTCTGAGGCTCCCGGGTTGAGAAAGTCTCTCTTAAACGATTCCTTTTCTGTTCTGTTCTTTTTTCGCTGACTGCGTGGGATTCCCCCATTCCATTAGAAAATCCAATTAACTTGTCCCACAGTTAAAGGATCGCTTACTGTCAAATTTCTATCCACTCAGGGTTACCTTGCAGAAATAGATAACATTAAATGTTTTGTTCCTTTAATGCAGACTTAATCATTTCTACAGTTTGGGCCTCTGAAAGACGAAATGGGTGCAGTCAGTGTGCATTGCAATATGGAACACCTTGAGGAGATCATCAGTTGTTGTGTGATTGTAGACTATGCAGACTATGCAGACTATTGCAGACTATGGTGATGTTGCTGTGCCATGTTTCTGCAGCCCTCTGGCATACTGTGACCTGTTGACCCCCTCTCTCCCAGATCTGTATACAATTGGGCATATTGGTGGACCACTGGGAGTTGTCCATGCCTGGGTATTTATTTTCATCGGTCTACTATTATTAAATTGGCAAAAATGTTGCAAAAAAAAAGTGTAAAAGTGATCCAGAATCTGCATTTGTACCTGGATACACCTCAAAATCAACCCTTCCTTGGCTCAAGATCCAGCTTTTAAGGCATCTGTGTTTTCATGAGTGTGAACAGGACAAATCCCAGGAAATCTGATGTTTTAAATTCTGGGATCTGGGACTTAAATCAAATATGTATGTGATTCCTGCAGTCCGAACAGCCACATCACACACACAGTCACACACTTGTGGTGAGTCAGAAGTCTTATATACATTGTGTTTTGCCTTTAATACCAAAATGCTGCTGTATCTCTTTAACATAATTTTATTGGGTTGCATAAATGACGACACATGGAGTTCAAAACATTTACTTTCCCCCAAAAGTTCAGTCAATAAGTTAGATTTTTTTTTCACCACAGGGAAATCCTCTTTACAGGAAGGTCAGAGGTCAAACTCACAGCAGAGCAGCACCTCTGAGAGTGATGGTTGCTGTGTGTTTTGCTCGAGGACACTTCAGTATGATGAATTGTTGAGTAGATCCTTCAAGCGATGCATCCCCTACATACAATCATCCACCCTTCGTTCTATTTCCAGTCCATGAATTTGTTCCTATTAAAAATCTAGTCATATCTGATGTATCTGCGTCTGCAGCCATCACCCTGAGCTGTTAACAAGCGTTTAGAAAACCAGATATCCTGCAGATGTATGCCTCTACTGCCATCACCGCTGTCTGGCATCAGTCAGACTCCTGCAATTACAGCTTCTCTGCTGTCTCTCATGTCGAATACACTGACTCCGTGTTGACGGACCAGGCTGTGATGAAAGAAGCAAAGCCACACCTACTGCATCAGCTGGGTGTGTCTGACTCTGACTCCATGTCCAGAGTGGTTAATGCTTCAGCCACAATGTCAACCACAGTAACTGAGAGTGTCTCTTTCAGACAGTTCTTCTCTGCATCTTAATGAGAGAAAAAAATGACGTGCAAAGTATCCCAGAAATGAATAATCTATATATTCAAATACATTCAGCTGAGCTAAGCCTATAAATAAGAATCTATCCAGCATTTATCACGTCACTGATTCAACTTTACATCCCGCAACAACAACAAAAAAAAGCTTTTATAATCAAACTGTGACAGAATATGCTTTTCAAATTGATCCTAAGCCTCGTGTCTAACAGTGAGGGGACGTGTATAACAAACACTCCCCCCCCCCTGACGCTGTGAGATTGTACTGAAGCAGCTTCCAAGAGACGCAGTTTGAAGGAGCGCAGCGCACCGCGGAGCGCGCAGCTCCGGACGCACCTGAGCAAAACCAGAGCGGCGCGGTGAGCTGGAAAACAGCCCTTCACCTGCCCCGAGACGCACGCGCTCCTCTTCAACATCCACTCCGTCCTTTTTTCACGGGGGAGAGGAACAGCTGACGGAGTCGTTGTTCATGTGGAGTAACATGTCTACCTCTTTGGCGTGTCGCCCATGGACCAAATAATTCTTTTGGCGCTCGCCGATCGGTGAGACGCCTCTTTTTTTTTTTAAACATCTACTTCTAGAACTCCACGTGAGCGCTGCAAAAAAAAAAAAAAAAAAAAAAAAAAACTAAGCTCAGTGCTGACTGTACAATGTCCCGGACCTTTTGCGTGGAAAACTTAAAGGCATGCTGCGTATTGAGGGGTTCGAACGTGCGAACAAGCTGAAAAAGCTGGACAAAAGCGCAACAACACACTGGGTAAGTCTGGCGACTGGGATTTGTGTCACACTACTGCAGTTTTTGATGCTTTAATAAAGTCACATAGGAACAAATTGCCAATTACGCTTGGAGCAATAACGAAGAACTGCTGAACTCACTCTGCACAATAGAATCAGTTTATTTCCTCCTTTTTTTGTGTTTCACACGTGACAAGCTCCAATTTGACTGTAATATCCAATTGTTTTCTCTATTGGGGTAGTAAGGGGGCAACAGGGGGTAATGGTTCTCAGTTAATGTACTCACAATGCCCTCCTGGTATTTTTTATTCATTACTGTAACCGTCCTATAATGTTCCTTAAGGGGCTCTGAGTGCTTCCAGAAGTGATCTTATGGTACTTAATGCTGTCTCCTACTGTCGCAGTGTTACACTGTTCCTATGGGGTGCATTAAAGCGGCTGTTTCCTTTTTTATTTAATGATGTCTTGCACATTCTACGTCCTCCAGTCACCACATTTGCTTCAGTATACAAGATGCTCTACTTTGAACTTGATGGAATTATTGCACTGTAAACAGTAGTGAACTGGCAGCAGCTGTATTTTTTTTTTTTTTTTACAGTTTTTTTAATTGTATTTTGGTTTTACAGTTTATTACTAGAAATAAGGTAACTAATAATCATAACTTGTATTCATGTACTTTTATGATACTGGTCACAGTTTTGTCAGACAGAACTCCTCTACAGTAGCCTGGATTTAATAATTAAAGAATGCCACTATAATTTTACTGCTAGTAAAACAGTAAATGTACTATATTACTGTATATAGTGCCTTTCTGGTCTGACTGAAGCTTTACAACACCAAACCCTGCGTTCACCCATTCACACACTCATTGATATTATGGTGGCCACCTGCACATCAGGAGCAATAACCAGTCACACCATCACTCACACAGCTGTGGGACAGCCAATGGGACCAGTTTGGGGCTCAGAATGTTTGACATGTAGACTGCAGGGGTTAGGGATTGAATCCCACGGCCACTCCTGAGCCACAGCCACACTTACTTAACTACTACTTCAACTAATAAGAATACTGCTAATAAGAAAATGCTGATAAAATAACAAGAAAAATATTGATAAGCTTTGACATGAATGATGCAACTCTAAACTTAGAGCTGAGCAGGTTGTAGCGTGTCTGTTAATACAGGCATTCTCTTAAAGTGCGGTTCTATTTCTCCCAGATTACAGTATGTGTCTTTAATACAGAAGAATGCTGTTCAGATTTCACTCTAAAAGCACATCTAACTTTTACAGTGTGGGAGTGTGGCAGAGGAGCGTCATTGTTTAGCGACCTTCTCGTACACCTCGGCGAAGAATTGTGGAAAATTGGTTACCAGTCGATGCCATTAAAACAGTTAGAGTGCTTTCCAGAGACAGCCCGCCTCTTATTCTCTTGTATGGATTCTCCATATGTGCATGGAACTGCCTCCCTGTGCCGGGATCATTAACCTGTTGATGTGTGAAGACAGATGCTGGTCTGCCCCTGTGCCGTAAACACACACCGGTGGGCCCCTGAAACCAGAGAAAACAAACTAATGAGAACAGATGACGGCGGATATGGCAGCTTGTTCTGTATCAACACGTTGTGCATCAGGCTTGTCTTGCAACCGAGAACTATAGCGGCTTATTTTGCACATCAGCCCTCCTCCTCTGTAGGTGAGGGTGAGCTAATGGGAAGTGTTTGGTTGGCAGAGAACCTGCAGATAAGACAGTTGGAAGCTCCACTTTTTGTCTATGCAAAAATGGGAGATATACTTTTCATGTGTTAGTATGTAAACAACTATTGTTATAGGGTTTGGTTGTTTTTTTTTGCATTCTGTTGATCTCTACGCTCTGTCTAAATAACTCCTTCTATGCAAATGTCACATTCTCTATTTTCAGTCTCTCAGGCAAATCCTTTCCCTTTGCAGCAACTTTTTCACCCCATTATCTCCTTCTCTCTCTCTCTCTGTGGCTCACACACCATTAAATCCAGCCCTTTGATTTTAGCGATTGACAAAGACTCGTGGGCTCAAAGTGCAGGTTTTATGTGTAATTTTTGATTGTCACAGCACTTCAGAAACTTCAGAGAAGCAGTACGGATATAAAGCGACTGAATATTAAGTTCTGGTGGCTCTAGCAGATATTATATTTTGGTTGGGACCTTGCAAAAGTGAGCGGATCAACTTTTCCCAGAAAAACTGACTTCTATAAACCAATTGCCTCCGTGAGAGTAAAAAAAATGAAATAAACACAGCATCAGTGAGAAAATGTCCCAAAACTTTTAAGCTTATATTCAAGTGACTTTGTCCTTTATTGAAAGCATGACGATCACGGTGTCTTAACCTTCATCAACCAAATAAATCCACCCTAAACCCAAAACCATCTGACAGAGAATTCATCTAAGTCTCAAAATCTGGACCGGGACGTCCGGCGCGCCACACTGTCATATCATTTAATATCAATTAAAGACACAAACAGAAGGCATAGAAGGTGTTCCTCTGAATAAAACAATAGTTCATGGCATCACACATTTCCCCAGAATCAATAAAAGCACATTTTTCATTGAGCCAAATCTAGCTGGTCAACAAAAGCATCCGTTCCTGTGACTCAGAATCGAAAATGTGCTCTCATGTGATTATGTTGTGAGAAGTGCTCTTTCCATGATTACCGCAGATGTTGTGCGTCACTCTAGACGATGAAATTGTTTTATCTTTGCTGATTGCTGCGCCGCTTCTGAAGGCAAGAGACATAATTGTCCTCATATTTTTTAAGAACAGTCAGTGACAAAAGCGCTGCTCTGAGGAGAACCAATCATTCAGCAGCGGGTCAGGTGGTTGTTGACTGTTGTTCAAGATCTCTGCGTCCTAAAATAGACGTCTGCTTTGGGCCTTTTACTGGAGAACGAGGTTGTGTGGATGTGGGGAAGGCAGATGTATCAGTGATGCAGGGGCTGCAGATTTATGCAAAAGAGGCATGTAAATTTTATTTGCATGCGCAACTGGTGGCTGAAAGAACAGCGAGTTCAACAGGGCTCCATCGTCACCAGGTACTCCTTCTGAAGTAGGAAATGTGACGGATCCACCAGGTTTTTTTTAGTTTTATCAAATTCAGCAAAAAAAAGGGGGAATAAGCAGAATATCAAACACCTTTAATGAGGAGAAAAAAATCTTTTTAGGGCACAATCCTGCTGAAAATGGTTTAATCATGCTTTTAAATTCAGTTTTAATCTGAAATGCAAGATTTCCATGAATCAATAAGCCTTATTTGACTTGATGCCCCTATGTGGAGCCCCATTCCATAGAACTGGAGTTCATTTCCTCTGTGTTCCCAAAGCCACCCCAGTGTCACGCTCAATAAACCGCTGCTGTCAGAAGCACTTTGCTGGGTCACTGTAGAGATGCTGCTGCATGAACCTCTTCCTCTGAGGAAGAAGTCCGATTTTGAAATGATTGGCCTCACAGTAGAAGAGCAAACCCAGAGGATAGCTAGAGAGGAGTCCCACACATCATTTGTTTTGATGATGTTCCCATGCTTCCCTACAACAGCCCCACTGCCTCAGGTCCAGTACAGTCATCCTTAGTGAGTAAAGGATCTCTGCTGTGTTGCTATACTCGCAGTCTATGTTCTCTGGGTTGTGTATCCAGATGTTTATATGAATTAAAAATTAACATCCCATTTTATAGTCAAACAGACTTAGATGTATGTTCATCCAGGTGACATAAGTAGACCACATCAAACCCTGCTTACTTCCTCACTTCCACACTGTGAACAAGATGTTAAACTGTCGGATGTCGGATGTGTCTTCGAATCTTCTTTAGACATCTCATGGACTGAGTTATCTGGGATGTTTGAGACACACAGAGAGATAGAAGCCCTGCAGTTGTAAAGTGTGCGACGACACAGAATAAATGTAGTAATTGTTGACTTGTCTTTTTTCCCTACAGAGACACGCTGTATTGCTAAATGGGTGACAATCTCCCAGTCACCTCACATACGCTGTGAAGCCCCTCTCCCATCGCATCGTGCAGGACAGGGTCCCCCAGCAAAGTGGCAGTGATGTACCAGGAGGTGGCCTTCCTGGCCGGCAGCACTGAACGCCAGTTCACCCCCTTCCACTTCAACCGTGTGGAGAACCCACAGGAGGTCACCTCCAAGAAGGGTTTGTTCTACAAGCGGGCCCAGCTCCTGCTCCAGCCTCAGCCTCGCCAACAGGATGGAGATGAGATCGGTCTGGCTGATGCTGCGGCCATTATTAACGTGGGGGGGATCAAGTACCGCATCCCTTGGTCCACCCTGGAGGAGTTCCCTCTGACGCGGCTCGGCAAGCTGCGCAGCTGCAACAACGAAGCCGAGATCATGGACGTGTGCGACGACTACGACGGCAGCAGCAACGAGTATTTCTTCGACCGAAGCCCGTTGGCGTTCCGCACAATCGTCACCTTCTTAGCAGCGGGTAAGCTGCGACTGCTGAGGGAGATGTGCGCCCTGTCCTTCCAGGAGGAGCTGCTGTACTGGGGAGTGGAGGAGAACAACTTGGACTGGTGCTGCCTCAGGAAGCTGCGGCTGAGGCAGGAGGAGTACAAGGAGCAGCAGAGGCTGGATGAGGAGGACACCGAGCTCACCTCGCCGCAGTCCTGCGAGGAGAGCCAGCAGCTTCCCGGAGTGGGGGAACCGGAGGATGTCCAGACGGGGGGCTGTATGGGAAGACTGAGGGACATGGTGGAGAACCCCCACTCTGGCCTACCTGGGAAGATCTTCGCCTGTCTGTCAGTGTTATTTGTAGCCATTACCACTGTGACCCTGTGTGTCAGCACCATGCCTGACCTCAGAGAGGAGGAGGAGAGGGTGAGTTCAGTCTGTCCCTTCACATCAAGCTACATCAAACTACATCAAACTACATCAAACTGCATCAAAGTTGCTTAATGAGGGACCTTTGAACTGGTTATATTTAGTTTCTTGAATTAAGTCCTGTCAAATGTTGGATTAGAATTATTTTATTCTGCTGAAGCTGCGACAGTCATCATTAAAATGATTTAACAATCATGGCCAGTCACTCAAAGATTCCAGAGCAAGACATCCCTGAATTCTGAAGGCAAGATCACCAATTATAGAAAAGTATATATATATATATATATAAAAAAAACTTCCTCCATGGCTCCGAGGCTCTCTCTGATATGTAACTGCAGAACAAATGTTAAAATGATCACGTGATCTTAAACTGAACGAACTCTGGTCTCAGGATTCCTTTCTTGACAACAGCCTCAGGGATGTGGATGTTTTACAGCTGCTACACAAGAATTCAGGTTATGTTGATGCAGCAGCCCACATACTGACTTTTCCTTGGCTTTATTGAAAATCATCGGGACTGAGGCGAAGGCTCGGGGACAACGAGGCTTCCTCTCCATTCTCTTGAATACCAGATTATTGTCTCTCTCCTTACTGCCTCTGCAGCATACATTCCATTACATCCATGTTCTCCCAGTGTTCCATATGCAACACAAACAGGAGACATCAGGCTTTATATTCACACATCTTTAAATGAGCAGTCTTTTCTGGGTTTGGGCTTCAGTTCTGTGTTTCCAAAATCCCATTCTTCCCATGCAATATGGTTTCTCTTGACCTGCTTCCAAAAATGAATATGAAATAAGCTCTTTATTGTTATATAACATGATGATTATGCAAATTGTAGCCATGAAGTGTTAATCCGTACAGTTAGAGGCTTGTTTAGCTAAAACCTTATCCAGACTAGCTGACCAGTAAAAAAACAAAAAACAAAACAAATCAGGAGCCTGAAAATAGAAAATACAATGATTTATATTGTTTGTAATGTTCAGGTTGATGCATCATTTAAGATGAATGTTAACTGCGGGACTGAACACAGCATTTTACATCTTAGATGGTACAAAGATTCTGTGGATACACCAACATTTACCATGAAAACATGAGAAAATGTATTAATCCTGAAGTGGAAATTGTGACTAATTAAACAATTTGTGGAAATACCTTAGAAAGATATTGATTTATCATCTCAGTAAACATTAACTATTTAATTTATGCTTTAGTTGCTAGTCAACTAAACCATAAGCCATCAGTCAGGGCACAGGGTGAGCTTTAGGGTGTGGCTACGTTGCGATTGACAGTCACTCCCACAGTGTGTTAAGATAAGATAAAATAAGCTAAGACAAGATAAGTTAAGATAAGATAAGACAAGATAAGACGAGACGAGACAAGACAAGATAGGTTAAGTTAAGATAAGATTCCCGTGGGGGAAATTCAATTTGACACAGCAGTACAAGGGAGGAGGTAGCAGCATGAAGTACTAAGAATAAAAGTGCAGTAAAAAAAATATAAAAATAAAAATGAAGTGTGGTGGGATGATCTGTAAGCTTATAGAAAATATTGCGTTGGCAATTCTAAGAAATACGTCTGACAGTATCCCAAAGCTGGAACCTGTTAGGTAGAAATGTTCAAATAGCACGATGATCCGCACAACTTTGCTCGCCTGTAGTCTCTAATTAAGCCTGAAAGTGAGAGCAGAGAACATCGACTTGTTGCCGCGTTTCATCTTGCAGGAAGAGAAATGTTCCTACTTGAGGCGTTTTTTTCCCCCCACTAACTACACATGTTGATGCAGTCCGTGACAAGTGAAGCGAAAAAGCATATTAAAGCTGACGACGTCTTCCTCCTGAGCCTTTTCATGTCTGCCTGCGCCTGACAAGAGCTTCAGAAAGCCTTGGAGATCTGGCTGTGTAGAGCATCACCGTATCGTACTGTATGGTTTATGAACAAAACGGAGGCCTGCAGCTTCTCCCTCTGTCAAAGATATGTCTTCATCGTCATTTAAAGGCAAAATCAATCAGGAAAACAAAGCAGAACATTGACCAACCTAAACGTAGTCCCATCTGATCCCTTTTCAACCTTAATTAAGTGGCGTCTGTCGTCATACGCCTGCATGAATCTGCAGCTTTAATTACCTGAATCTGAAGAGCAACAGGTGTGAGTAAGGGCCTCAAACTGTGGACAGGAGGAAGCATCATTGTAGCACCAATTAACCGCCCAGAGATGCCTGAACATTTTAATCAGGCTCCTCCTACGAGTGAGCAGTTCATTAGGAGTGTGAACGAGTCATGGGAGGACACCCTGAAAACTCTCAAGGTTTCCTGGTTGGGCGTAATGAAGCGGCTGTCATTCCTGGAAAACCTAGCATTAGGCTACACAATTAGAGGAGAGGAACCGGGATGTGACAAGCCTTCGCGTACTCTTAAACCGCCGCAAACGCTAGAGACGGCAAATTAAAACAGTCGTCATCCCCAAGCGCCTAGAAAACATTATTTTATCCTAGTTCTCTTTTGTTTACAACCTCTGGCTGGATGACATTGATCAGCAGCCACATAAATGAAGTATAATTTAAAGAAAGAGTCAAATTACGTTTTTTTTTTTACAGTGGTTAAAGAAGAAAACTAAAGGTGTGATCCCACCCTATGATTGTTCCCAGTACTCCGGAGGTGTGAGACAGAGTCAGCTGTGGAGGGTGACAGGTGTTGGGCCTTGCCCTGAAAACTGCGATGGAGCTTTGGTTGCTGTATGTCTGTCATGCTAAAGCAACTTTTTTTTCAGTAGTTGACAACTGTCATGAATCCAGCTCAACTTTGTGAATTTTTGTTTTTGTTTTTTTGTGCTAATTTCTACATTTCAGTCGAGCCGGCCCACTCCTCCTCCTCCTCCTCCTCCTCCTCCTCCTCCTCCTCCTCCATCACACAGCTTCCAAATAACAATTAGCTTTGACTTATTTACAGCTGCATCTTGAAGTCACACAGGATCTTGACTTTTGCTCTCCACCACTTTCGATTTTGCCTCCCACCGTTGTTCTTCAAACAAACAAACAAACAAACAATAAAAATGGAATTAAGAATGTTAGATACACTGTTTAATAACGCTAAAAACCTGCCTAAATTGACCTTGTTAGCTCTTAAATGACATCACCACAGTATAAATATTAAAGGTCCTGATCTGACTAATACTTTAACACATTTCACTGTAATAACTTGCATAAAATTATTCATTCAAACCTACAATAACTGATTTTTGTTGTGGCCAGTTTGTGTAACGGAAAACAAGCTTTGAACACAGAACCGACATACAATCCTGTTTTACCAAGATGAGTCATTTTTCTCTCCACCTAGTGAAAGTAATGTAATCATGATTACTTATTATTTATTTATTTATCCTTTATTTAGTTATTATTATTATTGATTATGATAATTAATCATCAAACATCATTAATGTGATCATCTTTGATTGGTTTAGGGCTGCTGATATTTGCCCACTGTGAGGGAAAACAACATGAGGAGTGTTGAGTGTTGAACGTTTGCAGCCTTGTTACACACCCAGAAGAGATAAACCGGCATTATCATTTATTTTGCACTTAATGAATGCAAGTTTATATTCTCTCTCCATCTAGATCTGTTTTGGTCCTCACCAGCTCTCGGGGGACGTATCCAGGCTGTTCAGCTGCTAAATGCTGCAATATGTTCACATAGCAGCAAACTTTGTCTTTCATCAGGTTTATATCACGTTTTCTGCTGAAAACAGCTCACTAAGAAAACCAAGTGGGTGGAAATAGTGAACCAAAACAGCAGAACGCCTGGACAGACAGTTTAAACAGTTGAAAGATACTAAAAGGCTTCGTAGCAGCAATCGGGCGATACTTCCTCTCTCTTACACGTGAGCCGTGGAAGATGCTCAAACCATGTCTTGTCATGTTGCTAAACTGTCAGATGTGAATTAAAATGAAATTGCACTGTAAAGCAGGAGGGCAATGCAACCTAAACCCAGGAAGCCTGGTCACTTGAGCCAGAAACCAGAAGTTTTTAAGCAGCCGCCTGCAATGGAAAGCACTTAGTCTGGTTGTCTAATCTAATGAGGCTCTTCCAGAAGCATTCTGCGACTGGGAGACCTTTCTCTACCCCGTCTCTCTCTCACACACACAAACAAAACATTTCATCGTCCCTCTTCCTTCCACAGACTCTGGATGAATAGGGGATTAAAACATCTCAAGTGTTTTGTCGATTTTTTCCCCCCCTTAGAATTGTGTACTCTGTTCACACATCTTTGAGAGCTTTGTTCTTGTCCCATTTATCTTCTGCGAGAGCCCTGGCCGTGGGGTCTAACCTCTCAGTGACTCACAGAACCAGTACACTCTATTCTGATGTAAATCCCCTCCACTTTAAAGTACAGCCATATGTCATCACAAGGGGAACGGCGACTCAGAAGCTCCGAGGGTTGTGGATGGGGCGGAAGAGAAGTGTGTGCAAGTGCTGCAGGAAGTGAGGAGGATTTTGTCTTAGTCCATGCTGGGAAAAAAAGGAGGTGCACATCAGTCACTCCTCTGACATGTGCACTCCATCATTGGTGGTGATGATTTGTGTCTCATGCAGTGTTTGCAGAATAATTTCTGATGCACAAACTGTAAATCCACATGGGGAATAATTTGTGTATTATGCTTGGAACTTTAGAACCTTCTCTACTTTCTCTGCTGTCAGTTTCTAAATGTGAGCGGTGGCGGACAGAGAGAGGAGGAGAACCAGCAATCAGTAATTAGCGTGTGCCCCATCGGCATTGATTACAGCAGTAATCCTCCTCCCCATGGATTGGCACGACCTCCGGATGATGTCATCCTGTGTGATGGCGGCCCACTCTTCAGTCAGAGCTGCCCGGAGCTGCTGCTGAGTCTGTGGAGGACGTTCACACTGTCGCACTCGCTCACAGGTTTTCAATGAGGTTTTTTATCAGGGCTCATCGCTGGTTGGTCCAGAACTGTGATGTCATTTTCCTCCAGGAACTGGTTGGTGTCCCATCAGAGCAGCACCAGTGAGGTTGTTGTGCTCCTCTTATGTCTCTTGATTGTATTTATATGAAAATTTAATACAATATAATGATATAATTATATTAAGAAACAGATCTCATGCAAACAAAGGACCGTGCATAGTGCTGTTAACCAATGAGAATCTTCCAACTCCACATAGGGCCGTGACCTTTAAGGCTGCCGTATTGACGTCTGGAGAATAAACTAGCTTGACAGCAACTGAGTAAGCTGTAATCTGATTTAAACCTGCAGTTAGCGAAATCAATATTTTTTAATTAACACTAAAATCAAGTGACTCGGTGTCTCAGACTAGACCAGCACACTGGGATATTTCTCCAAACATGAACACACCTCATTTTTAGGATTTTATGGCAATGTAATTACCCCAATAGGATGATTAATTAGCTGGGTGAAAGCTCAATAAATGAAGGTTAATCGGTCAGCCCCTTTACTCCTCCCCCGATCAATGATGGGTGACACAACAACACGGTGGCCAGACATTGGTTATCCAGGCACTTAGACATATTTGATTGAATCATCAGATAGTATTTAATGTGTTGTTGTTGTTGTTTTTTTTTTATCTCATTCTATATCCTATTATTACAGCTATAAGTAATAATTGATACAGGATTTTGTTTGCTAAAAAAATGACGAGAGCTTCTACTGTTTACATTTATATCTGACGACAAGGAAACAGTGAAAACAAATCCTGGTCTATGTTGCAAAGGCTAAACATTTAAGTTTGTGGACTTCAGCATTATTTTTACAGCCTGAGACGTGAACCTGTCACCACCCATCCTGAGGGTTTGAAGATTAATGGCGCTCTCATGCCTACTTCAGCTGAAGCAGCTGCAGGAGCTGAATGCGAACATTTCCCACCACAGGTATCTAACTGTGCTGCTTTAACAATATAAAGTGAAAGAGGTTAAATAATGTCTTCCTGGTTACTTACTCCTCTAACTCCTCCTCCCTGTGGAGCTGTAAGGCCACCCGGCTGAGCAGCTGAAGAGGAAACACCATCGACTTCAAGTATTAAAAAAAAAAAAATCTCTCTCCTGTTACCGTAGAAACATTTGCATTAGTAATCATTTTCCAGCTCGATAAGCCTCTGAAACAATGTCCAGTAATACTGAATATTCTAAAATATTACTTACAGCGTAGCCACAAAAGGAAGCACTCTGCTGTGTGAACGGGATGAAGGATATCGACTGATAATTCTCGGAGGATGTGAGCGTACAGTTTGCCAAAATCGAATCAGAACAAGGAGAGAATTTGGAGTCTCCGGAGATCGAGCTTTCAGGCTGTGTCCAAGTGTTCTGCTTAAGTGGAATATCACTCGAAAAAATTTTCAAGGCAAATCGTTTTTAGCCCAATTGAGCTGCATTAGCCTCACTCATAAATGTTAATGTGAATAAAGTCTGCCCATAAAGGCCTTTTGGAGGGATGGCTCCTTGCTAAATCACAATACACCAAAAACACTCTGCATGAGCTAAACTAGATGTTAATTCGCCTGTTCGTCATTTATAGTGTTGTGTTTTAACATAAGATAGCAGAGAGAGAGAGAGAGTTTGTCAGGCAACAGCCATCAATATCAATGGTACGTTGGATTAGGGAAGATCAGATGGAATTGAATGACCCCCATGGGGGAGTTTTGGCTGTAACAGCAGCACAGAACAGAATATTAATAACAGCGTATGGGGATATAGTGTAAAGACAGTGTTCCCACTGTTGCAGGCTGAAGAGGACAGGCCAGCTATTTATTATCAGGTGCACAGATGGAACAAAGGGTTATGTGTGTCCAGAGGTGTGAGCTGGTCACAGGCATCACTCATGCATTAAGGGGAATAAATGTGTATAAGTGGCTTTTACGGAGGGAACAGCATGTACAGTATATGTTTAGTGAGAGCGGCTCACAGGTTGAGAGGAGAACAGATAGAACAGAAAAGCGTCGGTCGTAAAAGTTCCTCTCCCCTCCCCAAAGAGCCGGCGGTAATAAATACATATTGACAAGCGGCGTAACAGCTTGGGTCGAGGCCAGTTCCCCGCGTGTGTGCGAGTTATAGCAGTGTGTTCATGCTACTGAAAAATAAATAAATTTCCTGCATTATTAAAAAAAAAAGATTTGATTAATCTCCAGCGGCAGCGGTGGATTAAAACTTTTCTTCAAGCCAAAGATTACGCTTCATAAAATCTTTGAAAAGTTCCAGGCAAAGTAATTATGATGATGTAATTATTGAATCTGGCTTAATGCAAAACTTTGCAGTTAATCAAGATGCCGCATCCCAGTCAGACGAATAATGAGGAAATTCACTGAAGTTGTCAGCTAGGCTGGTTTGTAAAGGACAGAGTGGAGGAAAGACTGAGAGGATGGTTGTTTTGTCGTATTGAGAAATGTGTAGAAGCTGCAGCAGCTCATGAAGATGGCCCCTTTGTGGGTCCATTGGTCTGATTTGTTATGATTTGTGTAACATTCCCAGAGCAAAACTTCTATCTTTTCATTTCTAGGCATCTGGTTAATTATTTATATGCAATCCAGCATTCAATATCACAGATGTTCAATTGAATGAAAGTCATTTTAAGGAATAAAAAAAAATCAGAAATAATAACAGGCTGACTTTGTTTATGGAGCAGCAGCCGTGACTGTCCTGACAATGAAATGTAGCAGTTTAAAAAAAGCACTAATGGTTATTGAATACATTTTTAACTATGATGGACAGGAGCGTTTCCCAGCATTCACAGGGTGAGTGGCAGCGTACACCACAGACAGGTCGTCAGTCTCTTGGCTATAAATAGACTCATGTATTTCCTCCACGGTGTTTAGACTTACCAGTTCACTTGAACTGCAACCAGCCCATCAGTGGGGAAATGAAACCTTGTTATGGTGTGGAAGTCAGAGCCATTAGACATGCTTAGATTATGGACATTCCAAAGGGAATTATTCCACTTATAGCAAAGAGGGGAAAAAAAGAAGACCACTAAATTGTATTTTCATGCATCTGGAAATCAACATTTAAAGTTTTTCCCAAGCTATACCTTTATTCCAGGTATTAGTCAAACCCTCAGGTGCTCCTATGCTCTGGACACATTGTCCGCTATACTGAGGTGAAGGACAAACCTTAGATCAGACTTGGCAACGGGAGAAATTTCTAGTGAGCTCAAATATGAACCAGAAAGTTAACATTATGGTAGCAAGATTAGAATAGAATAGAATAGAAAACATTTATTGTCATACAACGAAATCAAAAGTGCCGCTCCTCCTACAACATAAACTCACACGGTCAACACAATGTAAACATGTGCACACTATGTAGAAAACACACTTTATTGCACAGATAATGAAAACATAGACTATTAATAACAGTAACAATGCCATGTCACCATACTGCATATTGCCTGTACTGATTGCACAGTTCCCGTTAGTCATCACAGGGTGAAGAGAAGGTTTACACAAGGGTTGTTTAATTGTGTGTGAGATCTTCTCCTAGTATTTAGACAAAAATGCTTCGTTTAAGAATTTTTTTTTTAAAGTGCTTTCAGACCCAACAGGGTTAAAAAAGCACAAAGTCTAGGCTTTACTTTCAGCACTGGTTGAATTTTTAAACTGCATATTATCCTAAATCTGCCATCGCATCTCAAGGATGGGAATCCTTCTTACTTGACCTTAAAGTCCAGAGGATTTCACACACAATATGTTCTGTGATGAGATAATGGCTTTGAGGAGAAACATCTTAGGATGGTTTCTGGAAGAGAGGGGAAAAGTGTTGAAACTCAATCTGGCAGGCAGAAAAAAAAACACACACACACACACACACAGCAGAGCCTGGTGAGGTGAACAAACAAGAACAGTAAATAAATCCATTAAAAGCACGGGTCAGAACTGCCTGCAGTCCGTCTGTTTGTGCATCACACCCACTCCAACCTGTCTGCGTGGATCAGAGGTGAGCTGTCCCCCTCCTGCGATGTTTGGTTTGCATGCTTGTCTTCAGCTGTGACAGGGTCAGAGTCCCCTGATCGCTGAGACGGGTAATTGTGTGCTTTTAATTTGATCCTCTGTGCATACATTAGAGGCTTTCCAGTGCGGAGGACGGGCGGGAGGGAGCTGGAAATGCACTCAGCCAGAAAGCCTCTGACAGAACAATCCAAATACGCCGGTCAAATTCGAGGAAAGGGACGGTATCAGTAGCAGACAGACTCCCTCGTGGACACAGAGGAGCTGAATGACAGACGAAGTGTGAGACATGGTGGTTACATGGGAAAGTGAGTGAACTCCTGGAGGATTTGGACAGCAGCACCTTTATTTGTTTTGGATTTAGACTCCTATTACTTTGGATGTGAACTGACAGCACGTGGTTAGAAGGATTTCAGCTCAAATCTGAATCGCTTCAGTAAAATGGCAGAGTTTCAAGACTGTGCTGGAGCGCTTTAATCTGCCTGCATTCAATGGGAACTGGTAGAAAAAAAATACTTTTGTGGAAGGATCTTAAAGGATCTGCTATAAGAGCAAAGGTGGGCTGATAAAAAAGGGTTTGAGAAGTAAACAGAAAATATGATTGTGACAGTATGAAATCTAGACTTACTGTATTTTACCTCAGACTGCATAGAGAGGCTGTTTTACTGAATATAATAATATGCAACAAAGCTTCATCTTCTTTATAAATCCATCCAAATGTTTTTTGGCATTTTGAAAAGGAAGAACATGAACAAAACAAAATTTTATTTTTAAGTTTCTGGTCCAATTTGGCTTCAAATCCTCTCAAACCCAAGCTGTGCTCTTTATGTCATCCAGTTATCATTTCACATTTCAAAATAAAAGCATCAAGGCCTGTTAGCAGCTGGCCAGGGACCTACAGTACTGAGCTGTGCTGAGGCTTACTGCAATGGAAAATGTGCACAATGACATCATGATATTTCTAAATACATGACTTTACCTGCTTTTATGTCGATGATATCCTGCATTATCTGCTATATAGTCAGCTCTCAGAGAGTGCATACCTCTGCCAACGGCATTGACAATCAGGAAAAAATAGCCCCTATATTTCCTTCAGCATTGAGGCCTAGGTGCACTCATTAGTATGCACAATATGTCAATTCCATTTTGCATCCCCGTGAGGAGATAATCAATTATTATATCAATGCACCCAGGATATAACACAGACTGAAATAATGGCACCATAATGATGTCACTTCTGACGTCCAATTTGTGCACCATCTATCTCCCAGATCCAGATTGTGATCCAGATCTGGATCCAAATGTGCAAAGTCATCATCATGTGTTGTCCATGCCTTGGTGTTTCTTTATTTTGTGCGATGACCTTTTATCAGCATGTACAGTTTAACTATACTTTATTAACATTTGCTAATTAGCGCCAACACTAAGTCGTGAGTTTTGCAGATATTTTGTCATTAAGTAAAGTCAAGGAAGAAATTACATTCCAACCAGAAAATGTATTTGATAAGTCAGAAGACCAAGATCATCAAGAGTTAATACAGTTCATCCTCTGAGGACCATGAATGTGTGTATCCATTTACAAAGTAATCAGTCCAGTAGTTGTCCCAGTATTTCAACAAAGAACAAAAATGTCAGTCATAGCGGCACCAGAGGAAAAGTCAATTGATTGCGATCCCTGGAGCCACTCTGCTAGCGTGGCTAAAAAAAAATTCTCAACAAAAATGTGTCCAGTTTAAACAGACATACTGTATATAAAACTGATGTTTTACTGACTCAATCTGAGCGACGGACTTTTTTCTGCGAGGTTGAGGTCAATTGAAAAGATGTCTCCATGGAGCAGAGCTGTTATCTGAGCAAATACCAATTGGACCAGTACACCAGCAGATAACCTTTAAAACCACAGGTTGTGTCGTTGTTGCCCCCACTGGCATGCTAATGTCATTATACATGTTCCTGCACAACCACAAAAGTCTGGTAATGAATATCTGAGGCGCCAGAAACGTCACGTAATACTGGCAAACAGGTATTTCTAAAACATATTGGAAGATTTAAAAAGGTTTTTAAAACAGCTTGAATCTGTTTATTGGATGTTTTTCTCCACATAATCATTACTAAGACATAAAAATGCAAAGCTTTATCAAAGTCTTCTCCAGGGGTGACTTTTACTTAATAACCACGTAATCCCTTAGAATTATATCGTCAAATATTGATGAACACTAGTTCAGCGGGCTTGAAAAAACTGATCAGCATTTAAAGAGAGAATTTTCAGCGGCGCTAGATTCTGTGACTGACTCTGGTTTCTTACGAACGTCCTCTGGACCTCTTGATCACAAAGGTTGGTTGTAAAAGTCAATGAGGTTTATATGATGGGATAATCAAAGCCTTTGTCCTCCACCTCATGAATCTTTCAACACCTTCTCTGCTGTGTTTTGTTGTGAGATCAAACCTTTTTCTGCCAATAACGAACCCACAATTCAAAAAGCAGGCTCTGAAATAGTCTCTTAATTACACCTCACCTTCATCTGAAGCCTCTTTGGAGTTTGCACACTCTGAAGGGTGTTATTGCTGGTGCGTAATCTAACACTACGTTTAATGTCTGTCTCTTTTTGTATCTGCAGGGTGAGTGCTCCCAGAGGTGCTATAACATCTTCGTGCTGGAGACGGTGTGCGTTGCCTGGTTCTCCCTGGAGTTCCTGCTGCGATTCATTCAGACTCAGAGCAAGTGTATGTTCCTGCGTACTCCGCTGAACGTCATTGATGTGGTGGCGCTCCTTCCCTACTACATCACCCTCATTGTGGACTCCCTGTCAGTGGGAGGAAAATCTGCAGGCTCGGGGAACAACTACCTGGAGAAGGTAGGGCTGGTTCTCAGAGTCCTGCGAGCTCTCCGGATCTTTTATGTGATGCGGTTGGCCCGCCATTCCTTAGGTCTGCAGACGCTCGGTCTGACCGTGAGGAGATGTACGCGTGAGTTCGGCCTCTTGCTGCTGTTCCTTTGCGTGGCCATGGCTCTTTTCTCCCCTCTGGTGTTCCTCGCTGAGAGCGAGATGGGCGCCAAGCAGGAGTTCACCAGCATCCCTGGTAGCTACTGGTGGGCCGTGATCTCCATGACGACAGTCGGCTACGGAGACATGGTGCCCAGGAGCATTCCCGGCCAGGTGGTGGCGCTCAGCAGCATCCTGAGCGGCATCCTCCTCATGGCATTCCCCGTCACATCCATCTTTCACACCTTCTCTCGCTCCTACTTAGAGCTGAAGGAGGAGCAGAGCCGGGCGCTGAGGCAGAAGCCGGACTCGCAGGACAGCACCAAGTCCCAGGACAGCGAAGACTCCCAGGAGACGGACAGCTACCAGGGCATCACGGAGGCCGCAGCCGCATCCATGCAGCGGAGGAAGTCCGTGGGTTTTCAGAGGGCTGCTGAGATTAGAGTGCACATGCAAACTTAGCCGCTCCGTCTTTCTGCATGCAACGGCATCCTGGGAGGCCATGACACCTAGCACTGTGGCTTCAAAGTTGCCAGGCTGCAGGATTGCGAACAGGGTGGGGATTTTTCTTCTCTGGAGCTTGAGGTCTCTGCTTTTATCATGTGAAGCGCTTGTGCACCAGAGTGTATTTCAGTATAAGTTTGACAGAACAGCTGCAGTGGTCCCCCCCCCCCCCCCAGATTAAACTTTAAAAGAGGGGTTACAGTACAATATTCATGATTACACAACTGAAGTCAAAGGAGAATAATAAAAGTGACTGACTGACTCTCACTGGTGGTGATTCGGACTTGAGATCAGTTTAAAGGGAAATCTGATACCAAAACATTACCGGTTGTTATTGAGACCTGACACCTCCTTATGTAGCTGCATCTGAGGGGAGTATCTGGGAATAAAGCTGTTTGCTGAAATTTCAGATTGATAGTCAGCGTTTCATCTCCATTCACTCTGTGATTCATCTGGTCACATTAAATAACTTACTGTACCCGGGGCTGTTATAGAAGGTGTGCATGATGATGTCAGCGCATTTATTATCCATCCAGAAGCAGCCCCTGTTGTGTGTTACACCTACAAGTACAAAATTTGGTACACATGTGTATCATGTGAAGATCTACTAAAAAGCCTCTTGGTGCCATGACCTAAACCCTACGTCCATTTTGAATGGAGCATCATTTTACAGGCGGTATGCTTTAATGAACTAGAGATTTGACCCATTCCACTTGAAATCTGGCCAGAACAATCTCAACACCTGAAGGATGAAAAGTTACCAAAGGTTTTCTCATAACTCGAAAGGTGCGGCCATGGCAGCACAAGGAATTTCGATATTGTGCCATGAAAACAGGAAGTTGTTATAAGTCGCCTATCCATGATCTGATCTACCCCAAATCTGACATGTTGGATAAGGGTCTCGGCCTGAAGACATCCAGATCAAACGATATGCAGTCACTGAAATAGCGCCACCTGCTGGGAACATGATGTAAGCCCTTTGTGACAAACATCATTTAATTTACATCAAATGGTTTTCACATCAGTTACTGCAAAAGAACATTTAATTAATGGCTGTCCTCTTGTGCCACATAGTGAATACAGTGTAAGTGTTTGTTTCTTCTTGTTTGCAATGAAGCAGGTCTTAGTAATCTCCAACATAATAACACATAAAGCTCATTTATCAGTCAAAGGGCTATTTAAAGAAACCAATAAACAGATGGTGGTGAAAACATGAGTTCTTCGGTAATAATGGTCTGTTTTTTCATAAAATTGACTAATCAGGGTTTACTTAAGATGGATTTTATAGATTTCTTTCAGCTTGTATTCATTTAAAAAAGTTTTTGCTGATTTTATTTAGGCTTTTTGCCTAAATCTTTACACAGTTCTGGCAGGATATGTGGATCCTACCAGGACCTTCTTAGTATATTTCATACTAGAAGTATAACATGCATTGGTTAGAGCTACTGAAACGCCAGTGCTCTCACATATTGGGGATAAAGTGACCAGGAGATCAAAAGTTTTGAAGACATCCTTGAATGTTAAATGAAAGCAGTCAGAAAAGCAAACATTTACCAGGAGATGTTATTACATTTAAATTCTCTTCAAAGAGGCAGACGTCACGCTCAAAGTCAAAACCATTTTAGATTTTGCAAATCAATTTCAGTCGTAAATAACTTCCTCGTCTAATTGTAAATGCATTTCCTCTGACTGAGTGCCTTGTACTTTGAAGACACATTAAAAAACCATTTCCCCAAATTGTTGTCAAGTTGAAACTCATCAAAGCAGCGTAAATGTTTGAGAGTGCAAATTAAATTTTTTTTCAATATGCCATAAGGAAGTATTGAGTGGCGCTGGAATGAATAAAAATAAATAAATAATAATAAATAAATCATTAAAAAAGAAAGCTTTAAAACTCTACACAGAACTCTTAAAAACTATTATATCTACTATGTTTATTTTTAAACATGTGTAAATATTGTTATGATGAGGAGAGGAAGATGCATTTAATGGTTTGAATAAAAATAAAACTTACATAGATTAATGCTTAGTGCCATAGATTCATAGCTTGAGGAGCAGCCTCTCTTTTAAAAATGATAATGAACACAGATTGTTAAATCACAGCCTCTCCACATGGGACTATCATCTACAAGACACTGACATTTGCAGGGGAGTGCGTGCTGTACTTCTGCACTTAGAGCATCCTGATTGGTTTGTCTGCAGCTTGGTTCATGTTTTTTTTTTTTTTTCCTACATACGTTATAAATAATAAATGAATTTTGTATTGATGTTGGCTCGGTGCTCCGTTAATTTGACAAATACTGACAGTGCTTCAGTGAAATATTCACTGTCTACTAAAAGGAGCCTGTTCAGTTCACGGGTTGTCCTGCTCACACTGTGAGGCCAAACTAATGATCTTGCTCCCGAGGAGAAAATCAGATCCTGAAAAATTAATTTGCCTTATGGCCGTGATCTTCAGCGGCTCGTTAATGAACAGGCCAGGAGGAAACATACTCTGAAGCCATTATAGTCTGTAACACTGACCATCACAGCTGCGATTGTGTGATTTGTGGTTCGGGAGTGACAGGTGAAGCCATAGCCGTAAGTGTGGCCACGTCAAAGCCTTTCTGCTCTGCTTTCAAGCTGGCCACCATTTTTTTTTTTTCTTTTTTTTGTGAGAGTTCAAACATGAGGCAATTATCAATCTATTAAAAAACTCTGGAGGTGACTTTCCCTACACAACTGTGTCAGAATAAAGTTGAAACTGACAAGTGACAGTGACTTAAAATTTTTTTTTTTAAAAGTAAAAAAAATCAGAAGATTGTCACGAGAATACAAAAGTAAAATGAAACCAATTTTAAAATCTCTGCATTTAGAAAATACCCCTTTAAATCTGTCCGTTTTACTGCTTGGCTGGTACATCTGTAACGTTTTACTGTCTCTTCTGTGTACCAGTGGAGAGCTTTATGTGAAAGCCAAGCACATCGCAATTTATGTGCTTATTATTTAGATATCTCCAAAGCCCAAAGAAGGACCAGAGCTGGTGAGTTTTAATCTCCCCCTTGACAGCTGATGTCTGCCAGAGCCTGCGCTGCTGATGGGAGCGGCCGGTGGATGTCTACACAACGGACACAAACATCTACGGCAAACAAATCATGACACACGTCATCAGGCGACGATGCCACATTAGATTCTCAACAAAACCCGGTGTGTAAAACAACACAATGTGACGATGGATGTCAGTTACTGAGGTGGACAATTGGTAGTTTAATGGAAATATTAAACACAACCCAACAGGTGCAATATATAAAAAAAAAGGCATTAAGAAAAAGTTGAAATATTTTTGTAGACTAACAAAGTAGGTGTGGATTTAACAGATAAGACAAATCAACGTTTGGCAGTTTCTATAGGAAAATACCTTTATATGATACAGGAATTAATGCAAACACAAAGTACAATAATTTAAGTCAGATACATGGAATTAAAGAGTAAAATGGTGAAGGAATAGTGAGGTCATTTTCAAACACAGATACCTTCACCAGTGTGAACGAAGAACAGGCATAGATGATCTTAGAGGCATTTGAAGATTGCAAAAATGATTAAAAAAAACAAACAAACAGGGCTTGAAACCAAAGAGACATTGTAACATACATGTTGTTTTTTTTTGTATAATCAAGAGCGAGGAAAGCTATATTCATAGAAAACTCCTCCCACGTCCCAGTAGGAACAAAAAAAGGGAGGTTTTCATTTCATGAGGTTCAGAACAAGAGGACAGAATCAGGTCTGCTGCAGTACACAGGTCACTGAAGGGCTGACAGTCGTTTACATCTCCTGGTTTGGCATCTCTCTCCCTCCTCCGGAGAGAAGAACTACAAAACAACAATAACAGAAGAGAGTCTTCACTGTGCTATCTGATGCTCCTCCTTCCAAAAAGGAAATTAATGTCTTGGTTACGGGGTACCACCTACCCTAAAGCAGTACCGCATTGTGATGTGCAGTCATGAGGAGTGGGGATATCGACATTTGCGATCTAAGTAATAAACTGGCCAGTCGGCGTAACCCCATGACCAAGACGATGGGAGAGCAAAGATATGATTTAGCAGTGAATATTCAGAGGAATCAAGTCTGTAAAAACCTAAAGTGAACATCTCTTTGCATCTTCATGGATGTGGCTGTGTGGCTTAGTCGCTACCATCGTCCGGAAGATATCGATCTGTCTATCAATGGCTTCTTCTTCAGCCAAAGAGGAGTCAATGATTACATTTTAAGGTGGATCCGGGTACGTAATGCGGATTCTGGATCCGATGATAAACACCATTCCAAATGTTAGGAGCAGGTTTCTAAGGTTAAGGAATTAGACGGTATGACTTTGTTTGGCATGAGACACTTTGATCAAAGCAACATCATCTTGGCGACATCACCAATGGTGACGATACAAGCATTCACTTCAGCTTCCCCAGTTTTGTTTTTGTCCCAAATGGCCAAAGAAAAAAAGAACCAAGTGGCAACAAGCTGGTGGCAAAATGACCAAAAATGACCTGGCAGTTACATCCTAATAAAATACACTGACACAGTCCACACATGTAGCTAATTTAGACTGTTTAAATGGTGTGACCTTAAGGCTTAGCAGCAACTTAGCATAATGCATAAACACTCTCAAGTCGGATGATGGCAAAACTGCCTCAAATGCAGCATGTTTTAACAATCCAAAATGATTGTTGAAGGATCTGCTGACGTATCTAAATCAGTTCCATGATCTTGTTTTCATCCTCACTCTGGGTTCACACAGACTGCGATGGAAATTCTCCCTTTCTTTGCGTTATTTGGTCTGCAAAAACGCTACAAATCTGCACAAACTTCAGCACAAATTAACGGGATGTACAGAATGTAGCTGTAAGCGAGCTAGCAATGATCAGAAATGTATACAAAATAGCATCAATAAAAATAAAAAAAAGCATCAGTAAAAAGAAATCTCAGCATTGGCCTTTTGACAAACCATTCAAGGTGTTTGAACACATGAACACTTTTTGTTTCCAGCAATATTGGCTCCAGACAGAAGATTTTTTTTCCTCCATTATCTAACTAATTGAGCCTCTGTGTCACAGAAACAATCTGTTCGACAAACGGTGGACTGAACAGCATTTCTAAAGAAACTAAAACAAATGCTGCGTTGTACATTCAGTAAGGACATACATCAAGATTGAGTCATACATTTATATTGCTGGTAAGCCATGTCTGAATGTATGTTTTAAGGCAGAGGGTCCATGCAACAATCATCTAACGTGGACGACAAAAGCTTGGTCCTCATTTCTTTGAGAACGGGACATAATAACTGGAGTTTATCGACTGTATATATTCATGTATGTGCATAATATCCTCCACATGCACGGAAGAAGTCTGCATTCCAACACACAAGCATACAGAAGTCTGCAGGATCAATAAATCAAAAAGGTTGTTTGTAAAAAAGAAAAGAAAAAGTGTACTTCAGGTAACGCTGCATACACCAACACCACAAAGTGTTTGTGTACGTTCCTTCGTTATTTATGGGATCGTTTGTGTCTTCATGTACGCCTGGAGGTGAGGGTGAGCAGCCTGCATCGTCTCAGGATGCTTTAGTGCTCGTGTGTGTTTATACATGACCGCGGCGCCTCCAACAGTGCTTCCTCTCTTCCTCCCTGGTGCTTCTGAGGGCTTGCAGAGGCTTTCAGAGGGCTTTAGCACTGCTGGCGTGGGAGACGGTGTGGGACACTGGCTTCTGTGGGTAGCGGCTGTAGTAGTAGACCTGGAACAGGATGGCTAGGTCCACGAAGACCTGCAGCAGGCCACACGTCCAGAACTGCACGGGAGCCTGGGTGAGCAGGAAGTAGACGGTTTTGAAGGTGTCGCCGCTGGTCCACATCAGAACCATCTTGATACTGAAAAAGAAGAGATGATGAATGAAGGACAAGCTTTCACGACGCCAACATTCCCCTTTGTTGTCGCCCATGTGCTCCATGCCCAATTCCCACTGGTTCCACCTGGTACTGATAAAGGTTTGTCTCTGTCTAAATTCAATTTGGTCAAGAGCACATTGATAACAGTGGGAAAATGGGTCAGAGAAGAACATCAGTGCAGCAACGATCTGAAAAAAAAAAGCAAATTTACCACAATAACAACCATTTGGAAATTGAAATAATGAATAATGGATGAGAATCCAGGGGTTGAAACAGTTCAATAAAAGAGTTATTGTATTAGAAGCGGCTGGGAGAAAAGCGCCCGGGTGATTTGAAAACGCCAAAGTTACTTTAAGCATCCTCTTCACTGGCATTGGGGAATCTCTGAGAACTCAACTAATTCGATGGAAAAGGAAGTATAACGAGAGTAGAAGAAAGAAAGAAAGAAAGAAAGAAAGGAAAAAAAACAACTAATCTAGATGGCATTGCCAGCTACTTTTTTTTTGAAAAGCCGGCTACTCAAAAACTTGTGGACAAACCTGCAGTGTAGATGGGACAGGATGCAAACACTGCAGCTTTAATAGCTTTTGAACCATTAATCAGGGAAAGTGCCCCCCCCCCAATCCCCCGGACGTGTTACTGTGATTTACGACACGATTTGCGTAAATATGTAAACTACATGGCTTGTACAGATCAATTATAAGACATCTTGCTGACCCTAACCCTTTCCCAGCCAGCAGAAGGATATTTTCTAAGTTTTGTATATGAAATTGTGCTAAAAAAAAAAAAAAAAATCACAAAACTGCTATTATGAAAATCCAACATAGAAGAACTCCGGGGTTCTATTTAAAGCAAGCAGAGACCACTTTTTTTTTTTTTTTTTGGGTGATATTTTGGCCCACTTTGTTTTGATATTTCAAATATTGTCCATAAATTCATAATTGAATTCGGACACAAGATTCCAACTGTGTGCTGAAATAAACCCAGAACCAAACATGGATCCGTGCATCAGGTGAAACATGGTGGTGTGATTTCTATGAGCCTCTTAACAGATGGACGGATGAGAGGTGATAGTGTCTCTCTCCCCCCCCCCGGCAGAGGTGAGTGTAACCATAACATGTTGTGCAACATCTGAAACAAAGCTTTGCAGTCAGATCTCCTCGTGCATTATTCATGCCTCCACCTTCGCCGTGAGCCCTTTTCATCTGTAAGGCCAATTTGTGCAAACCTTGCGATTTTCTACTCCCGTTTTACTTACAGGCTCTTTCCCTGCATTCCCTCCATTTTTCCCCCAGAAGCCCGCTCTCTACACCACTTCTCTTTTCCCTCCCTGTCCAGTCATCTCCCAAACTGCTCCCACCTTCGCCTCTCCATACCTGTTTGCATCCGCCTTACCCCCCCTTACCGCCCTCCCACTCTGCTTCCTCAGTAAGGAGCTTGTTAGCTCTGTGGGAAGAGACTCTCTCTCTCTCCCTTTGCTCCCCCCCTTGCTCCTCAGCAGCTGCTATCTTAGTTATGATGATGTTTATCTGCAGGTAATGATTAAAGAGGCAGGATTCGTGTTTTGATCGATTCCTCTGCTGGTTCCCTAATAAGAGGTAACACGGGGACGACTGGGAGGAACGCGGTGAGAACATGTCTGCCGACTTATTTGTCACCTTCTCTGAGACATATATAGAAAGAGGAGCAGACATGCTGAGCTCCTGTCCCAAATGATGCCGGTGGAGAAGTAGGCAATTTTTCTTTTCTTTTTTTTTTACAGCAGGCTGCAGATGCATTGTGTAGCTGCACTAGATTTTCTATGTATATTTGCTTTAAAATACACAAAAAAAAGGAACATTGAAGGTAAAAGCACAGATAAACTGCCTTTTTTCAAGAGCAGGGTGCAAAAGAAAATAAATAGATAAAATGCATGAGGAAGACATTAGAGCAATTTTTATAAAACAAATGACAATAAATGCAGAAATTACAAAAGACCAGTGCTATGCTAATAATAAGTTTTTTAAATAAATTTTGTAGTTCTTTTAGAGTATTATCTGCTGATTTGTGTGTATTTTATTTTATGCTTAAAAAAACACATTAACGTCGCTTCAGCTCAACAGGATTTTCCGCCCTGAAAGAAAAAACAAACAAAAAAACGACTCATTCTCATCCGCCCTGATAAAGAAAAGCAGAGCGTCCTATAAGTGATGTCAGCGGATGGAGGGAGGATGAGGTGGACAGATAATCTTGAGGTTCTCCAGCGGTCCAGTGCTGAGAGCCATGAGCAGTCATGCTGCACACAGCAGCAGCTAGATGCACCAGGCCAACAGGGGTGATGGCCTGGGCACCATCACTAGTCAATACAGCTCTATCCCTGTATCCCGAGCATGTGACTGTGTGTGTGTGTGTGTGTGTGTGTGTGTGTGTGTGTGTGGACAGCAGCCTGCAAGCTAAGTAAGGCATCTAGCATCCTCATCTAGCATTCTGGCTTGAAGCCTAGCCTTATAAGGCTGCAGCTGGGCTGTCTGGATTTTCCACCTCCCTTCTTTTTCTCTTTAATGTTTGTGTCTGTGTGTTTTATTTGTTTGATGGTAGGCGAGAGTCAGAATCCACATGTAACTTTGGCTCTCCAAGGTCAGGATGATTAAATACTGAGGTGGCAGCATGTCTGAAAGTGATCAACTCCAAATCCCTCTTGTCCACCACGCACTACACACACCTTTAATTTGCTGTGCCTCATTCACTTCTTAACACTCAATCTATCCATATTTCATTGTTAGAAACGGCTTTGCTAATGCCTGTCTGACAGCGTGTCAAGGTGCAGCGTCAGTGTGTGTGTGTGTGTGTGTGTGTGTGTGTTCCACAGCCAGGACATCCAGTGTGATTCATTCGACTGCCAGCTTACATCCCCTTCTCTGCTCGGAAGAGAGAGAGAGAGTGGATACGGTGGTGAAGCTTCACGAGTACACAAGCAGCGCAAGTAGGCTGACACTTGTTATACCAGTTTGGAGTGGGGGCATGACTGGCTGGGGCAATTAACTGGCAGGAAGTGGGCGTGATGTCCCCCCCCCACACACACACACACACACGGACATGCTGCATGGCATCTGATTATTTACAAAAGAAAGGGCACTCTGCTTTATCTCATCCGTCTGTTTGTTTATATATATGTGTGTGTTTATTCAATCGCACAAATACAGATTCATTAAAATGCCTAACCCTTACTTCTGCATGGCCAAACACACCCTTGACAGCTTCATGTCCTTCCCCGTCTGTGCACACAAGTATGGACACACACACACACACACAGAAACCTTGAATGAGTGCTTAGGTAAAGTAACCTAGCAACAGCCTGCCAGACTCAACAGGTTTGGCACAGAGGGAGGAGCGGACACAAACAATAAACAGAACTGGAAATGACAATGTCCTCTGCTTTCCGTGGCAGATTTATCTGCACCATCTGATGGCTGGCAGAAGATGCTGCAGGGGGAAAAACAACACAACCGACAAGCAGGACTGATGATGTCTCATTCTGTCTTAGTATTAAAGTGTTTTACAATCAATTCTATTATTCATTTTAAAAACTATAGTTTCACTGCAATCATGACATTTTAGCTGACTGTCACAAATAAGTCTTCTTTTTTATCCCACCGTTATAGCGTCTAATCACAGTTTAATAATACGAACACAGAGAGAGACATTCACACTTTTATATTTAGACTCTGGTCTTGTCTTTTAGTAACAGCCGATCACCTGGATGGACCTGCTGCTGCGGCCGCCTGACCGAGTTCAGTGAAGAGGATGGTGGATCTATTAAAACCAAAGTGTGCCCACAGCAGTGCTCTGGTGTTTGGCTTTGCCGCTAAATCATGCAATGATGTTCACGTCAATAGGCGCTCAATGAAAAGTAACGCTTGAAGAGATTTAAAAAAAAAAAAAAAAAAAAAAAAAAAGGCTAATTGAATTCTCCTCTGTAGCAGAATAATTGCAACCAGATGACATCATCGACAAATGCCAGGGAAACATCAAATGGTGGAAAACAATGTGGAAAACGGTGATGGATATGTGACGTTTCTGTTTCATGCAGCTGTTTTCATCCAGATGAACGGAAGCAATTCTACCGATTATGCAAAATAAATGCGACCGGCTCGAAATAATCACATTCAGACATTCCTTCTTTTTCTTTTTTTTTTTACACATACTGTGGTACCTTTGCCTGTGAATGACAAGTGTAAATGTCTCTCACTGAATTTTAATAACTGTTGCGTTTCAAAATAAAACGGTCGTGAAAAAATAACGGTGTCAAATATATGCAAAAAAAAATCCCCTTGTCAAATAACAATGAGAGAAAAATGTTGTGCAAAAGTTTGTGATGACGCAAAGTCATGTTTACAACCGACGTGTGGAGGGGTTCTTCAAATGAATTCTGGGAAAATCATAGAAACCATAAAACGTTTGGAGCGCACCAAAAATGTCAGACACGTTAGCCAACATCCTGAAACCCGCCAGTCGTGGCAAAACAAGCGTCACTGAAGGGGACGCAGCTTGGTGGACGCTGACGGTTCGCAGACCAAAAAAAAAAGGATCAAAAATCAAAAATAAAACATGGGGCAGGGAGGGTTGCAGCCCAGTGTGGAAGCTGCTTAAAACGGACAGGCAGCCCTGCTGGAGTTGTGTTATCTGTCTGCTGCAGAAAGCCAACTGGATGAGGAGGGGGTGGAGGGAGGGAGACACACACACACACAGACACACAGACACACAGACACACACACACACACACACTGCTCCGAGGCAGGACACACACTGTGAGAAGGCTTCTTCCTCTTCTTTTTTTTTTTTTATCAGGCCTGTGTTCTGTGGACAATCTGAAACTCGCCGTTCTTTTAATACATACATGATCAGTTTCATCTTTCAATTACTTAACCCAAGTTCAATTTCTCTTTATCTCTCTCCTCCATCGCACATCTGTGTGTTGCTGTTGGGGGTTCTGTGAGCGTTTAGGAGCGCTGCACAGTTAAAGCAGTGAATACCCGGCTCGGAAAACTATAGTGCAATTGATTGAGGAATTGCATATATGCTTTGAAACATCTATTTCACTTCAAGGCCTCTAATTGCAACCTGTGACTGGATGCAAATCAACATTGTCAAAATGGTGCATTAAACGATAGATACAGCAAGACAGAGAAGCTCATTACCAAATTGATTTTCAGAGTAACTTCAGAGGGCCAGTTCATGTGAGCATGATAAATTGTTGTCAGCAGGTATTGACCGTATTAATGATCATATGCAAGACAATATAATCTGGGGACAGTACACACGAGTGTGTACTTCAGGAAAACACGTCATCAGAGCTGCCTGTGATGGAAGCGGCGCCCGATAAATAAAAGAGTACTCATCAGGACACAGACGTTGTGATTAATCAAGCACCAAATGAGCTTGGCTTTGATTGCCATCTGACTGACTGTGAAGGCCCAAAAGAGCTGAGGATAAAGGTCCAGGTCCAGCACACCCTCAGAGCAGTCGCCCCCCCCACTCAACTCCTATAATCATCTTGACCCAAAGCTCTTCCGCCTCTAAAGGCAAAAAAACCCAAAACAAAACAAAACCCTCTAAATTCTCATTGTGCCTGAATGTAACACGTTAGGATTTTCAGTATTGAATCAGTACCTCATGCCCTCTGTGGACTTGTTCTGGTAATTGCAGTGGAGCTGCGGCGTGCCCAGCATTGCCTCTGTGAAGACAGCCAGGAAGCCCAGGGTCTCCACGAACACCGCGGAGTCCAGGAGGAGGTAGGTGATGTAGGCCGCCACCAGCGTGAAGGCCAGCACGCACTGCAGGTAGTCCACGAAGTGACTCCACAACCAGAAGTGGTTCCAGTCGAAGTCTATAAGGTGCACAACATGGGGAGGGAAAAAAAACAAGAATGAGGACTCAAACAACTAGCTACTCCAGGAGAGAACAGATCTGAACCGTCTGGTCGATACTGGCAACAGCAACACAAACATTTGTTCTTTTTTCACACACACATCACAGTCAAAGTGTTTCATTCCACAGTGATTTTTGGTGAGAAACAAACTCAAAGTCTCGCCGGTGTCTCCAAGAAGATGCAATCATTACATAAGAATGTAACAGACAAACAACATGATTCTGCTTGTTTCAAAAAGGGGCTAATTTCACACACTAAGAGACACTGATTTTTAATTTTCTCCCAGCTTTGATTACTGGCTTCGCTTGTTTTGGACAGGAGAAATGTGTGCGGATGATTCTGGTAAAAAAAAAACCTTCTGGACAATGACCACAAAAAAAAAGGAATCCTGACTTAAAAAGAAAAACGGTGGCTGTTTAAGAATAAAGACAATAACTCCCAATCTCTGTCACAACACGTGACTTGTGGTTTCACTTTTCAATTTCCCGCATTCGAGGTAATAATGATGTTCTAATCCCATCCGAGCAGTATGTCATTAATTATTGTGAACGTTCTTAACTTCACACTTGAGCTGCGAATTTTCACATGACTCCCGTGATCCAAACACCTGTGTGTCGCTGCACGAATATAGACTGAACAACACGGGATTTTTTTTTTGTTTGCTTGTTCTCATTCAGATTCTCAGAGAAAAAAAACCCAGAAGCTTCCAACTTCATGGGTCCTGAGGAAGGGAGGCTCTGTGAGACAAAGCCCAGAGGGAGGGTGACAGTCAGTCAAGGTTACCACTTTTTCCACACAATAGCAAAGGTGGGAATCTGAAGCTGCTCGAATGATTGAAACACCTCTTGTGATGCGTTCCCCCTCAGAGGAAATGATTGTCAGCACAACGCTGGTTTCCTGTAATAAGCAACAGAGCCGATACTAATCATATCATGATAATATTCTCAAGGCTGCAAATCGCCTTGGGCTCTACTTTAAGTAAAGCCGATGGGGGGAACAAGTCCAAAAATCAAGGACATCTTTACCTCTGATTTCATCCAGATGGTGTCTCTATAGTATGGGCTGTGATAAAAAAAAAAGAAAGAAAAAAGAATGCATTTAGCTGCTGGTTTATAACGCGTGAGCAGAGGACATTATTATCATGAAAAAATCTAATCATGGCTGAGAGCGAAAACGGGATCTCTACAAGTCTCTAATGCAATAGAGCCCGTTGTTTTAATCCCGTTTAAATGAGGCCTCTCTTTATCTAAAAGGCACATGTACGCTCTCTGTGTAGGCCTGCTGTGTAGGCCTGCTGTGTAGGCCTGCCGTGTAGGCCTGCAGTGTAGGCCTGCTGTGTAGGCCTGCTGTGTAGGCCTGCTGTGTAGGCCTGCAGTGTAGGCCTGCAGTGTAGGCCTGCTGTGTAGGCCTGCTGTGTAGGCCTGCATGAGCTTCAAGCAAAGGGGGAACTATACAGCAAAACATGGAGGGAGTAAATCATGTCATGTCATGAATGTCATGTTAAGCTAAACACACCTGCTATTAAAAACAAACAAAACTAAGAGCATTGATGACATTTGAGTCCAATGAAATATTGTTTTAATAGAGAAGTAATGGTCATCGATCCCCTTCTGCATGATTATGCATGGAAGGCACTTAAGTGAGCACGGTAACCCGGTAAACCCGGCTTAGCAATATTGAATCAATCCAATTCTTCCTGTTTCACAGACAAGGAAAACAAATGGAATTTAATAAAATCTCGAAGAGCAATTAAAACCAGGTCAGCCTGCTGCACATTCCGTACAATAAGATTCACCCTGGCAAAACCTCGCGACGACGCAGGACGGCAAACAAAATGCAGGTTTGAAAAAAAAGGTCTGTTTTCCTCTTCTGAGTGTAATCGACCCAAACAATATCCTTAGAGAGCCGTTTAGCTGTACTGTACTTTCTGGAGGTGCTGTGGGGGCAGATGTGGAGCGCCCCCCCCCCCCCGTTGGCAGCAGAGCCAGAGGAGTGTGAGTATAGGCAAGCTAGCACCAGGCTGGCGCTGTCTGATAACAGCCACACACAGGCAGGCGATCAGGGGGGCAATAGAGCAGCGTTCATCACCAACCGGGCCGCTGAAGGCACAGCTTCACATTCAACACAAAACCGAACATATGATGCATGCACTGAAAGGTCTGAGTGACGATTCGCACTGGCGCCTGGGGTCCAATAACACAGACAAACAGTAGTAGGTGAGAGGAGACGTGCAAAACGTTCCCAGTGTTACGCACTGTGTAGCTATAGCTATCAGAATGTAACACCCCAACCAGACTTCTGGAGCACAGACCAAGGGCTAAATAAAGAACAGCGTCACACATGCTAACAAATTAGATTAACGCATTTGTTCCGACACAATGATACGATCAGCTCTAAATTGCCCACATGTGTGAATGTGAGTGTGAATGGGGTCTCAGGGGATGGATGGATATTTTGCAGGGCAAAAGGCCCAAAAAACTGAGCAAAAAAAGAAGAAAAAAAGAAAAGAGAAGCAGACTTGTCAAGCGGTCAAAAGCAAAACACATAATAATAATAATAATAATAATAATAATGAATATTAACATTGGTCTCTTAGATGTATTTTAAAACTACATAATGGACCCAAAGATGGCACCTATTCTGCTAGCTTGGCTCATATGTCAAGAGGGCATGTAGCTTCTGGGGTCTCGACCCGAGTTGCAGATTTTCTAATTTTTTTACTCTGCTTGAGGAAAGTTAACAAATATAAAACTTCCATGGACCAAAAATACATAACATAACACAAAGAGTCCTAATCGACCTTCTTAGCAATGTGGGATGTCCTGTTAATAGATTTACAGACGTCTCTTTTAGAAAGGGGAAAATGCAATCTGGGCCTGCAGGGAATTTCTGAAGTGGCCAATGGAAAAAAACTGGAGGCTGGACTGAGCGTCACAGCTGCATCCAATGTTTACACATTTATCCTAATGTCTTCTTCCCCCCCAAACAGTTACACAGATACAGCTTAGCAATATGCTAAAAGTGCATTTTTATGATAATTGGTACGGTCATTTTTTCCCCGTATAGTCTCTGTTGTCGGGGAGTGTAGGAGGAGAGATAACGCCTGAAGTCTCCTCCGTGGAGAAATTAAAGACATTTTTTTCCCCCAATCTCGAAACTTAATTTGGTGTCCAGGGAGCAGAGAGAGAGCAGAAACACCTCCGTCAAAAGAGGTTACGATTATGACGTGTGTGTGTGTGTGTGTGTGTGTGTGTGTGTGTGTGTGTGTGTGTGTGTGTGCAGTCCTGGTCTCAGCCCGATGTTTTTAGTGATGACACTCCTTCACGCCGATGCCTTTGTTTTCTTAATCTCTCAATCCTGTGTGAGAGCTGTGGCTCCTTCTGCTTTCAATCCTGAGGTGCAGGAAATGTAAAAAGAAATGTTAAAAAAAACAACAAACACCTATAGTAGCAGATCTGTGTTCATTACAGCGCTGTACCTCAGCTATACTTTTGCTATCCATACACCCTGTTCTCCTGCTGCTGTGCCACGTTTGCACCCTGGGGCGTTCTCCTTCGCCTCTTTTATCCCTGTGCAGTGTGGCAGCACTGAGTGGGAACAAGATCGGAGCTGTACACAATCCTGCAGTGGCCAAACGTCTTGGTTTGAAGCCCCACAGAGCTGTGGTACGTGAGTAGGAAGGCTCGGTCGGAGTCGGAGATTTCAGTCACTTGTTCACCAACTGATCCCCGCAAAGAACTTCGGTGGAGTCCTGGAAAATGTCGATGAGTGACTCACTGTCGCTCAAAAGCCCCCCATGGGAGAAGTGGGAACATTATTGTGAACATGCGGTAATAACAGGCTGGGAAACTGAACCTCAGATTTCAACAAGCTTCCTGTTTTGATTTTTTAACAGGGAGCTGCTTCATACTGACCACCATTGCCGCCTATATGCTAAACATCTGCTCTATAAAAAGGCCTTAAAGTTAGGCCTCGATCTGCCCTCAGGGAGAGGATAACTGCACCTATGGGAGAAGGCGATTCATCCTAGTCTGACAAACCCAATGAATCTACAGGTACAATTTTACAATATGTGGATTCCATTCCAATACCCCAAGTTGTTATTACATCCAAAGTGATTTTTATACCTTCAGGTGAATCATTCAGGAGGGGAAATGGAGGAAGGATGTTTCGATGCGAGGGAGGAAAATCCTATACTTTTGGATTCCACTGCAAAATAATTGGCGTTTTTTTGTTGCAAAAGTTCTGCAGAAAATGCTGAAGTTTTAATGACTGAGTAAATTTGGTCGCCTGATTTCTTGGCGATTTTGGAAATAGCAAATGGACGGGAGGAAAATCGACACAACAGTCAACACAGACACAGCTAGTATGTTATACTTCAGTTCTTTTGCTTGCAGAACACCTGCATGCTCTGTAAAAAAAAATCACACACTGGAGCGGCAGTATGAATAACCAAAGGCGTCTTCCTTGCTGCGGTAATGTGCGATCGCTGTGTGTAAAGGCCTCTGGAGGAGGATCTGTGACAGCTACCGAGGCCAGAAGAGGTTCCAAATGAGCACATCCATCATCACACAAAGACAATAAGTGGCATATTCAGTTAACCAACATGAAGCTAAATGATGATTAGTGCTGTCGCCTCACAGTGAGAAGGTTTCCCCAGCCTGCGTTTTCCTCCAGGTTCCGCCCACAACGCAAAGATTCTGAAGGACTGTGTTTGTGTGTCAGCCCTGTGATTGACAGGCGACCCTGTCCAGGGTGTACCCCGCCTCTCGCCCAATGTCAGCCGGGATTGGCTGCAGCCCTGAGGCTTTATAAAAGATAAGCCGTTATGGGCATCGATGCAGAACGTTAGCTTGTTCATTGTAATGAAATATGTAATGTTATGTCTTTCCTGCTTGCAGCCCCAAACCAGACCAACTGATCTTATACAGAGTAAAATTTAATCTACTGTACCATTTCTATGGATGTGTCTGCTCCATTGTGGTTATTTTTCAGGTGATCAAGTGAATCTAAAGTACATAAAACCAAGTATGAAAACATTTGAACGTTGAAAAATCAGGTGAAAGTAGCAAAAAAAAAAACTTTTTAAGGGAACCCAAAGTTGATCTCCCACGTCTCTATTCAGACTATTTGAATGATCAAAATCTAGTTTCAAGATTAAACTGAGCCGAAGGTGAACAGGAAAGCGGTTGCGACAGAAAGAATGGCTTAAAAAAAAGAAAGAAAAAGAAAGAATGGCTGCCTTTCAGGAACAAGCTACACCCTGGAGTCTGACACCAATGACGCCCTAATGGTTGCAGACTTCCAATCATGGAGCAGAGCCCCGCTGGAGATTTAGAAAAATGTAATCTGACCTTTCAGGTCTTCAGAACCAACTGACATCAAAGTTTTACTCGGATTACTCGCATTCGACAAAGTCAGACTTTCCTCGCCGTCGCCATCTGAACTTTTTCTGGAGACATTTCATCTAACTTTTCCCTTCCCGAACCATTCTACGTCCACCTGAGTGATCGCCAGCCTTCCCGATTCTGACGCAGCCGGATGATCTGATCCTTTAATCTCCTTAAAGGATAGCAGCAGGCACTTTTTTTCCATATAAATCACACACAGCTGCTATTACACCAGGATCTCTCCCCGTCTGAAAAGTAAAACGACACGGCCTACAAAGTGCCACCATGTGCAGCGTAGACGTGGCCAGTTGTGTGCTTGTGGCTCAGGCACCCATGGGTGCCTCTCAGTTACATGACATTATCTCAGCTTACACACGATGAAGAGCGATGTCTCCACATATAATGCTCGCAGTCACTCATGCGGCCTTATTTGGGCATCCTGTAGAGTTCTCTATTTAAAGTGTTTTTTTTTCTGTTTTTGAATGCCAATGTCCAGCTGTTTGATGGAAGCACCTGCAGGGATAATGACACTGTGCTGCTATGAGACCAAATATGTGCTCTGACGAAGGCTCAAAGGACATAAAGGAAACAAAACAAACGAGAGCCCATAGAAGGTGGCTTATCCCCCCCCCTCCCCCAGGTTATTATTTTCCTGATGATACTATGCATTATAATTTATACATAGATTTGTCATAAATAAATGAAAATACAACAGAATCTGACAGAACATGTATGTTAGAAATTGGTTTCTGACATATGCTTTATGGAGAAAAAAACCTGTTTTCATTTCAGACCATGTCAAATTTATTTTCTGAAATTTCTGAAAAATATGTTGTCGTTTTTATTTAAATTCAGAAAATGACTGACACCTTCATCTAAGATTATGTTCCTAAGACAAATGCTTTTACCAATTTGGTAAAAAAAACCCAACTCAAATTCTCGACATATTAAAAAGGCACCTTATTATTTTTCAGATATATGATAAAAAAAATTTAAAAAAAACCCAAAACCCCCACCTTCATCTGAGAGGAAAATACCCAAAATATGAAAAGGCACCTCTTCAGTGCATTGGAGATGTTTACATCATGAATAAAGACAATGATGTGGAACAAAATGATTACAGATGAATATGCTGGTTTCTATATCCCCCTGCATTATGTGCAGAGGGGTAACAATCAGAGAGATGCACAGTTTGTCCTGCTGACTAAACACCAGGGTGCAGAAAGTTAAAAACTTGCAGCTGCACCACCTGAAGGCACCACGCTGACACTAGTATATATGTTACACTGTTCACTCTCTATCATTTCCTTTTCCATCAGCCCCGACACCGACCTCAGCTGCTCTAGGCCCTCTAAGTGATGATGAATAAGTTCACAGCTCATCTTCACTTTTTTCATTCGTCATCCCCCCCCCCCCTCCACTAGAGGCTATAACAACATGTTTCCTCGTGACATTTCCTCTACAGATCGATGAGCAGGTGCAGAGCAGCGACGCTGTGATCAACACCAACACGGTTTTATGTCACTCGCGACGAGGCTGGGCAGAGCTCACTGATCGACGATCATTCGCAGGGGCTCAAGCCCATCGGCGCTGAAAAGCCGGCGTCAACATGTGGGCAAAAACAGCCGATGCCAGGTGTCCGAAACCGATCAGCAGGAAACCACAATGTCTGTGATGACTGCTTCTGCTTTTCCTCTCTTCGTTGTCTTAAAATGACTGAAAGCATCTGTTAAAAGGGTGCAAAAATATCAATTCAAATATCAAACCAGCTAGTGTGCATTAATCAGTCCCCAGGAGGAGGATTTATCATATATTACAACACACCAAGCCAAGTGTTCAAGTCCCTTTTCACGTTATAGAAATATTGTTTCCTACTGCCATCTAGTATCCGTACCAGGAACAACATCCTCTCCCCAGCGCTATGTCCTAATCGCATTGTACATCAACTGCACACATGCAGTAAACTGGCTTTTTAAGCCTACTTAATTTGTCACTTGTGTCCAGAAAACCTGCTTGCATGTACATAAGTAAAAAGCATGGAACAGTAATAGGAACGTGATGTCCAGCATTTGCAAAACAGGAGTAGTTTAGATTTGTGTGTGTTTCTCCTGTTTAAATCGAAGCATGACATGTCCATCATAAAAGGGCTTTGTGCTGAAACAGAGTGTAGTTCAATGACTGATTTGGAGAGGTTAAGCACTTGGGTTTGCATAAATCAGCATGCACCACACAAAGAGTCATTAAACACACAAAAACACATTTGATTTAAGAGCTAATATCAATCATTTGAAACCAAACAAACGTTTAATTCATTCATTGAAAGACAGAAAGACGTTTAGTTTAGGTTGTTCCTGTTAATTGCGATTCTTGTTAATTGCATAAGCGAGGGGGAAAAAAAAGAAAGAAAAAAGCATTTTTCAAAATTTTAAAGAATGAATAATAACATGCTTAAACTCCCAAAACATCAAAAGGCACCTCTCCAGTACGTGGTGGGTGGGAGAATATCAAACACTTTTTGACTTATGCCTCTGAAGCCTTCATCTGAGACAGATCCCACTCACAGAATGAGCCAAAATTCAACTGGTAACCATGGAAACGAAAAAATAGAAATGATAAAAAAAAGTAGTTCCTAAATAGCAAAAGGCACCAATTCAGTACTTAAATATTGAATAGTTTTTGATTTAAAGTCCGGATAAAACCCGACTCACTTTGCTCGTGGCGTGGGATAGAAAACAAAAGCATAACGTTAGAACTACTAAGATGTTACTAAGTGGCTTAAAACTATACTATCAACAAGTTAGATTACTGTAACCTTCTAGTCTGTGTGAGTTCAGAATATATGAGCTTTTCATTTCATATAAAACTATATATATATATATATAAGCACAAATAACACATGCAACACTCACATCCACACAGGACTTTCAATGAAAGACTATGTGATTAGGTTGTGACGTGTGACATGCATGCATAGAATCACAGCCACATGAAACACACAGTAAATTTGCTCCAGGAATCAAACACAGATGCGACGGCAGGACGACATGCTGGTGAAATAATGGGCTCATCTAAAACATGGTAGGTGATGTTAGTCATCCGTTGAGTGTTAGATGGGCCGGAGGGAGAGCCACACCGGGGGCATCATGCACAAGACAGAAAGATGGAGATGCAGATGAACTACAACCGATGTCTCGTGGCAGTGAGTTCGGTACATACCCAGAAAGATCCTTTTAGGGATTCGGATCTCCTCGTCCTTACTGTCTGTTGCTACAGACAAAATAACAAAACAAGGGGAAAGGAAGGGGAAAGAAGAAAGAGCTTGGGTTTTCTTCATCTTTTTCAGCAAAGCCAAAAGTGACCCGTGATGTGTCAGGTTACTGAACTTAGGCATGACTTAAGTGACAATAATAAGCGACACCACAAAACTACAGCCAAAAAAAACCAAACAATTAAGGTGTTTTCTAGAGTATCTTTGCACCTGAAAGGACACAATTACATTTAATGCCATTTTCTGCAAAGACACCATTCGAAGGTGCAGTGCAATGAACATCTTTGTAGAGAATTGTTGCTGAGAAATACCCCAAACACACAAACGATGACGTTTTCATGCTACACTAAGCTAAGATGACTGTAGCCATATATTCCTGGACAGTCAAACAAACAGTGTCAAACTATTCCTTTAAGTTGAGCTTTCACAGAAGTTTTGCAAAGTCTGACCGGGACTGCAAATGTATGCAGATAGATATATTATACAGAAAGGACCTCAGCTACAGGAGTAAAACCAACAAAGACTCTTGGAACCGTCTGAAGAAGATTTTTTTTCCTGAATCTGGTCTAAAGACTCTGGCTTTCCTTTATCCTCTCAGTTTTAAACACATTTTGTACTGGTTGTCGGATTTTTTCCCCCTCATCTGGTACTCTTTATTTTCTCATCTGACACTGGGCCCATCGAGATTAGAATCCATTATTCGAAGCTGAGCGATCCTGGAACAGGAGGATAAAGTTTGCCGAGAGGGGAAAAAAAACACAACAGGTAAGACGGGTTTTAAACTGATAACTTGTAAAAACCACAGAGAGAAGCTCCTTTGTCTGTGTACAAAAAGGATGAAGGTATAATACCAGGATCCAATGTGCAGATTGTGAAGAAGGGAACACTGGTGTCTCAGTTTCAGTTCACTGTATTGGAGGCTTTGAGATCTGAACGATCAGATGGATGAAATCAGTCATTAATATCTGATTTATAACTAAGTATTACGGCTGTTATGATCAGTAATTTTTAGCTGATGAATCATTTTCATACAAATAATTGTGATTAAAAATGTAATTATATTCTTCCGTTCATTTCATCCTACCATTATAATATAAGTCTAATCACAGAGTAAAAATACAAATAAGAGGCATTTATTTCTACTGTCATGCTTAAACTGAAACTCTTGTCTGAAAGCTTCTATAATAGCCAATAGCCTGGATGGACCTGCAGACTGTTTAAGTTCAGTGAACAGTGTGAGTAACATGTTCTGTTACATTTGGGGTATTAGTTACTACTTTTTTTATTTGTCTTGAAACTGAAATGTTCCCTTTGGTGTTTGGCTCTGCCACCAAATGATCCACGAGGCTCACGTCAATGGATGCTCGTCGAAAAGTCAAGCGCCACAAGAGATAAATAGCCGGTGGTGCTAAAGGCTAATTTAATTCGCCACCCAAAGAATGATTAGTTCGAAAAGATGACATCACTGACAAGCGCTGGTCAAACACCGAACAGTGGGAAACACTGTAGAGATAGTGATGTAAATAATGTGACAAAGCCTATTAAGTAAATACCGTAGTTATAAAGCATTTAAAAGATGTTTGATCATCAATATTGACATTGGACCAATGAATTAACCATCTATCAAGTCTGTTTACTTCTTGCAAATAGGATTAGTGAAAGTCTTTCATGGAAGTATTAACGGACATATTAAAAATAATTCACTTCTGATTGTCTACAAAACTTGTGCAAATGTCAAAACAGGTTTCACCGGATTAATCAAATATTAACAATTTAGGGTGTGGTCTTGTGGTCACTGAGAATCAAGCATATATCTACACCCTGCTCACTCTCTCATTCACACACGCTTACAAGTATTTACACTCCCATTTGCTGTCAGGTATTTTCACACTCTAGCACACACACACATCTTTATCACACGTTCTCCCACCAGTCACGCTCACTCATACTTGCTCTTCCTGGAAAATAAGATTTGAAGCTGTATGTACATATTGTCTCATCTGGTGTGCTTTATCTGCACTGTAGAGAGGCCCCGCAGAGGGTTTCTGACCTATGAAGGCGCGTCTTTTGGTGTTGAGTTCAGCGGCCGTGCGGACGTTGGTGCACAGGTTCAGCATGATGAGCATGGTGGTGATCATGACGATGCTCTGCCACAGCAGCAGCGTCTCAAAGTAGTGGCCAAACCTGATGGAGAAAAATGGAAGAATGTGTGAATTTTGTGAGCACGAAATAGAGACGGCTTTGGCGCCAGGGACGCTACACATGCTTGCTTTACATAATATACCTGTGCTGCTGCAAAGGCAGCCTCAATAAATGATGGTATACTCTGCTGCAGCAGTTTCTGTTCACCCCTGCAAAAAGCATCCCAGTATAATCCCACTGTGTCCTTTATCTCTACAAAAAATACCCACCAAGGATCTGCTGCGTGAGATTATTTGCAAAAACTGTAATTACATGAAAACTGCTAAGTGTGGTAGATGTAGTAGAATGCAGTTTTGTGTGTGTGTGTGTGAACATTTAACATTCAGCGACAGTTTTTTGGACACCACAGCTGATTAGTTTAAATTCAACATCAATTTTAAGTCCCAATCCACCAGCAGTTTTGTTTTGTCATATTTTGTGTTCACCACTTCTGCAAGTGGCAGCAAAAGAACCAGAAAGCACGTCCATTGTCACTAATAACCTGAACAATCGGAAACATTTTTCCAGGCTGTGTCAAAACAAAGTCTTGTAACGAATCTCTATCAGCCTGAGGAGATCATCCACCATTTGCATAATTGCACCCAGAGCACAGCACATTATGATGAAGTCACCATGACACTTTACTCAGATCTGCCTCATGCTACTCATAGCATTTGGAATCATGCTTATCATAAGCAATTTATGAGTTATCAACAAAAATATGACTTTTCCACAATGATCACTATAACTTCTTACCTTTCAAAGATGCATGAAATCGATTTGAATGATTCTGAATCTGCTTTATTTCAGTTACATATTGGTGGCAGTGCCATGTCTTCTCTCTTATCAAACTGTGACCCATATTGACACATACTGCACCCCTCCAAATATAGTTTCTAATCTCCCAGATCCAGATTGGTGGTGGAACATGATGCCTGGGCATTTTTTAAATTGTCATTGGCCTATTATTGTTCATGATTTTGGCATCTCACAAGTAAGTCTCTCGTGTAATCATCGCTTCCTTGGCCAAAGAGCCACCACTACACAACATTTAATCAAAATCTGACAAACTAGGATGATGATAAAGTTAACTAAATTTGAAGTTACAATCCTATGGAAGCTCCTTAGATGATCTAATTGAAGCCGAATTTCAGAGAATATACAACTGATTCTTAAACCACCCTAAGTCTTGTTCCATATGGTGTACATTTCGGCTGAGAGGCAAAAGAATATTAAATTGACAGCTTTTTGAATAGAGGTTCTTATATCATACAACAGAGAGAACAGACAGGGAATGATGTGCTACCTGAAGAGTATCCGTAGGATGTTTGCCACCAGCAGAACCAGACACACATAGGTGGAGAAGCCCTCTGCATTCTGGGTCCTGCGGATGTCTCTGTACTGGGGGATGTAGGGCACCACCCCACCAAACACCATGGCACCAGCCGCGACCCAGGACACCAGGCTGTTAATCACAGCCACAATCTGGTCTAACACCTCATCTTCCATGTTCAGCTGCTAAGCAGTCAGGCCAAGGAGATGTTAAGTGATGACAGCTTTCAATGGAGACTAGATTAAGGTGTTTCTCCTCCGCTGGTCCCTTGAAACGACTTTGACAGTGTAAAAACATCCGAGTTATTTGTGCATAGTTCTTAACGGGATGCACAACGAAGCTGCTACTGCCACGCCATCACAAGCCAAGTAGTGAATCATACATTCAGGGCTAACTTTACAGCGTTGAACAGTCCAAGCAGTGAGATTATCAATACTGTAGCGACTCTACCGACAGAAAAACAACACTCATAAAAGACAGAGGTAGTATTTACAGCGGAGGAGACGGTTGTAGCTGCTAATCTGCTTCAAACATCCAATTTCAACACTTCTGTTGATGCTAGCTGGCGGTGTTTTAAAAGGCTGCAATGAAATCAGAGGAATAAACTCCAAAGGTTCGTGAAATGTTATAAAAAAGTCCTTGTACTTTGGCGGAAACTTGAAAAAATAGTATTTCTTTGGACAGGGTCCCTGAATTACAGTACTCCCCCCAGTGACTAGCCCATGTTCACTGTATTTCCATTCTGAGCTCACACTTCCTGAAACGTCACACGTCATGCGGATACAACAAAGATCTTCGATCAATCAAGATAGTTCCCATCCTGAATGAAACTGTCATGTGAGTGGCGACAGCTCCAGACAAGAGGTTATCTGAATTAGCGGCATGATTTTGGCAGACGTTCGACACAGTATGGACGCACACGATTAATTCTATAGCGTTATCTCTGAAAAACAATTATATCACCAGCGAAACACATAACTGAATATATGCTTTGAAATATTTTTTTTAAAAACAACTTTTTAGCTAGCTAATCTGACAGTATGCATTGAGTGCATCAACTACACTGGTATAGAGACCAAACGGGGGTTTTATCTTGATTTTTGCAATAGATTATTTTCATGGAATACGGTGTGCAACACATTTAAACACATTTATGGTGATACTAAAAACGAAGGTAATACAGTAATGCGAATTAAAATTGTATCACTGTTTTTATATGCCAAAATAACCTATACAGTATTTTGTTCCTTATTAACTTTTAATGATATTTTTGATTTAATCAAAGAGACGTGACAAAAACAACAACTAAAACATACACATCATACATTTCTCAGGTGACAAAACTGGAGTATACAACATTTTACTCCATCAGTAATTAGTATGCCCATATCTCTTCTTTTTTTTTCTTTTTTTTTTTTACCTTGAGCCCCCTTCTGAGCAAATCTGGCCCCGCTAAAGCTTTAAATATTGTACTGAAGAGTTACAATATGAGCTCTTATATTAAATATTTAATGTAACCTGGTTTATTTATAGTTGGTCTACTGCGTAGCACATCACACCAGTGCCATATGAACTACATTGCAGTGCTGCAGTTCAAATTAATTATTACAGTAGTTTTAATTCTTTTATGCTGTATAAATTCATCTATTCAATAAGAACGAATGCAGGCGCTCACTAACACGAAATCCAGATTACAAAGATATATAAAGCAGAATCTCATTTGCTTTCCTTTCTGAAAAGTTTTAAGTTTTTTTTTAAAGAAATGAATGATGTGTTTTTAAAACCACTGAGTGTAATTTTATACTTTATGTTGGAGATTTTACCGAACGAGCTGCCATCTTGTCCTGTCGTCACGTGAGCTTTATTTTGAAAGGACGAATACTACAAGCGGAAGTCGGACTATTGATACTCTGTAGACGGGTTTTACCGCAAAGTTATGGGAGTTAAAGCTAATGTAGCTGAGTTGGGACACATACCATAGCTGTCACAGCCCAGTCCAACGAAAAATAAACAATCATATTACGGAGGTATGACCGAAATTTAGATCACATGTAAAGATCCACGTGTTGGTGAACTAACGATGTCAAAAACAGACAGCAAAGCAGCTACAGCGATGACGGAGGCGGTGAGTTAGTCTTATGTGAGCTATGTAACCTGTGAAGTATCTCACTGATGGTTTTCTTGTCCTTTGCCTAGATGGAGAAAACGATGCAGCGACTTCAAGGAAGATTTCAGACAATGTCTGAACAGCTGGAATCCAAAAATATCCTTTTTTATTACCTATTCCAACTAGTAACTATCTAAATTACACTTAAATTCCTGTTGTTTACTACACTGTTGACGCTTAGCTCAGAAATGACGCACCATTTGTTTATTTTTTGCTAAAGTAAGCGCGTGGTCATGTGAAGCACACGCCTGTAGTTACACGCCTGGCCACTAGGGTATCAATTAATACCATATAACAGGCAATTGTCATTGTGCATGTACATTTGCTATATTAGATTATATTTCTGAAATGCATACATCAAACTATTAGACCTTTTATAAAAATTAGACTTCATTATTTATGGATTGCTCAAAAACAAAGTGTTAGTCCACATTAAGCCCTTTGTCAGCGAACATTTGTGGCTTTGCACAAAGCCCCTTTTACAAAGCCTGTCCAAGGCGTGACTGTTGCACCTTTATTGCCCCTCACTGTTCTCTATGAAGTCCACTGGTTCCAATTGGAGTGCAGTTTCCTGCCAAGTTTCTCCTTCACGTTCCTACTAGATGAGATGGGATCCCGCATTGATGACCTTGAGAAGAACGTGACTGTTCTCATGACGCAGGCGGGCATGGAGGAGCAGGCCGGATCAGAGTGACAACGGGACCACCGTTCATCTTCCAGATGATCTTTTGCCATCTGACCTCTAAAAACTGCCTGTTGTTGTGCCAACAGTGATATCACTGCAGTGGTGACTGTAACAATTCACACTTTCATCTTCAAATGATTTCAAAAGTTTACATCAGGCGATATCACTTTAGCCAAATGTATGTGTTTTCCATACTGCTAACAGATCTTTGTGTATCTGTTGGTACTGATGTTGACCGCAGCTGAAGGAGCCTTGAAACAACACATTTTCTTTTTTCTTTTTTAGGTTTTGTAGTTGTTTTCAAAGCTTGTCCAATGAGATCTGATTGAGCTGATCACTCAGTGGTATACTATAGAGATAAACACATAAGTTTCTGTACATTCAATGTTTTATAATCAAACATTTGTACCCTAAAGGCGTAGCAAACACATTGAATACATGTACTACCTCAAACAATATACTCAAAGCCTTGCATTGTGCACACATTTTGGGCATTTCCTCTTTTACCAGCACAGACTGTTAATTTGTTCAGGCATACAGTAGGTGCACATTGACCTGCTTGGGACTCTGCAGGGCCTCTAATGGTCAAGACACTCAAAGATGAAGAAGATATTAAAATCTTAGCACCAAAGACAACAGCTGTAGTCGAATGGTCTTTTTTTCACAGGTGATGTCATGATAAGAGCTGCTTGAATTTGCTAAATGATAAAGAAATGTCTTTAGTGCTTCTGTTCTTGTCTCCTTTAGGTCAGAAAATGAAAATCATTAGTTGCAGCTCTACTTTGAACTTCCCAAAAACACCTTTTTAGCAGATGGAGCTGCTTGGTTGTCTTAGTATCCTAATAGATAAATACAGGAATCACACATTATGTTCTCGAACTAACTACACTCCATAGGGCAGAACATATGTACAATGAAATCCCACCAACATGCCAATTTATTTGCAATTTTACCTTTGGCAATGTTCACTGCTGCCCTGATGACTGATCAGATCACTACGATACCTCAGTTTAAAAGCATGTCATGACAGCTTTATGAACATTTAAACATTTCTCTGTTCATGCGTGTTGCTCCGCTTCTCAGAGAGGTCAAAGGTCACAGTCAGCAGGATGAAGCTGTGTCTCCAACTAGTGGCCACATGTGTTCATTACAGCGTGTTTGTGTGTCGCTGACCTTGGTGCTGAAATTCCTTCATATTTGTGGAAAAGGATTAATTCAAAAGCAGTTTTATTCAATTAAATTATGTAACCTAAACATTGCTAATAATAATAATAATTAGTTTCATGTGCTTTCTTTATTTAAAATCATGAATAAATTAATTCTGTTAGAACTGCAGTTATAGCTGCACAGTAATGCCTATAGGTTTAGGATGAGATTTCCATCATTCACATTTTACAGATATTACGTTTATGTGTATTTATTCTTTATAATTTAATGTTCTTGTTATGAGGCCACAGTGGTTGTTGATGGATTTGCAGCGTTTGTGCTGTAGATGGCAGCATCCGTTAACGTTTGCCCCGCTGATATCTTCCAGTGGGAATTTACGGTCAACAAGTCAGAACAGTGGTCAGCGCTGTCGCCTCACCGCAAGAAGGCTCCGGGTTTGAGTCCAGACCGGCGGCCTTTCTGTGTGCAGTTTGCATGTTCTCCCGTGTCTGATTGGGTTCCCTGCTCAGGAATGAGAATACATTCAGTATCGCCAAAAATTACAAGCAACAGAGACAGATTGAAGCGTCAATTCTTGACAGTAAAAAAACAACAACATTTTTTTGCAAGATCACACATCAAAACTCCATTTTATTTTCCTTCCAGAAAAGCTGCAGTGTGACATAATTGGTGATGGCACCTGTTTGTGACACAGCAGGGTGGTGTTGCAGTTAACAGCAAGAAGGTTCTGGGTTGGAATCCAGACCTGGGGCCTGTCTGACACGTTCTTCCTGTTTTCATTTGGGTTTCCTGTGGATGCTCCAGCTTCCTGCCACAGTCCAAAAACATGAAAAAGAGGCGAGTTGTTGACTCAAAATGATGAAGTGTCAACCTGCCTCTCACCCAGTGTCAGCTAGGATAGACTCCAGGCCCCCCCCCACCACCACCTTTTATAAGATGCATAGAGGATGGATGGCTGGCAATCACAAGCAAATATTGTCATACATTGTCACATGTGAGGGAGAATACAGTGCATACAATACATGTTTGGAGTTGTGTGTATGCAGGTGCATGTGTGAGTGCACGACTAGCCTCGTTGTCACTGTCAAACTCTGCTGATCGTGTTGCTATGGCAGCCTGTGTTGAAGCAGACACTTGTCAGCTTGTGCACATGCAAGTGTATTTTGCATGTGCGCATGTTTGTATGTTTACCCGTGTATATGTGTACTTGGAGGACAGCCAAGACAGAGAAGAGACTGAGAGAGAAAAAAAAGTGTGTTAAGCTGATGTATTCTGTTCCCTGCACAGTGTGAGCGATGGAGACACTTATAGCATAACATGATGCTACTTAAGCAGTTGGGGCAGTGAGTGGAGTTCACACTCACGTCTCCCCCGTGGTGGAGTGCTGAGTGGGTGTGTGGAGAGCCGTGGTTGGTGGAGAGAGGAGGGTGAGAGGTTCAGCCCTGTGGCCCACGCCAGTCGGCACTCTGCACCGGATAGGGGGAAGCACTTCAGAGCGTGTGCATGACTGTGTGATTGCATGAGGGTGTGCACCTATTTCTCCCCAATGCTGATTTTGCACACTTCACATACTGGGTGAAACACAACGTAAATGTCAATAGTCTGAAGTGGATTCCTAGCCTCTCTCATTATCCAGCAATCCTCGTACATCTATCCATCCATCAGTCCATCTATGAGATATTTTATCCTTTCATTTTTCCTTCCTGTATTTATTCTCTGAGGATATACTTGCTGTCTCGTTTTCCCTCCCTCTTTACACTCTTTCTCCCAATATTCACACTCTTTTTGCCACTGATCCAGTCTACTGGGGAAAAGTGGTCTGCATAGAGGGGCTTCAATATGCATGTGCATGGGAGAGGGCACCTCAGCCACCTCTACTGGCTCCTTTCGAAGGAGGAGCAGCAGCCGTACTCCGAGCTCCTCACTCTAAAGGTCCATTTATGCTCCCACTACGTACGTAAATGGATACGTTCATCAGCAACCCGTCGACCCTGTGAACAAGAGCCCAAGATACTCCTATATAAGTCCTACACTTTAGCAGTTCACTGATGTTTGGCAGAGAACCATGGCCTCAGATTTGGAGGTACCAGCCACTTCACACTGCAAACTGCTCCAGTGCGTGCTGAAGATCACGGACCGATGAAGGCAACAGAAACACGTCATCAGCATATATAGAGCAGAGACGCATTTCTGAGGTCAGCAAACTGGGAAATCTCATCTCGACTTCACCCTGAGTTCTTGTCCATGAATATCCCAAAAAGGGATCAGAGACAAGGGGCAACCTTGAACGCGAACGTGCTTGACTTTGGAGCAAACACAACTCTCCAATAACTCCAGCAACGGCCCTGTACTGCCCCAAAATCCAAAGAAAACTTATCTATATTAATTTCTGTATAACTTTCAGTTCTCTCGCCAGTCTGTCCAGAAGTTATTCTAGACTTTTCACAGATATATAAATTAATATTTGATTTGCACCTTTTTTTCTTTTCATCTGAGATGCTAGTGCTCGATCCAGCGGCATCTAGGTGGCAGCGAATGTCGCACGTTTATCTAGAGTTTATCTGAATTTGTCTTCCACCACTGCAGCAGCATCGGTACTGGTTTACCTAATAGTGGCAAAGGACCGTAAAGGATCCGAAAATGTCGCATCTTCTGTGGACGTCTGCAAGAGGTCACACACGGAGAATGGCTCTCTTCATCTCTGACAACAGCACTCCCATGTTAAAAGTTCTGACTCGCGTAGACAAACCAGATAGAGCGAAGACAGAAAAATAGATGGGCTCTCTCTACAACAACACACATGCATACATGAGCGACACCTGTGTGCTGCCGACCACCTGAGGCCCTTTGATTCCTGCTGCGCTTTAATCTCCGCTGTGCTCTTGCCTCCGTTTGAAGTGAAAATCTCTGTCACCTTCACCTCTTGCTCTCTCTCATTTACTCTCTCTAGCCAAACACACACACACACACACACACACACACAAACACAAACACAAATGACCACCACCTGTTATCTTTGTCTTATTCAATGCATATTAAATGGTCGTCCAAGAGCCCCAGCAGCTCAATCATATATTCTATTCTTCAGTGCCGGAGGTGAGCTGCGCCTAAATTTACCCCAGCTGCTATTTTAGGGTCGCTGTAACATAGATCACCTCCTGTCTGCGGTAATATATTTATATCTACAGGAACTGAAGCTGATTTCCAACTTTGTTGGAGCCACAAATTCTTTTCACGGTGGGAGGAAAGGGTAGATAAAGGAGGAGATGCGGGGGAAATTACAATCATTTAGTATAGACTACTCTTTTTTTTCATTTTTTTAACCTTTACAGTTTCTCATAAATTAAGCGCAGGATGAATATGTCATTTATTCAAATGTAATTTGTCTTGCAAAAAGAAAAAAAAAAAGACGTCTCTCTCTGTATTAGCAAAAAAAAAGAAAAATGGGTGTGTGCCTGGTTTTGGCAGCCAGCAACCAACCCCGTCTGTGTCGCCATGGAAACTGGGTCAGCTTCATGGTAGCCATGGCAGTGAAATGTGTGTGTTCTCGTACAACAGGTGTGTGTGTGTGTATGAGTCAGTGACATGTGTGTGCAGGTGGGGGGAAATAGACTGGTGAGAGAGAGAGACGATAATCGTGTGTAAACAGGTGTGTGTTTGTTTGTTTGTGTCCATCCTGTGAAAGTAAACATTGCCTTATAATGCAGTCATTTCTGAGGATAGTGACACAACATGGCAACGACATCACCCTAATTATAGTGATTACATTGTATGAGTCATTTCATTACAGCAATAGTGACATCAGAGTAATATAAAGCTAGCAGAGGATGGTTGTCTGGATATACACTGAAGGGATTTAAAAACGCACCACTGTGTTTACTTGCAAATTTACTCGGGAGATTTGTGTCATATGAAAACAACAGTCCATATTTTCTTCCTTATTAACTTTTATCTTAATTTAATCAGGAACACAGACAATGAGATGTAATAAAAACACCACAATGAATCCAATCACTTGACATGGAATTAAGTAAATTCAACCAACCATTGTTTTCAGTGTATTTTTTAGGCCTATGGTAGCATCTGTGACCTCCTTTGTGTTGGATTTGTGGAATTTTAGACGTCAACAACCCTAACCAATGTTACCTGAGAGAACATCTGCCAAACACATCAGTTAAAACATTAAAAAAATCCACCAGAGACAGCGTTTTCATCCAAATCACTGAATTAACATGATCTTAATTAGACAGCAGATACAACAGATAGAATCTGCAAGCGACATTTGTCATCTCAGTCGACAAAAGCAATGGTTGTTGGCCAGAAATGAGAAACTTTTTGTCTTCCACTTTCTGAAACGAAGAACCCACAGTTCCAAAAATAGCAACGTATATGTAAATCTGCCATTATCGTTGTTACCTGTCTATGTGTGAATGGAAAGCTAACAATAAGTTAAACTGTGTAGAGTGAAGCCTTGCAGATGCAAACAGACTTGAATATCCTGCCTTTCTTCCTCCCCATCTCCTCTCGTACTCATTACCACAGCTAATTAAGAATCTGTCAGACTTTCCCTCTCCTCTTCCTTTCTCCTTCTTCTTTTTCTTATCACCCCTGTCGGTTTCTCTTCTTTCCATGTCTAAGTCGCTGGCGTGGAATCATTGTCCGTGATCATCACTGATGCTGACCCCACCCCTCCTTTCCCCCACATTTCATCTTTCCCTGCCTGCTGCCTTTTTTTCCCGTCCCCTCGTGATTAAGCGCTTCGGTGGCCAAGGTGGTTCATCCATTGGATGGCTAACAGACAGGGTCATTATCCCTGTGAACTCCGGCTACAGAGAAGTGAGAGTCGTTAGCTGTCAGGGAGAGAAAGGGAAAGAAAAATGTCATTATATAATATTAAATATCAGTGAAGAAAGGTAATATTGGATTTTTAATTTTACGGCTGGGGTCACTTTCTTTTGGACTTAAGGCGCTTATATTTTGCATTTGGATTTTATTTAAATTAGATTTTTAAAATAGGGAAAAAAATCTACCTACGTAAATAAATAAATAAATAAATAATATAGAAAATAAATAATATAAAAAAAATAATAAAAATAATAAAGTTTATTTGTATCACCTTTCATACAAGACGTGCAGCTCTAAGTGCTTTACATTATTAGATAAATAGAGTTTTTATTAGTACAGTAGATTCCACACATAAAAATGCATGCAATATCTGGACACAGCACCTCCTAATTTAACATCATATCAGCATACAGAGATGTCAGAATCAGCTTTATAATCAACTGTACTCAACTGTAGTCAACTGGAGCCAGAGTGGACGGTGTTATATCATATTTAAAACTACTGGCAAACGATAAGCATTAATAAAGTAAGACTGCTATCCACACTGGAGGTAATGACACCCGTACTCCAATCTGAGGTCACAGGAATTAAGGTGGAGTCTGTGCATTGTAATGGTCCGGCACCATCCAATCTTAAAAAGCTGATCCTGTTACCCAGCTGCAACACTACACTCACAAAAAGCAGGGTTCATTGTGGCCACTAGCAGTAGAATGGGAGCCAGAAACTTCCAGTCTCAATCCGGGAGGCAGACACTCTCGCTGCTAAAGCTTAAAGATCAGACTAGCTTAGGCAAGCCCCGAGTTATGTTGCTGTATGGCTTAGACTGCCAGGGGGGTTTCCCATGATGCACTGAGCTCTCCTCTCTCCTCCTCTCCCTTTCCTTCACTACACATTTGTGTCCCATTGATGCATGTTTGTAATTTGGGGTTTTCCCTGAAGTCCTTGCGCTGTCTTGTCTTGGAGGCTACCATGGATTGTGACCTGCATGACCCCTTCAATCATTATTAACACATTCTTATAATAATTCAATTTGAAAGACAAACATTTTGCTTTTTTTTTAGCACCAAACAGTCCTGATTATGTGTTTAATGCACAATTAAAGATTTTAGCATGGTCCAAAACGACTCTCTCTTGACCTCTCCTGCCTATCTAAGCTGATCATTCTGAGCTAAAACTGAATAATAACATAAACTTCTTGTTCCTTTCGAGTATTTCTGCATACATATTGTACTGCTGGTCTAATGCTGCAGTGCCTGCACTGCCTAAGGCAGCCTGGCCCACAGTTTTTATGTACACCATCAAACAAAATGGTAGACGTTGACCTTTTGATGCAGAGGTCACCACAAGACATTTTTCCTAATCTCGTTACATCATTACAGACAGGAGAGAGGAGAAGTAGGGAGAGTGAATCAAAGAAAACGAGGGTCATTAAAAGACGAGATGACAGAAATGCTACCAGACTGTTTCAGAAACAGCAGAAGGTTTGAAACCAGAAAAATTAACAGGGAAATTACAGATTTCTGTAAAGCAGATTAAAACTTTGGACTTTTTTACTAGGCTGAAACACAAAAAGCTGAAAGACGGCTCCCAGGAAATTTCTAATCTGCCTCTATTCTGGTAAAATCTTTAATCGTGCATTAAACACATAATCAGGACTGTTTGGTGCTAAAAAAAAAAGCAAAATGTTTGTCTTTCAAATTGTAAATATTCAACTATAGTAAGATTTTTTTTATTCTCTTTTATTCTATTTAACTGTTATTCTCAGGACTAAAAGAAGTCCTTGCAAAGAAAATATAAGCATAGGTGGTTTCAAATATGTCTTTGATCAGAGGGATAAAAAAAACAAAATTTGAGAATTTAAAATTGTATGAAATTGATGCCCCTCAGGGGCAAAAAAAAATTGTTTTTCTAAAAAGTCACACACGTTCCCATGCCACGATGACAGTAGCAACATTTATAAACTTTGCATCGCTTCATTCTTAATAAATCAACAAAGAAATGAATGAATTTTGTTGGAGGGTAAAAATGGAGAGGAGAAACTAGATGACAGGAGGAGCAGAAAGAGGAGAAGGGAGGGAATAGCAGTCAGAAGGAGGCTGGCGGAGGAGCTGTCCTTTGTGGAGTGTGGAAAGGTCAATTAGACCGTTTACAGGCCGCCATCACACAGAATTACACACCACATGCACACGCAAAGCCTCAGACGCACGTTGCGGCATGAATAGAGGTTTGAATTTCATTACCAGGCGGCCAACTTGCCCATCAATTAGCATGAATAAGATTGTATCACCTCTCGCCGAGGGAATAAGGCTGGAAGCGCAGCTACAAGCTGTGAGCCGCACATATCCTCCAGCTCTGCCCTTATTCTAATAACAGCATGACTTAACAAATCATTTGTCCTCACTGGTGACGCACATATCAGCCCTGTGAGTGGATACTTCCACTCATTTTCAGTGGGAAATGAATTTTTCCGAGAGTCGTTTTGAAATCAAACGACAGAATAGCAGCGTGAAAAATGCAAAAAGTCTGCAGCCTAGTGCAACGAGGAAACACCGAACAGAATGTGTGGAGATTAATATTAGGATGGTGACAGAAGACAGGAGAGATAAAAGAGAGAAGAGGAGGATGAGAGGATGAGACAAACTCGACGGGTTGTCTCCCGTGGCAACCCTCTGTTGCCATTGAACTCACATACACAGCCATGAATATTCATAGAAGTGAAAAAGGAGAGAGGTTCATGCTATATTCATGCAATTTTCAATAAAGCATATTTCAATTAGAGGGTGAGAGATTAATTTTCTATCAATTAATACCTTTTCAATAATTCATATTTGAATTAGAGGGGCGAGAAGGGAAGGAGAGGCATAAAGACAAAGTAAAGGACATGCTACAATACTTAAAGGAACAGTCTGGCATTGTGGGACAAATATTTATTTGAAGGCAGTTCCCAGACTTTGGGTTAAACTAAACTAAACCTGACTGTCTTCATATTTGTCAGACAAGCAAGTGGATCTATCTTCTCATCGAACTCTGCAAAAAAAAAGAAAAAAAGAAAAGGTGAATGAGCATATTTCTCAAATTGTCACCTGTTCCTTTTAAATAAGAGCTTCTCTTGTTTCATCCTCCATCATTCCAGCCGTTTGTCTCCCATACTGCTGCATAGCTCCATATGTTGAGGCTGAAACTGGTCATTATCGGAGTCTCTTACAGAGTGAACGGTGCTTACCTTGGATTGAAGGACACGAACACCATCTAATAAGTGCTGCAGTGATCCTGCAGGATGATGGACGCGTTACCCTCTGCAACAGATTATGTCACTTCCAACAGGAAGCCGGTGCCGACCTTGGCTGATCAGACAGATCAGACATTTGATGTCTTTTTTCGACTATTTTTTTAATTACATGATTTTCAACACACACACACACACACACACACACACACACACACACACACACACACACACACACACACACACACACACACACACACACACACACACACACACACACACACACACACACACTGTCTGTCTGACTGCTGCAGGGATGATCTTACCACAAAGCATTTCTTGTTTCTATGTCCGACTGTACATTGTTAAACAAGAGCAATAATAAAACTGCTATCTTACTGTTTATGAGTGCAAAAGGTGGATCGATAATAGATCAAAGGAGAGGAATTACCAATCCAATAGTTGATAAAATCATCAATATACATTTGCAGCAGTGAAATCATGATTAGCTGAGATGATTTAAGCTGTTGCACATTAACTTAGAGTTATTTTGTAATGACTTAGAGTTATTTTTACAAACATTATAGCATAAATTTGAGTTTATAACGGGGCGGGGCTAATTGCTGATCTGAGTTCAGTTAAATCAAATCAAATCTGCTCTATTGTTAAAACAGAAATCTTACATCAACTCTGATAGAATAATAATGGATGCTGCAGTCAACAGATTGTAAAAGCATAGCAGCACAAAAAGAATCAATAGTGCAGGATAGTTGAGATCATTATGCAACCATGTAGGCAATTATTAGAGGCCCTGCAGTCGTATCAAAATATGAAAGGTCCAAAAAAAATATCTGCAGATGCAGTTTCTCCACATTAAAATGAAATTTGTCTCAAAAAGAAACACAAATAAAGTGTTCTTTGTCTCCTGGTTATGCCTGCTTTTCTCTTTTCTCTCTAATAGATGAAATACAGCCACAATAGGTGTTTTGTATTTGACAGACTCAGATGGGCCACGGGCCTGGTGTGCCCCCGAGGCAGAGCATGGCCACTGAGAGTGGCTGGGCTGGTTGGAGCAGGTGGCTGGAGGAGGCTGACAGACTGGAGTTTGCATGATCTGAGGCACAAGAGAGACGAATGAGCCTCTCCCAGCTGAGGGCATTTTTAAAGTCACCAATTATCACTTAGTCACCCATTTGCATGTTTTTGGACTGTGGGAGGAAGCTGGAGAACCCAGAGGGAACCCATGAAGACACAGGGAGAACATGGGAACTCCACACAGGACAGTCCCAGGTCCTCAGGTGGATTTGAACTCAAACATTTTGAATTAACATAATCCATGGTTTTGATAGGGTTGCATACATAATGAGGAATATTTCCTCCGAACATGTTCTATAGGAAAATATTCTTCTTGGAATAACATTTTATGTCTGATACGATTTTTACCTTCAAAAACTTTCATCAACCGCAGACCTCAGATCCAGAACCTGTGAGCGTGGTTATGGGGTTGTAGGTAAATGTATGTAAATATTGGTCAGACTCGTTGCGACGTCACAAAATTCTATTCATGTACAACTTAATGAAGCATCCAGAGCCCTCAGGTCATGTGGGACAGGTTAACCTGGTGTTCCAGGGATCAAAATCAAACAAGGGTCTTAGTTTCTATGCTCCCCACCTGTGGAACCAGCTCCTGAATACCTGCTGAAACTGTCAGCTTATTTAAATTAGGGCTGAAAGCTTTATTGTTTACCGTTTAAATGAACTTGACTTCCTTCTGGAAGTTGATCCCTGCATCAAACCGACATTATTACCTCCACCAGCAAGGAGATTATGTGATCCTCTATGTTTGTTTGTTTGTCTGCAAGACATATCGTGGATCTTGGACAAAGGGAATTTTTTCCATCCGAATTGTGGATCTGGCACGGGTTTTACGTCGGATGACCTTCTCGACGAAACCTTCCCTGTTCATCTGGGCTGGGATGAGCAGATTGCGGTTCAGCATCTTGCTCAAGGATACTTTGACATATAGAGTGCAGGGGCTGAGGATCGATCTATCGACCTTCGGATGAATAGATGACCTGAGCCACAGCCGCCCCAGGTCTTGGACGGCCATTAAATTTAGGTGTGGATCCGGATTAAGGAGTGGATCCATTTTCTTTAACATTTTGAGATAGATTTTTTTTCCTTTACATTTTCTTTAATTTCTCAGGGATCTTGATGAATTTTCTTTGCATATTTAAGGGGATGGTATCTATGAATGTGTGCAATTTAGTGCGGATCCTAATAAAAATCTGGATCAACCAGATTTAAATGGTTCCAAATCCAATAACCTTAGATGATGGTCACAGGGCTATGAGTTTGTGGATAAGGCTTCATTGAATTAAAGGGTACTGCTGGGCCTTGGCTGCACTCCACTGGGTTCTGGTTAAAACGTGAATGAGATTTTACTGGGGCAAAACTACCTTCTCTTATATTTAGGTGAATTTGAAGGTGAAATAAGATGGACTCATCTCTTAGATTTATAGCCCCTCTCTTTCTCTCTCTTCTCTCTCTCTCTCTCGTCTCTACAGAGAGGATGTGAGGCACAGCCACAGCAGTTGAGCACTTATTGACAAGCCGTTCCGACCAATCAGGTGAAGAGGATACACCTTTGAGCATCATCCTGGCTAATCATCGTGCGGGGGAGGCGGCGTTTATGCAAATGTGTTGGCAAGGGAGACGCAGCGGTTCATTCATCTTCTCTCTCACACACACACACACACAGAGAGAGAGAGAGAGAGAGAGAGAGAGAGAGAGAGAGAGAGAGAGAGAGGGGTGAATTAACGCGGAGGTGATTTTACATGTGGGAGGAACTGTTGTGGACCCAAAACATTACCCCGAGAATAAGGCGCAGAGGAGAGGCTGTTGTTTCCGAGCTGTCAGGAGATTATTCCAAAGATTACAGGGTAAGTGGAGGACATGTTTTTTTATTTGTGCATGCTCCCTTTATACCATTATATTAATGTGCCATATATTAATTTGATCATCTTTATTCCTACCTAAAAGAAGCAATAAGTAGCCTTGAACATTAATTTACTGTGTGTTATCAAAGGTGCACACAGGGGACGGGGATCTGAACCCTTAACCCTGTCAGTGTGAGTGTGTTACACTTATTAACGCTACTATTGAGTTAAGGTTTCAATTATACTGAGGCGTCTTAGGGGCCACACTGTGTTGCTCAAGGACATTTAAGGCTGTGGGGTCAATTGAATCAGGCACCACATGTCTCCTAGTTAATAGAAAGGGGTCACTATGGATCTGCCATGCTGACAGAGAAACATTATCATCCTTATGTTGTGCTCCTATGTGTGTTAGATGTGGTGGGTCATTTCTATAAGGCATTCTTTGGTCACTTCCACACCAATCTGAAATTGCAGCCATCAGTCAATACTAGGCTGTCCTTCATGCTGTGGGAGCAATCAATGCATGAACAAAGTGAGGCTATCTGACTTTTGTGAGAGTCTGACGGTTGTATTAACTGTAATAATAAGTGCATGTAGAACAAGAGTTAGCATGCATGTCCGTAAAAGACGGTGCAGGTCTCATTGTTTCGCTTTCAAAGTTGTGTTGACCTGTTAGATGCAGAGAAATACAGCAGGCTGGACAAGTGGTGTAGTTCTATCATCATGCAGTCAACAGATCCTGCACAATCAATAGTGTGCTGTGTGTGAGCAGGGCTGTGCAATACTGTATGACCAGAATTTCACATACCCAGATATCAGGGTATAACACATTTTCTGTAAAATCAAGTAATGTTTAAAATAGAAAATAAATACAATTACCATGTGGAAAGGTCTATTTCTTCTCCTCATGTATTCACACTGTTCTGTGGTCCATACCAGACTTTTCATATTTAAACCGTGCGACAGAAGGAGCCTCTCTTTTAGAGGCAAACTCCTTGTTTTGTCCTGACTGAGTCGGGATTCTGTGCCGTGTCACGGTTACTCTCCTCCACGCTTTTTGTGTTTCATGCATATTTCCTCCATGCATTCATGCCATGTGGAACAACATCATCATCATCATTAAATAATGGATATGGAAAGATACAATGAGATTTGCGCTGATTTTGAAATTAATAAAGGAGCATAGTATGAAACAATAGAAGTTTTTCTATTGTCACACAGCTGCATGTATATGATTTTTAGTTATGTATTGGCAAGAATCTGGTGATATGATACGCAATGGTTAAGATCCCATACATTACAATATATTGCGATAGTGTAAGCAAGGCCAAGTATTCCTTCATAGGCTTGTATTCTTTGGTTTTATTTTGAAATATGCTCACTTCTTCCTGTCTCAGTTCACATTATGTTGGAGTCAGATGGCTAAAAATAAATCACTGCACTACTATCCAGCAGTTGAGTGTTTAAACACAACAAAAATGACCTACTGCTGCTAATAACTATAAGGTGTGACTAAACCTACACCTTTATAGGAGTTTGTTCGCGTTTTCATGGTGGCCTTCATGTGGCTGTGCATCAAAGGGTCATATCGCATGAGTTATTGCATAATAGATGCTCTGTTGGGTCTATAGCTAATGTAGTGTTCATTGATTGTGTCCATTTACAATGCAAAAGTCGCAAATCAATATGGAAAGCGTTGAAAATGGAAAGACACAAATTCACAAATACGTGCCCACACCTCTGTGACAGACAGCTGAGTCTATCAATACAGATATGATAGACGTTGTCGTAGCGCTATGATGGTTTGTATCGCTCTCATACTGACAGCTCTGTCGCTTTCTTTCCACTCAAACCCACTTTCCGCTCTTAACAGTGTATAGTTGTCCACAGTATCTCAAGTGGTGCTTCAGCATCCCATGAGGGATTTATTACAGCGCCAGATCTATACCGTCTCATGCAGCACCAATCCTCTCCTCCAACAACATGCATACAACTGTTTTAACACCTTTAAATGCACAATCAATAACTGCCTCCTGCAGATAAGTTGCAGATACCACGTAGAGTTGAGGTCAGCTTTTACATCACAAAATAAAATATACATTATTGTTGTTGTTTAGTCCATTTAATAAAATACCTGTAAGCCACATTGGGAGTGTTTGGATCATGCATTGACGTCTAACTGCACTGGAGCTACAATTAAAGAAGACAGAGCTATCATTATGATTTTAGTGTTTTCTTATTGGCTCCCACTGTTATTTTTTCCTTCATGGCATTTCCAAACAGTACAATTTTATCCTATATTCTCAATAAATCTCCCCAGAATTGACTAAAGTTCCACTCAGTGGCGTATATTGTTCCTCCGCAATCTAGCCCAGACACATGAATAATTATGGCTTCTATGTTCTCATCACTGCAGACGCGCAAAACAGGCTATTTTCTCAAGGTTCACTAATCCAAAAGAGCTGCAGTTAGACATAATAGCAGGCAGATCACTGGATGGGAAAACACATGATTACAGCTACTTCCTCTACTCTTCCTCTCTCTATTGATTCAGTTGATTATCTCTATCTGGTCAATCAACTAAATTATGTGTATGCCTATTCGTACTCAGAAGGGGCGGGTCTTAAAAAAAAAAAAAAAAAAAATCAAAAGTGGGTGGTGCTTAAACCAGGGGGCGTGACTAACCAAAAAATTGTAAATTTAAGCCTGAAATTGATACGAGTTGATCAGAAAAACTTCTATTTTTTTAAATAAAAAAAAAAAAACTATTTGAGAACTATTTACAGAACAATAAAGTTAATTGAATAAACAGTCAATGAAGGATCAATGAGGATTTTCCTTTATCATGAGTATTTTTATCGGACGATACTGAATACTTGTTTCAGCTGATTATCCTCTCAAACTTACTATTGATAGATATACTTAGAAGACGTTTGTATTTCCAGTGTCTTCTTTTTTCTGTCAACAGCAGTATAGCTGGATGATGCTCTGACACCCACAACCACCCCACACTTGTTGCATCTAATTCTTTCCCTCCCTTTGCACCACTGCCTTTTTTGACAGACCACTGTGACCAGGTGTTTCATGCATTCGTTTCATGCATCAGGGGCTGATTGTGTGCGTGTGTGCTTGCATGTGTGCAGTTGTTTTTGTAGAGGGTGGCTCGCATGAGCTGCTCCATGCGTCCTGACTGATTGATTCATCCACACCTGTCACATGCTTTATTAAGCAGGGAGACAGATGTTGGAATATAAGGGTGTGTGTGTGTGTGTGAGAGAGAGAGAGAGATAGGCCTACCAGCCTCTGTGAGCCCATAGACTGAATGAAGGAGTTTGGCATCACTAGAAGAATTTCTGTTTTGCGTGTGCAAGTAGATACTGATGGACTGTTTTGTCAGTAATTGTTTGTATCACAACAACAACAACAACAACAACAACAACAACAACAAAACAAAGGGGGTCGTATACCAAACTGAACGTCCGGCTCTGAATGCACTACTGCTGTGGGCAGTGGTTTTAAGCCAAAATGACTTGGAGCAGGCGATTTGTAGGATTTGCAGCTAAAAGCCAGCGGTCAAAACCCGCTAATACCACAAATCTAAAAACCATCTGCAGATCCACCAATGCACCCAGTTCACTGAAGTGGGACGGGCGGGCGGAGCCGCAGGTCCATCCAGGCAATTGGCTCTCACTGAAGCTTTCAGAAGAGAGTCTAAATGCAAATGCAACATAACAATAGTAACACTTTGAGCTGGTTGTTATACAGGACACGCACAACGGACTGATTAAAATGCGCTCCGTCTCACATTGAACATGATGTTTGCCATCTTCAGTCTTCGTTTCAAAGCAGATTAAATGTTCATGCCAACAGTGAATAGTGATTAGGGACAGCTTTCGCTAGAGGAGCGTTGGTAAGTGCTGCAGGCATTTGTCCCTTGTCCTGTGTGTGTGTGTGTGTGTGTGTGTGTGTGTGTGTGTGTGTGTGTGTGTGTGTTCATGGGACATGGGTATATTTGTTGCAGAGACTGTTTTTGTCAGGAACACCTGAGCCTTACAACCAAACAACTCTCCACTAAAGGCTTATGTAACATAGGGTATGTGTACGCGTGCATTTATGTGTGCTGCAACTCACATTTGCCTGAGGTTAAAGGTATCGCTGGAATATTATTAGCTACATTTCAAGAGGCCGTGCAGGTTTGACAGGGCACAGACAGAAAAAATAGCCCACAATTAGAGAAGCACTCAGACGTGAGTCACCCATACTTCAGCACAGGTTTAATAGCTGTAGCATTAATATATACCGAGGAGGATAAATTAAGTTTTTGGGGATGTTTGAGGTAAAGGTTGGCTGAGAGACTGACTCATAAAGGCTATGCACACAGTTGTTTTGTCCCCCGTGTTTCTCCCCAGGCTCAACATACTACCCTGGAGTTTTAAATGCACAGCGGGGAGCTGGGTTTCTATAGCAATGCTTCCTGCTCCAGCCACCGGAGAGAATCCATGTAGATTAGAATTATATTGAGATTTTATTGATAAGAAGCAATGCCTTAGCACCAACATTTCCTCCCATAAGTCTGTAATTACTTACAGAAGTATCCATCTGGCAACATTTCTGACGCTGAAAAATTTCTGCTGTCTCAGGATATTGTCAAAACATTTGTAAAATAATAAAAAAAATTATTTTTGTTATTATTATTTCTTTTAACTGGAATCTGAATTTTGAATAATTATTATTATATATTATATATTATTTTTCGCTCAATCCTGCTGCTATTGCATTAATAAAAAGTAACATTTACACATACTTTTGTTACACTAATTGCATTAGTATTAAATCTGGTATAGCCTCTATTAAACAACCCGTGTCATACTCGACTAATCTAATCAAACTTGGTCAATACTTAGATTTTCAATTAAAAAAAACCCACATCAAGCCCAGATATCAGTCAGCCAATAGGTCAGGTCCAGTTGGCAGCGGTACCGCTTTGATCGCCCAAAAGCATCATCTGCTGCCGGATGGCTGTTTGGCAGTGAGCTGGGAAACGGTTGTCATGGCAACGTATTATTCTGTTTCACTTCTGACGGTTTGGTGACCTTCCATGACGACCATTCACAGAGTGGTTCATCATTCACATGTCAGCACCGTCCACCTCTCATCAGATCCTCCACTCTGTCACACACACACACACACACACACACACACACACACACACACACACACACACACACACACACACACACACACACACACACACACACACACACACACACACACACACACACACACACACACACACACACACACACACACACAGACTAACACATACTTCAGAGTAGCTCATGGCTAGAGCCGGTATTGGACTGGTATCCTATTGATTGCTCCCCTATTGCTGCTACAGTCCATTGTACTTTTTCCACTCTCACGAAGGCTATTGACATTGCAAACATGCACACACACCAACAACACACACACATACACACATACACACAGGAAATGTTGCCCACTTTTGCTTCGTTTTCCAACTCACTTGCTCCTGCCAGCTAATCATTTCCAGTCATGGGGACTCAACACATTTTTTCCCCTCCAGGCTACATTCAGTTAAAACCCGAGTGCCTGAGCCTCGTTATAATCAAAGTAGAAGCTGATGCTTTGCTTTGTTGCTCATGTAGCGTGTTGCTGTGTGTGTGTGTGTCTGTGCAGAGAGAATTCTCCTTAGACTCAACTAGATTGCTTTCAGTTTTTAGCACATTAGATTAATTTTCCTATTAGAGAGTTAATGCCACCGCTAAAGTAGAGGTACGGAGGATATAGAGTTTAGAATAATTAGTCAAGAAGAGTTCCCAGTAATGTGAAAACGAATGCTGCTGTCAAAGGGACTATACAGGCTGCTTTGTCCTCAGCAATTATCCAATACCTAAGTAGTTTATATTTGGCACAGACTCTACAGCATGCAGTGCAAAACCTAATGTGGAAGTTTGAGGAAACCGATTACCTTAAATCAATGATTTAAACATTTAAAAATATTTGTTCTGAATAGAGTAACTCAAGTTCTTATTGTTAAGGTAACATGGTTAAATAAAGTTAGTTTAACCAAGTTGAATTAACTTCATTTAACCAATCTGAAATTATATCACAAGAGAACGATGTGGAATTATATCACCATGGTAACATAATTCCAGATAAATTACTGCGGCCAGTTGTAATGTTGAAACACATGGTCACAGTTTAGTGTTAGTCTGTCTGGCTGTGTAGCAAATGACTTGTGATTTCGTTATGTTGTCCAGCCATCGTCCAGTCAGTCGGTGCGTGTCGTGTCGTGTCTACATGTCGAAGCATCCTTGAGCAAGATACCGAGCCCCGCATCGCTCCGATGGCCGTTCCATGGGTGTGTCAGAGACTGTGTGAATGGTTATCAGATGAGAGGTGATGAGCAGGTGGCGCCTTGCATGACAGACTCTGCCGTCGCTGCATGTGTGAAGGGATTGAATCCTGGCTTGTGTTGCGGAGCACTTCGGGCGGTCAGTCAGACAAGAGAGGCGAAGCCTCAATAGCGTAAGTAGTGTTTGATCTCAGTGAGATCTGTATAAAGGCATTTTACTGACATGAAATGACATTTCACTGCAGTGTCACATGCTTTTATGCTGATGTCAAGGGAGGAAAATAAGATGCGGAAGAGGAGGAAGAACCTTTTCT